>VDFB02193867.1:530879191-530938197 GCA_007258455.2 Sequoia sempervirens
AGCACTTAGAAATGGAATCTTGAAAAAAGTCACTAATCATAAAATGTAGTACTCAAAGTCTAGTTTCCAAATATGTAATTTATTTCAATACCAAGATGCTACAAAATGATTTTCAATAGGCTTTTCTAAAAACCACTGTTTAAAATTCATTTTTTACCATACCATGCACATGTACATCATCCATTTTGACCTAAATAATCATATTTTTCTAAACCTTTTGGGAAAAAGATTTGTAACTCAATCGGGCTAATGATTCCATATTTTTTTTTTGTAATTTTTTATTAATTTTATTTTTTGTTAATTTTTTATTGGCCATATTTGGTGTTTTAAAAAATCGCCGTGTACACCACACATAAGATGACCTAAACTTATGATATTTTTATTTTTATTTTTAAATTGAAAAGAATTGTTTGAAGTATGCTTTCGTGCAATTTGTTCATCAAAAAAATTATGTTAATCAAAAGTTATCAAAATACTAAAAAACCCAGATAATTCAAGTTTATGGACCTGTTTCATCATAAATTAATTGAAAAATAAAAAATATAATCCAATTGTATAAAAATTACATATTTGGGAGGAAAAGGGGAGATAAAGATAAGTAGAGAGGGAAGGAGAGGTAGAGAGACATGAAAGAGGGAGGTGAGATAGAGAGAAATAGAGAGAGTGTGGTAGGGAGTGATGGAGAGATATGCAAGTAGAGAGGGATAGGTGAGATAGAGAGAAGTAGAGAGAGATAGAGATAGAGGGAAGGAGGGAGGGCGAGCGAGAGAGGGGAGGAAGGGATAGGTAAAGAGGGATAGGTGAGATAAAGATAAGTAGAGAGATAATGGTGATATATAGAGGAGAGAGTTACAAAGAGGGAAATAGAGAATGGTAAGATAGAGATGAGAGAGTGAGAGAGAAAGAGGGTGAGGAGGGAGAGAGAGTGAGAGAGAGAGGTAGAGGGAGGGAGAGGAGAGATATAGAGTAGATAGGGGAAAAGGTAGGGAGGGAGACATCAAGAGAGAGAGAGATGGAGGGAGAGGTAGATAGAGAGAGGGCAAGGGGAGATAAAAATAATTAGAGAGGGAAGGAGAGGTAGAGAGAGAGAAGTAGAGAGGGAATGAGGGAGGGAGTTAGAGAAGCGAGATAGAGAGGTGTAGAGAGAGTTGTAGGGAGTGATGGATGGAGAGGTAGGTAAAGAGGGATTAGGGAGATATAGAGTAGAGAGGTATGGACAGAGAGAGTGGGAGGTGAGATAAAGAGTAATAGAGAGAGAGAGTGGTAGGCTATGATGGATGGAGAGGTAGGTAAAGAGGGAGAGGGGAGATATAGATAAGTAGAGAGGGAGGAGAGGGAGGAAGATAGTGAGGGAGAGAGGTGAGATAGAGAGAAATAGAGAGTGGTGGAAGGAGAGGCAGGTAGAGAGAGGAGAAAGGAGATAAAGATAAGTAGAGAGGGAAGGAGAGGTAGAGAGAGAGGAGAGATAGAGAGAAGTAGAGAGGGAATGAGGGAGGGAGAGGTAGGGAGGGAGAGAAAGGTGAGACAGAGAGGTGTAGAGAGAGAGTGGTAGGGTGTGATGGATGTAGATGTAGGTAGACGGAGGGATTGGGAGATAGAGAGTATATATGGATGAAGAGAGGGAGAAATAACTATGGACGGAGAGAGAGGGAGGTGAGAGAGAGGTGAGGTAGAGAGAAATAGAGAGTGGTAGGGAGTTATGGAGGGAGAGGTGGGTAGAGAGAGAGAGAGATAAGTAGAGAGGGAAGGAGGGAGGGAGCGAGAGAGAAGTGAGATAGAGAGAATTAGAGGGAAATGGGGAGAGAGAGAGTTCTTGAGATCAAGGGAGAGAGATTTAGATAAAGGGATGGAGATAGTGAGAGAGAGGTCTAGAGTGTAAGGGATACAAATTGAGTGAGATAGAGAGAAATAATACAACTTGCTGGTTACTAAAATTTGACCTCTTAATTTTACTGAAACCACTCTCAAACATCCTGAAACTGTATACATGAAATATAACTTAAAGTATAAGAAAGTAAACGTCCATATGTGAATTTCAATGTTTATTTCATGTATGTATTTTGAATCCTCAAAGATAACAAGAAGAAATAAAAAAAAGAGAAGAAAAATAAATTCAATAAATAGACCAAAACGCGAGCACATTATAACGCACTTACGTTTTATCAATGCATTCACAAAATGCAAGCGTGTTATAATGCAATCACATTTTGTCAATGCATTCACAAAAATCGATTGCATTATAACACCCTTGCATTTTTTCAATGCATTCACAAAAAGTGAGCACATTATAATGCGCTTGCATTTTTTCAATACATTCAAATAACGTGAGCGTGTTATAACAAGCTTGTATTTTGTCTTGATTTGGGAATCCCCAATCCTTTGGCTTGGATTTTCTTTGGATTTCCAACCCAAAGGTTTGGAGGGCCTTCCCAACATCCAAGGATGTGTTTTTGCATATTCTACAAATTTTCACATAATCTCATTCGTGCTCATCGTCAGGTTTGCATGTGTTCAAGGTTAGACAAATTGAACACCTGGGTAATGTTAGGCTCTCTCTTAGCTATCTACCGATGTATTTTTTTTCACATTTCGAAAATGTTAAGCCTTTGATCTATAATTTATTTTGTTTGTGTGTCTTCTTTTTGGTGAAAACCAGTGTTTGGTGTTTTTTTCATTATAAATTAACCGTTCATCAAAATTTCAAATAAATTACATTTTTAGAAACTAGACTCCATTCTACACATATTAAAAAAATAATATTAATTTTTCAGTTACTTTCAAAAATTTATAGGGGTAGCATGACCAAAATTCTATTTTTTAGGAAGTGTCTACTTTGAAAATTAGTAAAAAATTAAATATTCATTAAAAAATTATTAAAAAAATTGAGCATAAACTACATACTACTAGCTAATTTCTCACTAAATCTATTTTAAAAATACTAAAAAAGGTTCACCATGCTAAGTACCCACAAAAATTGCTATGTAATGTTTTTTAGAGAAAAACAACACCAATTTATGTGGTCCCCTCTTTTGAACCCCTTAATCTCAACCATTTTCAAAATAAATTAGTAGTTAAGAAAGTAGACTCAGAGCACTACAATCCTTATTTTTGTTGCATCTCAAAATTTTGAGTGGTAACTATCCTCAATTTCACGTCCAAGGTTAGTATTTCTTGATTTTAGAAAAAAATTGGCCACTTAAGCCCCCTTTTTGGCCTTCCATCATTTTGCTCTTACCCAATAAACAATAAGGCAAATTTTTTTGTTCTAGAATTGTACCCTTCAAACACAAGGTGTTCCAAAAGGTGGAAATATCCCTTGAAGCAATCTCGATAGGGCTAACATAGTAATCTATAGAAGGCTAGATATTAGAAGAAATTTGAGAGAAAGCGAGTTCAAACATTTTAAATTCTTGGATGAGCATAATATCAATTTTATGTTCCAAAATGTATCTTTTATCATATGTTATTTGTGTGGGATGTACAACCCCCTAATGTTCCAAGAAATAATTTTCATATGTAAAAGAGAGGATAAAACCTTAGTGGTACAATTAATTTGGGCTTGATGAAGATGCTCAAATGTAAAGGAGGTTTTAAAACTCATTTCATTAGGGTTTTGGACCCTAACATATCCAAGGTACTTTATTTTCCCAAAACTACATCTCTTGTTGCTTCTATGGATCTTGTTTCTCTTTCTGAAGGTATACCTTGTTTAAGATATCCTCCCATATCAATTTTTTTTATTTCTTTTTCTTTCCATGAATTGGTGCCCATTCCTTATCTTGGAAAGAAGTGAGGGTTTATCCAGAGGTCAAATAAGTAGTCTTGAGGCTAATAAGAGGAAAAGATCCCACCATCCTGGTACAAAAGGCCTTTTCTTCAAACAATAGAAGATACTTACTCCCTTCCCAACCTTGTGATTGATTTTCCTCTACATTCTCTTTTGGGAGAGAGTTGTTCAAAGAGAGCTCCTTTAAATTCTACTTCTCATAGCCCTCTATCATTTTCCCTTCCTATATTTCTAAGTCAACCAATGTGGATCTAACACTTTCTTTATTAGGCATTCCAACACAGAGCTCAACTAAAGATAATTTTGTATCCTTTTAATTCAGGGTCTCCATGTGAACCCAGTAGGGAGAGGGGGCTTCTGGTTCCACCAATAAATTATGGGGTAAGCCATTTGTAGGAAGGGGGAAGGATCACTTGGTCCCCCAAAACACCCATCAGGCTATAAGGGACTAGAGGGGAGGCAGTCAAGACTAGAGGGTCCTTAGCATTGTTAGCCATAACATGAACCTCATTTAGAGCCATGGGTGATATTTTGGTGGCTTCATTTTTTTGAGAATATTGTTTTTTTTAGTTATTACTCGGGTGGTTGAAATTGTTATAGATCTAATAAAATATTCCAACATTCTCATACACAATAGGTTGTGTCCAACACCCAAGCCTAGATTTTAAAGTGATCTTGGAGGGAAGAACTGTGTTGGTAGAAACATTGACACATTCTCACAAAAACCAATCTAAATTTTTGGATGGTAGCTTTGTCAACTATCAGCAATTGGTCAAAGGAGTTGGAACTGCTTTGGAACATATTGTAGTTCTAGAGTTCTAGAGGTAAACTAGGAAAATAGATCTAGGTAGGAGCAAAAATTTCCAGATCCTTGGTAGAGTTAAAACCTAGTTTTCATTTACACAAGGAAATGAAGTTCTTGAAATTTTTGTCTAGAGCCCAGAGGCACCAAGTTAGAATCTTCGCCAGATCTTCCTTATTGAAAAAAATTAAATAAAAATAGGCCACTGACCATAGCACTTATGATGACATTGCCTTTAAGTTTCTAGGTCAATAAGACCCATTTCCTAAATTGCTCAACATTGGGTCTAGAATCAAGGAACTTACCAAAAAGGAAATTGTCCATTTTCACCAACATCGCTTTAAGAAGATCATCATGCATATCTATCACAAGAACCTCATTTGAAACAAAGTAATGGGGGACATAATGCATACTGGGAAGAGGGGAATGTTGCTTGATAAATTTTTTCATTAAAGAAAAAGGTCTCCCCCTCAAAAAGAGAAGCAAAAATGCCCATATCCACATCTATGACAAAAATCGGGGAGACCAGGGGGTCCCTCCAAGACCCCTACTAAAGGGATCATGTGTTGGATCCCACCAACAAAACTCAAAGGAAACAAACTAACAAAACACGTGAAACCTTTCATGTGGAAGTAGGAGGACACCACTTCCTTCGGAGCAACAAAACATGAACCAAACCTTAGATTCAAAAACCTCCACATATATTATATTGTTACATGATGTTATATCTTAGAGATTATGTATGATCTTAACTATTGATCTATATCATGATCATATATATTCATATTGAATTCATCATTTACAGATTGAATTTTCATATGATGTTATGTATATATATTTTATGTCATTAAGTATATGAAATTTAATATAGGATATACTATGTCTTAGATATTATATGTGATTAGGCATATGAAATTCAATATAGGATACATTATGTCTTAGAGATTCTAGATATGATCTTATTTATTGACATTCAATTTATATGCCATCTTGCAGTGTTACATGATAAGTATTAGATATTTTATATGATCATATATATCAATATAAGATATTCATATTCAATTTATATGTTATCTTACATTGTGTACATGGTGTTATGTAAGTTAGAGATTGTATCTAATCCTACATATTGATCTATAAGATCATATATTCTCATATCACATTCATCATTTATAGATTCCATTGTTACATGATGTTATGTCTTAGATATTTTATATGACTAAGTATATATGTTTCATTATATAATACATTATGTGTTAGAGATTTTACTTACAATTCTATATATTGATGTTCAATTTTTTACGTTATCTTACATTGTGTACATGATATTATGTCTTAGAGATTATATATTTGATCTTGTATATTTATTTATAGCATCATATATATTCATATCAGACTCGTCATTTATAGATTACATTGTTACATGATGTTATGCCTTAGAAATTATATATGATCATTATTTATATTGCATCTAACATTTATAGATTACACCATTTCATCATGTGTCTCAAAGATTGTAGATATGATCCTATATATATATTGATATTGATATTCAATGTATATGTTCACAACTAGATCACATAGATAAGTGTTTATATTCATAATTCAAAAACCTCCACATATATCATATTGTTACATGATGTTATATCTTAGAGATTATGTATGATCTTAACTATTGATTTATATGATCATATATATTCATATTGAATTTTCATATGATGTTATGTGTATATATTTTATGTCATTAAGTATATGGAATTTAATATAGGATATATTATGTCTTAGATATTACATGTGATTAGGCATATGAAACTCAATATAGGTTACATTATGTCTTAGAGATTCTAGATATGATCTTATTTATCGACATTAAATTTATATGCCATCTTGCAATGTTACATGATAAGTATTAGATATTTTGTATGATCATATATATCAATTTAAGATATTCATATTCAATTAATATGTTATCTTACACTGTGTGCATGGTGAACATTATGTAAGTTAGAGATTGTATCTAATCGTATATTGATCTATAAGATCATATATTCTCATATCACATTCATCATTTATAGATTCCATTGTTACATGATGTTATGTCTTAGATATTTTATATGATTAAGTATATATGTTTCATTATAGAATACATTATGTGTTAGAGATTTTACTTACACTTCTATATATTGATGTTCAATTTTTTATGTTATCTTACATTGTGTACATGATATTATGTCTTAGAGATTCCATTTGATCTTGTATATTTATTTATAGGATCATATATATTCATATCAGACTCATCATTTATAGATTACATTGTTACATGATGTTATGTCTTAGAAATTATATACGATCATTATTTATATTGCATCTAGCATTTATAGATTACATCATTTCATCATGTGTCTCAAAGATTGTAGATATGATCCTATATTTATTGATATTGATATTCAATTTATATGTTCATATGCTAAGTTACAAATAGATAAAGTCTCATATATTCACGCATTCAATTTATATATCTACATATTAAAAATTATAAATAAATAAATATCCATATTCATATTCATATTCAATTTATATATCCATGTAGTAAATTACATATAGATAAATGTCCATTTATCAAAAAACATCATATATATCAACATGTACTAGTAAGTTACATATAGATATAAGTGCCTATATCGATAAATATATATCAAAATAAATACATTATGCGTAAGTCCAACTGGAAAATACATACATATAGTGAACACGTGTCACTCATCATGTCAATTAAATAACATTTTTAGATGAAGATCAATTTAGTGAGTGAAAAATCTAGAAAGGTAAAAAGACAAGTATGATTTTTCAATTTAAAACAAAAATTGCAATCATATGATTTTTCAACTCTTAGAGTGTTTGATCTTTCCTTAGGAACTCACCATATCAATAGACCTCTGTCACCTTCTCTGAATAAATTCGAAGAAGGATTTAAATTTAGGAAATTTCAAATACTAAAGCAAATACATTTTGAATATATATGTATTTTTCTTAAAAGAATCAGAACTTATGTCCTTATAAATTGTAAGACAGCAGAACTCATACTCTTATCAAATGTGAATATTGGAATTTGGGACCTATTTTTTTGGTGAGACATGTAACATTGGTCAAAGCTCTTATATAGAGGAAAACAGTGCAGGAAACTTTTGCAACCAATGGTAGTGTAAAACAAGAAAAATATTATGTGAAGAGATTTGATGAAAATCAGGCCGGTTGATCAACTGAGCTGGAGGCCTAACCAATTCACACTCAAATTACCAATAAAAAAAACTCTTTTCGTAATTTAAAAAAAATAAAATATTTAAGTTGTGAAACCCATGACAATCCAGCTTGATAAAATCCCCCTTGTTTACAGTATAACGGACTACTTTGAAAACTCCAATTACCCAATGAATCAGTAATTCAATTACCAAAGGGATCAGTACTCCAATTACCCAATGAATCAGCATTCCAATTAACAAATGAATCAGTAATCCAATTACCAGTATAGGAGCTGCAATTGCCCATGTAATATAAATTTCTGTAATTGAAATTTGCTTTACTACATTTAATTTTCCACTTTCTTAACTGTTTTCCATATTCAATAAATTGGCGTTATTTTCCACTTTCTTAACTGTTTTCCATATTCAATAAATTGGCGTTACTAGCACTTCAAATCACTGTCTTATTTTCAATAATAGATTTGCATTGCTCAGGCCTCCAAGCCACTTTTTCAGAAGAGTTGAGTTTCCTCAGCAACTTTCTAGCCCTCTGCACTTCCTTCAGATCGAGAAGAACACCAGGTAAGCTTTCAATACTGTTCCCAAATATTGGTGAGGGTGCTCTTTAGAAATCCGATCTATCTGAAATGAGTATAAGAAGAAATACACTATGGCTTCCTCTTTGCTATAATGTTATGCAATTATTGCTCATAAATCTTATTAATATGGCAGTTTATAAGGATCTGTGATGTGAGATAAAATTGTTAATTAAATTTGAACTACAAACATGCCTAAACTGACAGATCTTGTCTATGTTCAATAAATACGTTGTTACTCCAGGGAAGGAAAAAGACAGAGAAAATGCTAGTAACTGTTTTGTGGTTGTGGCTTTCCTCTATTTTGATACGAAACGTTTGACAAAATCTCTATACCATATCATAGATTATATCTTCCACAAAATATACCAAATATGCATATCACTTGTGTAAACTACTTACGTCTTCTCCAAGGCTACTTTCATTTGCTAGATTCAGTCAAGGTAAGCTTTCCCATATACAAATTTTCCTTTAATTTGTTTGTTGGGTATGGCTTTATATTTTCATCTGGTTGTAGGCTATATCCACCATAAACCCACATGAAATTTATGTTGTTTAGCTAATGCAGATGGATGGCACAATAAGAGAGCTACAAACTGGATCTTCATGTGCAGCTTGCAAGATCAGAAAAAGAAAATGTGTGGAGAAATGTCCGCTTGCTCCCTATTTCCCATCAAGCGATCCTGATAGATTTTTAACAACAATGAAAGTATTCAAAGCAAGCAAGATTGCCAAGATAATTAAGGTTGACAAGTTGCCATTGATTTTGTTGGTGACGTGGACTTTTTGCTGTACACATTTTAATCTTCCCTGCCACCGTTGCATATCTACCATATCTACCGCATTTACTCCATCATTCCTCCCGCTTCTATCTACCTTCTTCTATCTCCTTCTCCGATGCATCTAGACACTTCTCTTAGCGTATTCTGGAAGCTTCCCCTGTAGCTGAGCAAAAAGACTCTGTTTTGTAAAATGAAGGATGTAATACTCTGTTTTGAGTAGAAGAATGTATGGGCATAAAGAGCACTGGCAGCTCTCTATTTTTCATAAGGAAATAATATAAATCTGTATGTTGTTTCTAATATTAACTGTGTTTTTTATAATGCTCTATGCTGAATGCTGCGTTTACTCTTTCTCAGTTGAAAACCCTGTTTAGTTTGTCTCTGTATTTTTATCCAGCAAAGTGGTATCAGAGCTACTGACAGAGCAAAGCTTGGATGGATTGAAGTGGGAAAGGAGATTGTAAACAGCGAAGTTGAAGATTGAGTCAAAGAAGACTTGCAGAAGTGAATGTACCACCCAGAAAAGAGTGTAGATCCCCGTTGTTTGTAGATGGCCCTTGAATGTAGATGTTAACAGAGATTAAAACAGTAGTCTTGTTGAAGCTGTTAGACAGATTGTAGCTATTGGCAGATTCCAAAAATCATATATATTGAAGGTTGCAGCCATCACACATATAGCAAGGGTTTGCAAGATTGAAGAGATTTGAAAAGAAAACAGAGGAGGCAAGGTGTTTAAAAAATTATGGCAGGAACAAGTGGAAGCATTGCACAACCACAGATTCCAATCTTCAATGGAAAAAATTATGAATATTGGAGCATAAAAATGAAAACCCTGTTTTGCTCCCAGGATGTTTGGGACTTGGTTGAAAATGGGTTTCCTGAACCAGCAGACCAGCAAGCTTATCAGGCTCTTACACAAGCTGAAAAAGATTTGTTGAAAGAAAACAAGAAGAAGGATGCTAAGGCATTGTTTATCATTCAGCAGGCAATGGAGGAATCACTCTTTCCAAAAGTTTCAGCTGCTACAAGATCAAAACAGGCATGGGAAAGTTTGCAAACAGCTTACCAAGGCATAGACAAGGTGAAAATAGCAAAATTACAAATTCTTAGAAGGGATTTTGAAAATCTGCAGATGAAAGATTCAGACTCAATAGATTCATTCTTCACTCATGCAATGGCAATAGTAAATCAAATGAGATCCTATGGAGACACCATTGAAGATCAAAAGATTGTGGAAAAATTACTTAGAAGTCTATCTACAAAGTTTGATCCAGTTGTAATAGCCATTTTGGAGGCCAAAGATCTTACTCAGCTATCAGTAGATGAATTAATGGGATCACTCTTAGTACATGAGCAAAGATTAAATCGATCAGGGTCATCATCATTGGAAAATGCATTCAGGACTCAGCTATCATTTGGTAGAACAAGAGGGAGATCAAATTACAGCAGAGGCAGAGGACGTTTTACACCAAGAGGAGGAAGAGAAAATACACAATTTGAGAGCAGAAGACCAGCATCAAGCCCACATACCCATTCTACACCAACAAGAGGAAGGGGGAGTAGCCATTCTTATAGCCATCATCAAGGAGAAAGGTATGATAAATCCAACATCCAATGTCATTATTGCAATAAATTTGGGCATTTTGCATCAGAATGTAGAAAAAGGCAATATGACATGAATAAGCAAAAGGCACATTTTACAAATGAAAACAAGCCCAACACTAGTGAAGAAAACACCATATTGATAACATGCAATGTAGCACAAGAGAGCTCCAATGAAGTATGGTTTTTAGATAGCGGTTGTAGTAATCATATGAGTGGGAGTAAGGAGATGTTTGCAACAATAGATGATTCAATAAAATCAGAAGTGAAATTGGGAAATGATCAACGAGTTTCAGTCATGGGCAAAGGGTCAATTAACATAAAAACTAAGCAAGGTGAGGAGAAACATATTTCTAATGTATACTATGTTCCTGGATTGCAACACAATCTCATAAGCATTGGGCAACTTGTGCAAAAAGGATATAGGATATACTTTGAAAATGGTGAATGTGTGATTTTAGATAAGAAACCAAGCAATAGGCTGATTGCAAAAGTTGAGATGACAAAAAATAGGATGTTTCCTCTTAGAATCCAAAGTGAACTATTCTTAGAGCCACAAGGATTGCAAAAGGTTGCTGAGTTAGCTTTCAAAGCTTCATATAAAAATGAATCTTGGCTATGGCATTTAAGACTTGGGCATTTAAACTTCAAAGGATTACAGCTGTTACACAAGAAAAGAATGGTATATGGACTGCCACCAATAGAGCCACTTAAGACAACATGTGAGAGCTGCATATTGGCAAAGCAACATAGGAAAGCATTTCCAGTTGGAGAGTCTTATAGAGCAAATCATCCACTTGAAATAGTGCATTCAGACCTTTGTGGACCTATGCAAACACCATCCATAAGTGGAAAGCTTTATTTCTTGACATTTATTGATGATTTCAGCAGAAAAGTTTGGGTTTATTTCTTGAAATATAAATCAGATGCATTTGCTGTTTTTAAGGAGTTCAAAGCAAAAGTTGAGAAAGAAAGTGGATACTATATCAAAACATTGAGAATCGATCAAGGTGGAGAGTACATATCAAATGATTTTCAGAATTTTTGCAAAGAAAATGGCATAAAGAAACAATTTACAGCAAGGTATACTCCTCAACAAAATGGAGTAGCCGAGAGAAAGAATAGGACAATCATGGAAATGGCACGAAGTATGATAAAAGCAAAACATCTACCAAATGAATATTGGGCTGAAGCGGTTGCATGTTCGGTATACATATTGAATAGATGCCCAACGAAAGCAGTGATAAATAAAACACCAGAAGAAGCTTGGAGCAAAAGGAAGCATAACATAGCACATTTGAGAGTCTTTGGTTGTGTAGCATACTCCTTGATACCTCAAGAGTTGAGAAAGAAGTTAGATGATAGAGGAGAGAAGTGTATATTTGTGGGATATAGTGAACAATCCAAGGCATACAAGCTATACAATCCTATCACAAAGAAGCTGATAATAAGTCGTGATGTTGAGTTTGTTGAAGAAGAAGCATGGGATGGCAGCATAGACAAAACAACTACAGTTGCAGCTAGTGTTCCACAAGAAAATGAAGAAAATGAAACTCAAGTTCTGCCTACTACACAAGCAAATGTTCCTACAACACCTTCTAGGGCACCTACCACTCCAAATCCAATTACTCCAGCAAGTAATAACAGCAGTGAGTCCTCTAATCCAACACTTGCATCACTAAGATCAAGATCTATAAACACTTCAAAGAAGACACGAAGTCTAAGGGAGATATATGATGAAATACAAGAGGCTGAAAATGATGATTTATGCTCTAATTTTGCATTCTTAATACAAGCTGATCCAGTTTATTTTGAAGATGCAATTAAGGATGACAATTGGATTGCAGCCATGGATGATGAGATTCAATCAATTGAAAAAAATCAAACTTGGGATCTTGTAGAGCTTCCTAAAGGCAAGGATGTGATTGGAGTTAAGTGGATTTACAAGACAAAGTATAACGCTGATGGAAAAGTAGAGAAACACAAGGCAAGACTTGTAGCTAAAGGCTTCACACAACAACCGGGCATAGACTACAATGAAACATTTGCACCCGTGGCAAGATTGGATACCATTAGAATGGTCTTATCTATAGCAGCTCAAAACAATTGGAAGGTTTACCAAATGGATGTTAAATCAGCATTTTTGAATGGCATTTTAGAAGAAGAAGTGTATATAAAACAACCACCAGGTTATGAAGTTTTGGGAGAAGAACATAAAGTATACAAACTGAAAAAGGCACTATATGGTTTGAAACAAGCTCCTAGAGCTTGGTACAGCAGGATAGATTCTTATTTTTTGAACAATGGGTTTAACAAGTGTGGCAATGAACCAACTTTGTATGTCAAAGTGAATGATGAAGGAGAAATCTTGATAGTGTGCTTGTATGTAGATGATTTGATATTCACAGGTAACATGTCAACTAACTCATTCAAGGCAGCCATGGAAAGAGAATTTGATATGACTGATTTGGGGCTCATGAGATATTTTCTTGGTATAGAGGTAAGTCAAAATGACCAAGGCATTTTTATTTGTCAAAGCAAGTATGCTAATGATTTGTTGAAGAGATTTAAGATGACAAATGTAAATCCAATTCCTACACCTGTTGCATTGGGTTTAAAACTTAGCAAGGATGACAAAAGTCCTAGTGTTGATGCAACTTTATTTAAAAGATTAGTTGGCAACCTCATGTATCTAACCGCCACAAGACCGGATATCATGTATGGGGTGAGTCTTATTTCTAGATTCATGGACACACCAAAAGAATCACATTGGAAAGCTGGAAAAAGAATTTTAAGATATATCGCTGGAACAAAGAGCTTTGGGATTTTGTATACATCTTCAGATGACTACAAATTGATCGGATATACAGATAGTGATTGGGGAGGTAGCATGGATGACAGAAAAAGCACCTCGGGCTATATCTTTTATCTAGGATCGGGAGCTATCTCTTGGGCATCAAAAAAATAACCAATTGTGACACTCTCATCAGCTGAAGCAGAATATGTTGCAGCCACATTAGCAGCTTGCCAGGCAGTATGGATGAGAAGGGTGCTTTCAGATTTGAGGCATCCACAAGAAGAACCATCAGAAATTTTTTGTGATAATAATTCAGCAATTGCTTTATCTAAAAATCATGTTTTTCATAAACGGAGCAAGCATATTGATACAAGGTATCATTTTATTCGTGAATTGGTGAACAATGGTGACATACATCTTCAGTTTTGTAGGTCCGAAGAACAACTGGCAGATATCTTTACAAAGCCACTTTCAAAGAATGTTTTTGAGCATCTCCGAGAAGCACTTGGTATTGTAGACATACATGGCAGTGAAGATTAAGGGGGAGTGTTGGTGACGTGGACTTTTTGCTGTACACATTTTAATCTTCCCTGCCACCGTTGCATATCTACCATATCTACCGCATTTACTCCATCATTCCTCCCGCTTCTATCTACCTTCTTCTATCTCCTTCTCCGATGCATCTAGACACTTCTCTTAGCGTATTCTAGAAGCTTCCCCTGTAGCTGAGCAAAAAGACTCTGTTTTGTAAAATGAAGGATGTAATACTCTGTTTTGAGTAGAAGAATGTATGGGCATAAAGAGCACTGGCAGCTCTCTATTTTTCATAAGGAAATAATATAAATCTGTATGCTGTTTCTAATATTAACTGTGTTTTTTATAATGCTCTATGCTGAATGCTGTGTTTACTCTTTCTCAGTTGAAAACCCTGTTTAGTTTGTCTCTGTATTTTTATCCAGCAGATTTTATTTTTTAAAGAATGACTCTGCACTATAAATTCAAGGAGAAAAAAACCAACATTTGCAACATGCATATCTAACATGGTATTTTGTTGCAGGATACTCCACCAGAGAAGCGATCAGATGCTGTGAATAGCATGATATATGAAGCAAGTGTTCGAAACCGTGATCCTGTCAATGGTTGTGCAGGTGTCATAAGTGATTTGCAGAAGCATGTTTTGGAGCTGCAATCCCAATTGACAGAAGCTAAACGAGAGCTGGCTGCCTTGCAAAAGGCCTCTCATCACTCTTTTATTACCGATTCTTCTCCTAAAGTAGAAGTAGCAGGAACACCAAAGGAGGTTGATGTTCAAATGGATGACATAATAATGAGGGAAGATAATGCATATCAGTCACTAAACTGGGAGGAACTGATTGGGTTTGATCTTCAAGAGTTCAGTAAATGACATCTGGGAGCTGTGATATTTAGCATTGGTTCTATATTTTCATTGGTTGGGACGTATTTGTTACTTCATTTATTCTACACTTTGTCAACTGATAAGTTTTTTAAATCTACTTTTGGATTAACAAAGCTTTGTATCACTACAGGGAATCAAAGTTAATGGGTATTCAGAATTCTTAATGTGAACTTGTCTTTGGATTTTAATGTTTGTAGTTTGGATTGGAAATATTTGGTTTTCAGATTTCTTTCTTCCCTGGATTCTAGATTAGTCCCACTTCGTGGAATATGAAGTTTATTTGTGTAGAAGAAAAAAACATAAGTATTTTAAAGGCAAAATATTATTAAAATCTTTTTTTTATATTTTTTAGACTGCAGAAGAATGGGGTAGCATGACTCTTATAAACTGCAGTGCGCCTTGTAAACTTTAAAAAAGTATTATTAAAATCTTATTATTATTATTAGTAGTAATTTAATTATTGGTTAAAAAGTAGATTTTTTATTGGTTAAAAAATATGACGAATTTCTAGAAAAAGCAAGGTAAACTTTTTTTTCTTTATAAAGTCATTATTAAACATTTCTAAAAATGTTACTTATTTACTTATTTTATTAAATAAAAAAATAAAGCGTTATTTATTTTTTGTTTTTTAGTTTGTTTTAGTTTTTTCTTTTTTGTAAAGTTTGACACTTTATAAAAATGAATTTTCTTCCTTTTTTTTCTTTATAAAGTCATTATTAAATCTTTGTAAATGTTACTTATTTTATCATATCTTTCTAAAATAAATAAATAAATTGATTTTTTTAATAAAGATTTTTTAATTTATGTAATTGTTATTTTTTTATTAAATAAAATTTGACAAAAATCAATTAACTATTTTATTGGATTCAACTATTAAAATAATAAAATAAATAAACTAATATCTTTATTATTTATGTTTTAATATTTTATGGATACAATTTGACTATTATATGTTCTCCTTTTTTGTTTTTTCCATCATGTATTTTTATTATTATTATAGGTTGTCTAAAAAAAATATAACCTATATTATTTTAGGTCTTTATTAAATATAATATATAAGCTATTAATGTATTATATATATATATATATATATATATATATATATCCTATTATTAATAATAAAATAAATAAACTAATATCTTTATTATTTATGTTTTTAATATTTTATGGATAAAATTTGATTATTATAGGTTCTCCAAAAAAATTATAACCTATTAATGTAGGTAATATTAATTTATAATATATATATATATATAATTCTATTTATATCCTATATTATTGCAAGTAATATTTTGTAAGTTCTCCTTTAATATATATATTTATATATATTAATATATAAATTATTATGATTTTATCTATTGATATTAATATATATTATATATTATATATATTATAACCTTTTATATTTTAACCATCTATATTTTATTTTTATTGAATCATTTATTTTTTTCAACTTTTGTAGTATATATAATATACATATACTTATTAAATTAAAAATAAACAACTTGTAATAAATAATCATTTTAATATACAACAATTTTATATTAATCATAAGAGAAGAAACATTGCACACACATAATATATCTATAATTATTTTTAATATATATTGGTTTTTTTTATTTTTTTTATTTTTTTTAGATTGCAGCCCCCTATATAAACTGGAGCACACTTGGTAAAAAAAATTCATGCTAGCACAACACACCCTCCCTCCGATACCATGGGGATGATGGGGGACTAGACCTCATGACCTCTTTCCTATAACAAAAGATAGGTTTAGGATTAGGATTATTGTTAGGGTTAGAGTTAGGGTTAGGGATAGAATTAGAGTTAAGATGTGAGTTAAGGGTTAGGTCATACAAATAACTAATTAACAATACTAAAACACTATAATTAGCAGAACTTACATTTATTTGTATTCACATTAATAAAACTTACATTTACTTTTTATCAAATCTAAAAAATAATTATTACAATGCAAGTACTAGACACTATGTGGCACTTGTTTATTTATATATTTTCATTTTAGTACTATTATTTTTTAATTAATTATGTAGAGGTGTCGGGTGATCATGTTTAAAAAAATTATTGAGTGGACATTTATATATATTTTAAAAAAAAAAAATTATAAAATAAAATTAAATAGTTTTATTTTTCTCTATTTCTTTTAGATAGATATATTTCAGATATATTTGTTTCAAATCAATAGATAAGTGTTTCAAGTCTTGATAGATTAACTTTTTCAAGGGAAATATGATAATTTATTAGTCCAAAATATCACGGATTATTAATTTTTTAATAGCTAAGTGAGGGAAGTAGATTCTTTTTATATTAATTTAAAAGATTAAAAAAAAAAGTCAAGGTCTTGATAAACTAAACAAAGAAAACTAATCTATCAACAAGAAAAAAAGAACTTTTATTGTATGGGTACAACCAATCCTAGTACAAGGGGACTTATTTTTCTTTGCATGAGAATAGAGTGACATTTTACATTGATCAATGCTTGAACTTGAGAAAGATTTCTTCTATTTAATCTTGATCTAATTATTAGAACTTAAACAAGGAAAATCCTTAGAAATGTAATTTACACTAATCTCCAATATCTTTACAAGAAGATAGTTCCCAAAAACCTTCATTAGGGCTAGCATTAGCAAAAAGTCCTTAGGCCTAGCCATAAAGGGAGAACAATTTGTACCAATCAAAGAAGTAGGGTGAATCTTTATGTCTATTCATAAAAGGAGAATAATCTACACTAATTGAAGCAGGAGGGAAAGTTTTATGACTCCACTTAAGAGGTGAGATCCAAGAATGAGGAGTTGCAAAGGACTAAAGTTGAAACTTGAATAAAAATGAGTAGACAATTGAACACTTTTATTGCCCCTTTCCACTAAAAATCCTACTTTGGAGTACATGCCTCTTTTATAAGTAATTGAAACTTTGAACTAACTAATCACCAAATACCAACCTTGAAATTTAATCTTCATCTAAAAGAAATACTTTCATAATCAAGTTTCTTAAAAATTTTGTTCCTTGAAACTTGATCTACATCTAAAAGGAATACCTTCCTAATCAAGTTGTTATTTTCAAATATTGCTCCCTACCTAGAACTCACTCTCAATAGGTGAGACTCTGGAGGGATCAAGCTCCACCAAAAAATGAGAAAAGGTGGATTGAGAATAGAGTTAGGTAAAATCTATTATAGCAATGGTTTTCCAAAGGGAGTTTCTAAGAATAAAAATATTGGAAGATCCCTCAAATTGAAATAGAAGGTAGGGTAAATAAACCAAAATTGGAGTAACCAAAAATAATTTTGTAAGAGGGTTTAATTTGAGGTTTCATTGCTTCATACGAAAGGAAGTTTTGTTCAATATCCATTAGATCTCTTAGAGCAATCTATGTTTTACCTAGATAAGAAATTTTAGATTACTAGAAATAAACTCTTCATACAAGGGTGAAAGTTTAAATTTTTGTTGCATTTTGGGCCAAAAAAATAAATTCAGGTGAATAGTTTCATTTCAAGTAGTTTTGGGTAAAATTGTTTAGCTCAAAATTATGTTCCCCTTTTGTGAAACAAGTAGTTTCAATTGAAACTCTCAAAAACATTAACTTGATAAACATTCAAAATCAAAATTGAAATGGATATTAATTTGTATAGAAGGCTTTGACCAACATATTTTTAAGCAAAAGAATTTTGACCAAAACTCTTTCACCCAAAACTATTGAGCTAACAACCCATGTGGAAACCTAACCCCTCTTTTGAGGAAAAATTAACAAAATTAAAAATTAAGTCCACATTTCTCCAAAAAGAACATTTTCATGAAAATATAAAAAATATCAATTGACACAATTCAATATAAGTAAAATAAGATTTATTTACCTCTCTTGAAAAGAAAATAAATCCAAAATATATTATCTCCAATGTTCAAGAAGTTAGGTCACAACTGTATTGGGTCACTCATCATTCAATTAAGGTATATTTATTCAAGGGGCCTTCAATGATTCACAGGGATTTAAATAAGTTTCTTCTCTACATATTCTTCTCATTTTTTATGTGATTTTTTTGTATATTTTTCTTTGTTTTTCTATTTTTTTAATTTTGATCCTAATCTAATCTAAGAGATTGTAAAAAATAAAAAGATATTGAGGTAACAAGAATTATAAAATGAATGGTTTGATTTAAATATTTTAACCTTTATGCATAAAAATATGAGAAATGAATCTTAAAATCACTATATTATGATTAACAATTATTGAACCAACAAAATAGAAAGTACAAAATCCAAAAGATTTTAGAGACCTTAAACTACTATATTATACACAAAAACTTAGTGAAAATCTAGTAACTCAATAAAAAATATTTTCAATTCAATTATTATTAGTTTCCACAAAATTTTAAAGAAAAAAGAATTGACTAGTGCACTCTACCATACCAGAGAAAAGAAAGATTGAAAAAATGGGATCTTTATTATTTTTAGCAATAATTTATAAATCAAAATTGAATCTTCTTCTTGAATTTTTTTTCTCTATTACTAAAACAAATTCCATTAACTGTTGTTGTCTCATAAAATAGCTATAAAAAGAGACAACCCTTATACAATATATGATGCATCCTTTTATAGAAAAAGAAGAGCTAAAAATATTCAATCTTCATACACAATTTGTAATCGAGAATTTCATGTAGAGGTTCTTATCATTAGATTACATCAAAATTAATTCTCCAACTCCACTTTTTAGAAGTTGATCCATGTATCACATTGCATAAGTTTATGCATTATTCTATAATATCACTTGATCATGCCTAAAATATAGGAACCACTTTATGAATTGAGTGGAACCCATTTTACATCAAGTTTTATTGAATTAAAAATAAAAAATTTAAATGTTCAAATGTTTCAACATGCTAAAATAGAAAGTTTGATTTGGCAGAAAAATAATTTGAATTTCAAATATACTATTTGGTATTTTTTTCTATTGGTTGTCCCTCTATGGTTTCAATATTTTTTTCCAAAATGACTCCATCTAGCCCATCAAGATGATCCAACCCGAACTTAAAGTCTTCATACACTTTTTCTAAAAAATCTAATTAGTTCTTCATGTCAACTAGATCATTTTTAGAAGAGGTAAAATTTGACTAAAATTGCATAAGATGATTGAGTGAGTCCAAATTTGGGGTCTATCTATTGGCATGTGGTTTTTCATTGATTTCAAAGGTGTTAGGTTCATGTTTGTAGTTGATGGCAATAGATGTCAAACAGAGGTTGATGCATGGTGTCACAAGATTGATGCATGATGCCACATGTAACACCCCTCCGTTTTGGCTCTTTGGATCAAATGTGTTCTTCCTTATTTATGATTGTGTTTTGGCTATGCTTTGACTTTGGAACTTGATTACTTTTGACCACTAATTGTTAAGCGATGTAAACATTATATTTGATGTGATGGCACTTTAATCAGATGTTATTATTATTTCATGTTATGGATTAAATTAGCATGTGTGTGAATTATTGATGTTCATGCTTTGATTATATCAGTGATGATTAGATACGTCAGTTAGCGATGTTGTATTGGTGAAGGGGATGGGATCACATCACTCACGTGTGAGCGCCCTGTGATTCCATGATTTCCTCTTCACGGTGTGTTTTAATATATTATATGCATGTTCGACACTCGTATTGTGTGCAGGATGCAGGTACAGGACATCGACTCCACCTGGTTCTACAGGTCTGAGTGTGTCCTTTGTCCAACGGAAAATGATTGGGAGATAGTAGCTAGGTTTTCTGTGTCGTGACATCACCCTAGCCATAGTGTGTCATCGGGTTGTTAGTTGGGATAAGTTATTTTCTTTGTTGTCTCTTCTCTCCTTGCTGCGTATTTAAATTTGCAAGATAAAGGGTGCTTGTTTTATTTAATTGCATTGTCAAAATAAATAAATGAGTGACTATTAATTAATTAGTTAATTTAATTCAATCAATAAAATAATCTAATCATGGATTAGATTTATTTATTGATAAATTAAATTAAAATATTTGTGTTAGCATTATTAAATTTTGAGATCAAATCAAAATAGAAATTGCCTTGCATTCATTTTTGAAATAAAATTAAAAAAAATGATTTTAAATGTAAATTGGTAAATTCAATTTTGTTGAAGAAAGAAAATTTAATTATCATTTGGGTTGCAAAAATAGATCTTTGTTTTAAATTAATATTGTGCAAATTACACTTGGAAATGGAAATTGTTTTATGAAATTGCAAAAATAAAATATCTTGTTTTAGCAATAAATTTGGTGGGTGAGTCCATTTTAGGTTTTTTAAAAATTTGGGGGAAAAAATGGCATAAGGTAATTCATTTTATTTTTGGAATTTTAATTGGATTTTGGTGGAGAGCTTGGAGGTGGCTAAAATTGTGGAATTGAAGGAGGGCTTGGAATTCTCCATTGTTGAAAGCTTCCAAATTTGGAGAAAACACAAGGTTCCACCATTCTTTCTTCTACTTCTTGTTTCATCTTGAATGGAATTTAAATGATTGTAAATATAGTTTTAGATTCAATGAAAATCCATTGAAATGCTCTCAAACTTGCAAACTTGTAGTTAGATTTGGAAATGGAAACCAAACAAGAAATTTACTCCAAAAAAAAAAAGGTGAAAATCAAAGAAAACTTTATTTCAAACTTAAATTTTTGAAACCCATTTTGTTGTTTTTGAAAATAATTTCTGTTCATGAAATGGGTTTGGATTATTTTCACAATTTGAGTTTGAAATCAAAATTTGGGTATATATATTTGTTATATTTGAAATTTTTTTATTTTGGGTTAAACCTAGAAAATATCCTGTATTTTCGCCATGGACAAACACAGGGATTATTTAAAAAAAATAATAATTTTGTTTGTTGTTGTGGGGTGGGAGGTCAAACCCCACTGCCACCACACACGCCGCGGCCGTAAGGCCACGAACTGTGTGTAGAACACACAGGTTGTGGCCAGAATGACCACAGACTGTGTGAACCACACACAAGCTACAGTCGTAAGGCCACAGACTATGTGAAGTTCACATAGGCCGCAGCCTTTACGGCTTTGTGGCATTCCAAATGAAACTTTGGATTTCGTTTTTTTATGTTTTATTTTATAATTATTATTTAATATTATATTAATATTAATATATAATATATATATATATAATATATATAATATATAATATATTATATTATATGTATAATATATATTATATTATATATATATAATATATATATAATATTTAAATAATAATTAATTTAAATATATAAATATATGTAACATATATTATGCATATATGCTTAATTAGATAAATATATATGCATAGTATATATACATGTATATTTTTATATTTATGATTTTAAAATAATTTGTAAAGTGTAATTAAATTGCTTGATTAAGAGGATTGAAATATTTGATTAAATAGATATTTTAGTGGAATTTATGTATATTTTAATGAATAAGGGATTTTATTGCGAAATAGGTTTTATTGAATAAGATAAATGCCTTGATTTATTTAAATGTCTTGAATAAGAAAATAATAGGAAATTTAGAGTAAGTAAATTAATGTAAATGTTAGTTGAATGATTGTATTATTTAAGTGTTTTGATTATAATTATAGTTGTAAGATTGAGAATTTAATGAAAGATTTATTTTAGTCAAATGATGTTAATTACTAAATTGCTTGATTATGAACTTATTGTGAAACTAAGGATAAAGGAATGACTTTTATTTAATGCAATGATGTGGAATGAAATTTAGAGTTTTGATTAGATGGATGCAAGGAAGGAAAACTGTGATTGACTGGATTTAGGAAATCCGAATATTAGTCTATTTAATTGCATGAAATGCTTTTAATGTTTATTCGTTCTTGCTCGATGTTGGGAGTATAGAATCTTTGTCTTGAAGTCTTACATATAGGGTTTCATTTATTTGTATGGGTGGTCATCATGGTAGTCAACCTTTGGGATTGTCTTGGGATTTGTGCCTCCTTGGGATTGGGAGAGGGCCATGTGGTTGTGCCTCCTTGGGAAGGAGTGATTTTTTTTGGTATCTTCATTTCCTCCAGTGTTTGGAGAGGGTTTAACCTTTGTCTCCTCCAATGTTGGAGTGAGTTTCCTTTATTTGTTGCCTCCTTGGTTTGGAGAGGTCGTCTTATCCGGTTACTCATTGTGGTTTATACTGTGTATGTTGTCGATAGGAGAGTGGCTCTTTGTGGGGGTCCGACACACAAAGGGGCGCCAGGGTAACTCACCTAGAGTTTAACTAAGTGATAATTTAAAAGAATTAATGGGGATCTTTCACACTAATAAGATAATGAATGCCTCTCTCGTGAAGCAAGTGAATGATAAGGCTCAAGATGAGATGGGATGCATAGTTTTTCGTGAGGGTCCGGCGGCCGGTAGAGGCAAGTCAGGGTAACCTAGGATGGGGGTCCGGTAGCCTAGGAAGGTTGAGCCAGGGTAACTCATGGAAATTTATGCATGACACTCTTCCTATGTCGACAGTTAATCAGTTAATCAATTATTGTGCGATGTACATGATCATTGTTCTCTGGAAGCATTGTAACCTCGTGTTAAGTGATGTTGTGACTGTAGTGGTTAAGTGGCATTGTGATTGTAGATGTTAAGTGACCCTGTGATTGTAGTTGTTTCAGTTTAGGTATGTTTAGCCCGTGTCTAGTGGTAGATGGTCTTGTGTAGGAATTCCTTGTTACTATCTCCTAGCACAGAGGGAGTGGAACCTTTTGGATTCCACGTGGTCGGGTGGCGTGCTTCATAATCCGTTGGTTTTCTTTTTGTTCGTGTGGATGAGACTTCCAGTTGGAGAGCTCGTGGGTTCCAGTTTCATGTCATGCTTTATCCTTTCAGTTGGTTATTGTATTTATTACCCCTCATTGTGATTGAGGTGGAATTTGTAATATGTAATCTTGAATTATTGGATTTATCTCATTCGGGGAATGAGTGTTGTAATTATGTTGTAAACTGTAATATTGGAATCCAGTGGTATTTCATATTCTTTGATGTAAATTATCTTGCATGGAATGTATGCGTTCTTATTTCCTTAAGTATTTAAATGTTATGAATTTAATTCATGGTTCTTGTTTGGGTTTAAGTAACTCAGTCTCGTAACCTTAGGGGATTGGTTGGAAATGGTTAGTTAACTTGCATGTTAATTGTTCTAATTGTCCTTTAAAAAAAAAAAGTTCGTTTGTGTAGTAAATTGCAACTTCCCCTAGGGTTGCGTTGCATGCTACACCACACAAGTTTGATGATGCATCAAGGAAATTCATGCTTCAATAGTTCATGTTGTTGGTTTGATAAGCTTGATGTTACTCTCTAAGGTATGGTGAAGTTCTTATTGGTATTTGTTCATTTGGTGTTGGTGATGAGTTTGCTACTTCAAGATTTTCAAGGTGTAAATGGGAACAAAAGGAATAATGGCTTGTTCATTATTGAAATGAAAAGGAAATACTGGTTTGTTCATTATTGTCAAGGGAATTGTATCTTATTATTTTCAAGGATGATTGAGAAAAAAACTTATCATTTTGTTAAGGGTATGCACAAAGTTGTTTTCATTATAAAAATGATGAGGGCACAATCTCTTGTGAAGGTTGTGGACGTGTCATGATGACTTTGGTATGGTAGCTGCAAGGCATGGTTTTCAGGTAGTGGTTGTTTGGTAGTGACTACTCCAGGTGTTATCGACTACTTCTATGGAAAATGAGCACATTGGTAACATATTATTTAATCCTAGTTTGTTGTTATTCATGTCAAGTTAGGGAGAAGGCCCAAGAGTTTCCCATTGAATAACCGCCACCTCCATGTTCACTTAACCCCCAAAAAAAATTTGACTTTGATCCATTAAAAAACTTTATGTTATTGAATAACTAATTACAAAAACACCAATAGCCGCTCATTAAGTGCTAAAGTGACTGATTTAAGTGGATTTTAAGTGCTAAAATAGCTATAATTGATTGAAATTATAGCGAGCAGCTACTGGGATAGCCCTCTAAAAGGTGACTTTTTTACCTCCGCGCACATATCCAATGCTCCCGCACTCAATCGAATTGCCCAGAAGCTGAAACCTTAGTTATAAGCACTTAACTCATATGCGAAAAAAACCCATAAATTTTTTTTCCGATTCAACATACGGTTTGAATTCTACGGTTGCACGGTTAGTTCCCCGGCGGCTACCGGTCTTCCTACTAAGGTATGAAAATCAACATATAGATTGCTAGGTCTTTGAATTTTTTCTGTTGACTGGGGTTTCAGGTTTTGAAGCTTATTTTTATTCACTGCATAAGGGTTTATTGGAGTTTGTTGTATAATGATTCAAGAGTTTATTGTGTTCGGGGTTTCAATTTCAAATGATCTAAATGAAATTGCTTGTCAACCCTATTCCTAGGGCATACTGACATGACAAATATACATTGTGTGTTCTTTTTCTTTATTATCTCATGGTAGTTTGATATAACCTAAGTCTAAGATTTACATTTTTCAGTTCAATGCTAGTCTAGATGGCACATTTTGATAGTTATCAAACCATACTTTTGAATGATGCTTTACTGGTTATGAGGAAAATTCTTGTAAACAGTTGCATACACTGTTTGATGGAAAACTATCACGGTCTTGATTAATATATGGAAGTGACTTGATCACTATGAAGAGGTTCAATGAAGATGAGACTTATACTCTACAAAGAGTCATTATTATGCTTATGCTGAAAGAATTGATGAAAAATATATTTTAAAAAATAGAGAAAGCAAGTTCTTTAAGTGCTGGTATTATGTGGATACACAAACATATAGGTTCTTGAGTCTCTAATAAAAATGAGACAATCAAGAAATGCTTTGTAATGAAACATACATTATACTCTGTCCTTTTATTCACAGAATCATATTGATGTGAAAGTTGTATTGGCCAGGGAGGCAATTGTATTTTCCAATGAGGCATACTTGTAACCAGTGAGGTTCATTTGCTAGTGAGGCATATTGTGTAGCTAGTGAGGCACAAAAAGTAGCTAGTGAGGCTCTATAATCATTGGGTTTTTATTAAGCCAATGAGGCAATTTTTCTCGTGTGGTTTTTTATCTTTATGAGGGTTTTCCACTCATAAATCATTGTGTTATGGTTTCCCATTATTTGTGGTCTACCTGGTCTTCATGTTCAAACATTCAGTCTTGTGTATCTTTTAGCATTTGATTTTCTATGGTGTCTTTAGCTTTTATGATCTACTTATGTTCTTTGTGTTCAATCAAGCCTGATAGCTTTACATGCATGATGCAACACATGATAGTTGAATTGTTCTAAAACTTGCATTTTATATGTTCAAAGTTATGTAAGATTAATATAAGGTCATTTTAAATTGGTATACCATTGATTCACCCCCTCTTAGTGGTATTGTACTCCAACTCTATCTTATTTCATTAACGTTATATTTCAAAAAATTCTCGATCTCCTTAGGTGTCTTCATTTCATGCTTCTCCATATTCACTAGTTCAAGACTAATTATTATACTTATAAGGTCTTCAAAACTATACTTATCCTTATTCAATTATTTTTATCTTCCATAATTGTATGTATATATAAAGCAAGGACATTCCTTCTAAAACCTATCACCTTTATTGTCTTCTCAAAAAATAGTCATTAGGCTACAAAATTCCATTAGATAATAATTCCTAAGGGGATACCTATTACACTAGTAGAATTTTGGAAAAATAAATGACTACATGACTAAAAATTTTAGTCACATGACTAATAATTAGTAGAATTTGGCAAATAAATGACTAATTTGGTCATTTATAAGTGACTAATCTAGTCATCGGGTAAAATCACAACTAAATGACTAATATTAGACAAATAAAAATGACTAAATAATTAACTAAATTAATGACTAAATAAATGACTATTACACTATTCTTTTTTCTTTTGAATTTGATCATAATCCATAGAGCTTAAGCCCCACTCATGGGACCCCTACCTAAGTGGGCCATTTGGCCACCTAGGTTGCTTGATGCACCAAAAATACCTATTGCGTGGAAGGAATTGGCTCTCGGTGTAGTCTTAAGGCCTTCACATATTTTATAAAAAAAATTTAACATTTTACATTCTTTAACTTTTATTACTCATTATGTTAATGAATCATTAATGCTTTTAACTATGATTTGAAGCCAGTTTGATTTTCCTATTGTGTTAGCATGTCAAATGTATCAAAGAGAAATTGTGGTCAATTTCACTAATAAAATATGATTTAAACAATCCAATTGTATTTTGAAGGCTATCTTTCATTTCAAAACACAAATAAAGATGACTAAATAATTAGTCACACATAAAAATTAGACAATATGATATTAAAGTGGTTAATTAAAAACAATTGAATTGAGGAAGTGTATTGTATTATAATATAATATAATAATAATAATATATTATAATAATAAATTATAATATAATATATATTATTATTATATATATAATATATTGTATATATAATATATTATATAATAATATAATATAATATAATATTTATATTATAATATAAATATAATATTATAATATATTTAAAAGCATGAGATTTAATTTTGAAATCAAAATCAAATGAAGTAAAGAAGTGGGAAAGTGGGTTATGGTATTTGATTTTTCTAATAAAAATCATAAAAGGTACCTATTTTCTTTAATACAATGTGAAAAATAAACCATTGGGCCTAGGGTAATAAAAAACCCTAAATCAAAAAGAAACCGAGCCCTAATCTCATTTCATTTTTCACTTGTATTTTTGGAGAAGAAACTCATTCCATTTTTCACTTGTATTTTTGGAGAAAACTCAACATCGCCATGCCTGGGTAGGGTTTGAGAGTGGAATGGTGACTCATTCTGTTGTTTCTAATGATTTTCCTGAAAAAAAAATATTGCAGAGGTAAGTCTTTGGTTTTGAAACTAAAAAGTATTCTCCATTTTGAAGCATTTTATCGAGCTCACTTGGTCACGACTGAGTATTTTTCTATTGTATTTCCTTTGCTTACCATTTGTTGATATCTCTCCTCTTTGTTTGACTGCCATTGGAGTATCTTTGAGGCTCATTTCTAAAGACTTTGGAGGGAGTCTCCTTTACAACAATCTTGTGTAAGTTTCATTATTCTTATCTCTTAAATTTCTATGAGAATAGGCTCGATTCGAGCTCAGTAGAGGCAATATGATAAAAACCCTTGTATCTCCCTGCACAAATCTTGATGGGTTACTTTCTTTCTATAGAAAATGTAAAACTTTGCACTCTCAACTTACTATTTTCATTATTTTGAGGGCTTTCTGTGTTCTAATGGTCGTGACCTTCATAGCATTTTGGATATTTTTCTTTATGTTCATTTTCTCTTCCTCATGGTTGTGTGGTAGAGACCCAATACTCAATAAAACAAACTTTTGTATACTTGACGTTTCCACAAAGGAAACTCCAAAAATTATATAAATGGCATGCCCTGAAATTCTTTCTTTAATTTTCTTTTATGCTCTTCATCCAAGTAAAGTGTCTAATTGTGAATGGGATGAATGACAGATTGGATAGGAGCAGCCAAAGTGTGTCTGAATTCCCAGAGAGCACCTTCATAACTAAGAGAATTATTATATTTATTGGAAATCTTGATTTTAATAGAGGGCTTTGTTTCAGCTTCTTTCCACTTAATATCACAACTTTTGGCATTTCCTAAAATCTCTGGCCTATTTTCATTCATTTTCAAAAAAAATTCTTAAAGTAGATTTTGTAAATGATCTAGGCTTGTATTTTTGAATCCATTTTATTCTCACAATGCTTTCAATAATTTCAAGCACATTCACAGCTTCATAGTGTATCTTCCATACATGGTTGCGGTCAATAATATACATTTAAGTTTTTTTAAAGTTTTTAGTTTTTCTTAAATAATTTTATTACAATAGAATTTCAGTTATCAAGAGACATTCTAATAAATTTTTTAGTTTTTCTTAAATAATTTTATTACTAGCTTTGTTTTTTTGAAGCAATCTTTCTTTTTTAGTTTTTCTTTTTCATTAGAAAAGAAAAACTAAAAAAGAAAGGTTGCTTTTATATCTAAATTAGTAATTGTTAAATCAGAAATTAGAATTTAATTTAAATTTAGAATGAAATTTCTTAAATAATTTTATTACTAGCTTAGTTTTTTTGAAGCAATCTTTCATTTTTAGTTTTTTTTTTTCATTAGAAAAGAAAAACTAAAAAGAAAGGTTGCTTTTATATCTAAATTAGTAATTGTTAAATTAGAAATTAGAATTTATTTTAAATTTAGAATGAAATTTAATTTTTCAAGATATTGTGGTGATTTGATTTAAAGAATAATACAATAATTGAATCCAAAATTGAAAAAGTAGAGATTATTTCTTTTGTAAATACATTTTTTTGCAATATCACTAATTCTATGCATTTTTTATTTATTAGACTTTCTTTGATAATCTAGTAATATATTTAAGATATTACTTTGATATTTATTCTTTTGCAAATGCATTTCTTTTACAATATCATTAATTCTATGCATTTTTATTTATTAGACTTACTCTAATGCTTATGGGTATTTGCATTTAAGATATTCATTTTTTACAACTATTTAGTAATATGTTTATGGATAGTACATAGCAAGGAGATATTTCTTTGATAAGCTAGTAATATTTAAGATATTACTCTGATATTAATTCTTTTGCAAATGTATTTCTTTTGTAATATCATTAATTCTATGCATTTTTATTTATTAGACTTACTCTAATGCTTATGGGTATCTACTTTTAAGATATTCATTGTTTATGCTACCTAGTAATATATTTATTTTTTGATTGTGGATAGGTACAGAGCAAGGAGAAAATGCAAAACTAGTGCCTTACTAGATGCATTTACTGCCCATCTCATGTGCAATAGTGGCATCACTGAAGACATACATTCACACCATTTAGTTTTAGTTTTTTTTCAATTTTAAAAATATAATAAATCAACAGTTTGTATACTATAAAAGATTTTGTATTCAAAACTCTATATATAGAGTTCTTTGTAACATATTTTATATACAATTTGAATATATAGAGAATTATTTTCCAATGTTGTTTCAATCCCAAATTTGTTGAAGTTTTAATAACATAAGAGCTTTAAATTTTTATATTATTCAATCACAACATAATTTTCTCTTGGTTTGCAATTTCATAGACTAGTTATTGTAATAGCATTCTCCAAACATAAGAGTTTGCATACACATCTGAAAGCATTAGTTCATAAATGACTAAATAAATGATTAACATGACTAAATAAATGACTATAATGACTAAATAAAATGACTAGTAATGACTACTATGACTAAATAAATGACTACCAGTGACTAAATAAAATGACTACTATGACTAAATAAATGACTACCATGACTAAATAAAATGACAAGTTAACAATAATCAATGACTAAATTAATGACTAAATATATGAAACAAATTTAATGACTAAAATATATGACTACAACAAATCACTACCATGACTAAATAAAATGACCAATTAACAGCAATCAATGACTAAATTAACGACTAAATCAATGACTAAATCAATGACTAAATCAACGACTAGATAAATGACTAAAATAGTTTAATCATAAATTTGGTCACATTATAAATGACCGGCAATAAACTATTAATGGTCACATGACCAAAATTAGTCATTTATATGTAATTTTTAGTTATTTATTTAGTCATTTATTGTTGTTTTTGTACTAGTGTTATGATCCTAATATATGATATATTCCTAACTATATATTATGTATTCTTAAATATAAGCACTTTTGGCATGCTTAAAACTAACATAAATATTAGTTAATGCACTAATACCTCTTAATTAGGATGAAGGGGTATGACCCTACATATTTTAGCCTATAAATAAGAGAGAGAACTCTCTCCCATATGATCATATTGTAGATAGGGCTAGAATTTGGGGATAATAAGTATGAATCAACAATAGCAACCATAAAACTATCTAATTCAAGCAATAAAGACCCTAATCCAACAATGAAGCACAAATGAGCATAGAAAGCCCAATAATAAAGCAATAATTTACTCAATCTCTATGTGATAATTGATTCATCTCCATTTCTCTTCTCCATTTTACTTTGTTTGTTCTTAGAATAATGTGCAAGATATTTGATAAGCTTGATGTGTAGCAACAAGATCTCAAGATAGCATGAATGATATGAATAGAAATTTTTTAAAGATTGTGGTTCACCTCAAAATGAATTAAAGGCTTGTTTGTATAGAAATCTCAATTCAAATGAAGGGCTAGGATTGAGTGATGAGGTATCATGATCAACGGATGAGGTTAATTGAGACAAGCATAGATAAGGATCGACCAAAACTCGATGAATTAGTTGAGATTAGGGCTTGGATAAGAAGAAATTCAAATTAAATAATGATAGCAATTATATAATTATAGAGAAAGGAAAGTGATAAATAATTAAATAAATAAGATTTATTTAATTATGTGAAAAAGGCCCAAGGAATACCAAATACCATTTATTTATAAAGGAAAAATGGAAAATAAATTAAATAAATAAAATTCTATTTAATTAAGGATAGAAAAAGATAAATTAGCATGAAGTTTAAAATAAAATTGACATTTCTATTTTAAAATTAATCAAAAGAGGAATACAAATAATGAATTAATTAAATAATTAAAATTATTTAATTATACATGGAAGAAATAGAATTAGTGATAAAATGTTGCTTGCAGGCTAGGGACAATTTTTCATTGTCTACATCTTTCCCCTCATTGACATAATGTGATTTCAAGCATTGTGTCAAAGAATAATCATGAAAATTCGACTCAGGTGATGCCCTAGCAAATGTAGGATAAGATGATGCCCCCTCGGGAAAATTGATAAATTTTCAAAAAAATCCAAAAATAATTGGCAACTTTACTGATAAGCAAATTTGATAGGCACAAATGCATTAGCGATGAAAAAATAGGCTCAAAAGTTGATCTAGGGATGAATTGATGGGATGTTAGTATGAAAGAAAAAGAGTGATGAGGAACAAATTGAGAGACAAAAAATAGATGAATTGGAACTTGCTATCTTGAGATATTGCTAACAGATGATCAAGCTCTTATTTGATTACATAATTATCATCATAGAACTTATTGTGGAAATGAATGATGAACACCAAGATATGACATAGACCAAGGTGTGATAGATCATCCCTTGCGAAAATAGACACACGAAAAACAAGGATTTCTATAACATAAACTAGTAACCACAGAACCTTGCCAGAACATGTGAGGAAATAACCACAAAGCATGTTGATCTTGACACAAGAAAGCGTTAATGGAAATTCGATCACACACAAGGAACCAAGTTTCCCCAGTCATATTGCCAGGACAAACCAAAAACATAAGTCAAAGAGAAAAAGGTCATGGTCTATGATCTCTCCTCTAAATCCTTCTTGGGACATCCTCGACGGGCACAATAACATGACCAAAAATAAATCGATAAAAAAATTAGACCAATAGAGTCAATAGCCATTTAGATCATTTGCCAATGATTGTTTGTATGATCAAGTTTTGGATAATGATAGCGTTTGGTTTCAAGTATAGTAGACCTTGAATAAGAATAATGATGGATTGAGTTTGGTTTTGAGTATGCAAAACCCTGTATAAGACAATTCATAGATTGGATAGCTAAAGTCTAGTTTCAAAATGTGGCATGTCATATAAGATGTTTAGACTAGTTTCAACAATGCAACACTCCATTTAAGACTGATTGATAGCTAATAAGGATTTTTGATTGTTTGATGTTTTGATAGGAACCTATTTTAAATCTATGATAGTTGAAGGCTAGTTGGATCGTTTTCTTGTTGTTTCACAATTTTGTTAAGCTCAGTTCTCTTGCTTGATAACTATTTATGCTTGCTCAAAATGTCAACCAGTTAGCAAGGGTTATTTTATTATGATGTGATTTGGGATGAATGAAGACCTTGTTATGAAAAACCCCTAAGAGATTGAAAAAATGCCTCAAGGGCTCATCAATGATGGCCTTGCCTACGTAAAGCACAGAGACAATGTAGTTTGACCACTTTTATCATTGATAGTTTATTATGAAGTGGGTATGGATGGACTTGACAATTTATTATGACAAAACCTAGAGGACTAACCTAATGCCTCGATGGCTCATTAATAATGGCCTTGCCTACGTGAATTCATAGAGCCAACATAGTTTGACCACTTGGACTAACAAAGACTATTTTTGGGAGCTTTTGACACTTTTTTATTTTTATTTTTTTCAAATTTTGATATTTTCTATTTTTTTGGATTTTAATGGCTTACTCAGATGTTTTTGGGATTTCTGATGGGTTGTGAAGTGTTGAACCATGTCTAGGACACCATATGAAACCCAAGCCTAGGAATTACCCCTATTTAGGTACAAGACCTATTTATTATGGAAGAAGAGATGAATGGACAAAAAAATATTTTTGATAGAGATGAAAAGTGAAAGATGCAAAATGTCAATGATTCTCAAGCCATGAGAGAAATGACTAAGCTTTATTATGGGTGAGATGGAGAGGGAAAAATCTATTATGGAGTGGAATGTGTATGGAAGACTATGGATGGAAGTGGAAAATCAGATAGAATGATAGTAGACGATGGAGCAAAGACTGACTACACATGGTTCCTATTTGTCAAGTTTTCACCATGGTACTTATCCAAAGTGCCAGTGAAGTGGTTTTCACTATTGGATGGATTATTTTTCTTTACTATTTTTTTATTTTATTTTTCACTTTTTTATGTCACCAAGATGCCTATTTGCTAGGTTTTCATCATGGTAACAATTTTTTGCATTTTTTGCATTTTTTATAGGATTCTCTAAAAGATAGGTATAGTATTTGTGAAGGTGCATGATATTGGTTCACCTTAGGGAGTAAAGATTTGATAAGCATTAGATCCATATGTCGTTGTTATGATGTAAGGACCCAACCAGTAAGGCTCAAACTTTATGGGTTTCTCTTGCTCTATTTGATTCTTAGGATTCTCTTTTAAGACCAAGTCACCAATGTCAAAATTCCTAACTAAGACTCTTATTGTAGCTATGGCAAAGACAATTATGATATACTTATAAGTGTAAATATGTATTATGTTGTTTCTCATCTAGTAACTCTAGTTCATGCAAATGGGATTCACAATATTCTTCTTCATTAATGAACTATTGCATAGAAACTCTCAAGGACGGTAGCTTGACCTCAATGGGGGGAATGGCTTTGGATTCAAAGATGAAGAATATGGAGTGGCTCCAATAGGGGTGTGAATGCTAGTGTGGTAGGCCAATAATGTGGGATTGAGTTGGATATGCCAATCACGACCAACATAATCATCAGTATTCTTTAGGATCTTAAGGATAGTCTTATTCGATTCCTCAACTTAATCGTTACCTTGGAGGTAATATGGAGTGGAGAAATGAGGCTTCATGTGGAATTACTTGCATAGTTCATGGGAATCCTAATTTTTGAAAGGAAAACCATTATCCGTGACAATGGATTGAGGAACACTATATCAGAATATGATGTAATTTAGGATGAACTTGGATATTTTTTTATTAGTAGTGTAGGTCATTGAAATGGATTTGATCCATTTGGTAAAATACTCGATTGTAGTTATGATAAACTTATGACCATTAGCGGAGGTAGGATGGATCTTTCCCACAAGTTCAAGTACCCATTGAGAGAGTGCCCATGGTGACATAAATAGATGAATCTCTTAAGTAGGTGTGTCAACAATATCTCTAGATGTATCTAACATTGGAAACATTTCTTAACAAAGTGATAGGCATCACATTCCATAGTAGGCCAATAGTATCCCATTTGCATAATATTTTTGTCCAAGGTAGGAACATAAGAGTGAGCTCCACATATTCCATTATGTACCTCACGTAAATCTTTTGGTGCTTCATCTAAATCAAGACATCTTAGGAGGGTGTTATCTAGACTACGATGGTAAAGGGTATCATCAATGATAACATATTTGGACACTTTTCGAATAAAGGTCTTATGCTAGTTAGAGGATAAATCGATAGGGATAATTTGGTCATGTAGGAAATTGTAAAATTATTTGTACCAAGGGGAATTAAGACAAAAAATTTCACACACGAGCTCAGATTCGAGGACATCTAATATGGGGATCAACAATTGTTCCACCAAGAACTTGTATTGTAACACGTTATTAGGTATATCCAAAAGAGATCCAATGGTAGCCATTACATCAACTACTTTGTTCTTAATTCTTGGGATCTACTCAAAGGTGATGACATCAAAGTACAGCTTAAAACTATCAACCACATGTGCTTGTAGGGTGTGATATTTTCATATTTTATGTCATAATCATCATTAACCTGACAGATTGCAAATAGGGAATCACCATAGACCTGGAGGTTCTTTATTTTCCATTTGACGGCCATTCGCGGTCTTGTTAACAATGCCTCATACTTAGCCATGTTATTGGTGTAGGGAAATGCTACTCAATATGATTTTAGTATCGAATCCCCTTGAGGTGTAACATAAAGGATTCCTAATCCTAAACCACGATTTGTATAAAATCTATCAAAGTAGAGCTTCCATGTGGTAGGAGTCTCTATTGTGAAGATGGACTCATTAGGAAAATTAGATATTAATGGATGATTTGCTTCCATTGGTGAGTCTGCGATTTGATCTGATATCACTTTTCCTTTCATTTCCTTATGATCAACATGATCTATGTTGTATTCACTTAAAATCATGACCCACTTTGCTAGTCGACCCATCAGAGTTGTTTGCTCAATAGATATTTCAATGGATCAGTCTTAGCTATCAATTTTTTCAATGGTACAACATATAATGCCTAATAGCTTGTGTGGAAAAAAAAACTACAAGACATTCTCATTCAATAGGAGTGTAGTTAAGCTCATACCCTACAAGAGTGTGACTGATATGATAGATAGCTCATTATTTTCCATCATTGTCATTTTTTGCTAACAATTCCCCCAATGTTGATGTGTTTGTTGATATGTATAATACGAGGTAACTTCTACCATCAATAAGAGGCATGAGGATTGAAGATGTTAATAGATAGTTCATTATTTTTTGAAATTATTCCTGACAACGATTGGTCCATATGAATGGGACTCCCTTATGAAGAAAGTGTTGGAATGGTTAACATTTATTTTCTAATTGAGAAATGAGCCTTCAGATAGATTGTAATCTTCCTTGTAGCATGCACAACTAACATTTTTTTTGGTAGAGGCATATCCATGATAACTTTCTCTTTTGCAGGATCAACTTCAATACCTATATGAGAGACAATATATCCTAATAGTTTTCTTGATTGGACCCCAAAGACACAATTCTTAGGATTTAACCTAACTTTGTATTCCTCCAATCTCTTGAAAATATTGTCTAGTACTACTAGATGACTATCTCTTGATAAATATTTTGCTAGTAAGTCATCAACATAATCTTCCATAAGGGTATGCATGTAATCATGAAAGATGGTAGTCATAGCTCTCTGATATGTTGCTCCAGTGTTCTTAAGCCCAAATGACATGACGTTCCAATAGAGGGTACCCCAAGCACAAGTGAAGATTGTTTTATGTTAATATTCAATGGAAATTTTGATCTGATTATACCCTAAAAAACCATCCATAAGTGATAGCATCTCATACCCCGCTGTGAGGTCTAGTATGATGTCAATGTTAGGTAGCAAGAAGTCATCTTTGGAACAATATTTGATTAGATCTATGAAGTTTGTGCACACCTTGACTCTCCCAGTTGGTTTAGTGATGGGAACAAGATTGGATATCCATTTTTCATAGTCTATAGGATGAATGAACCCAAATCCAAAAGTTTCTTTATCTCTACTTTCACTAAAAGTGTTATTTGTGGATGCATTTTCCTCAATTTTTGTTTGACGGCTTTAGAATTTGGAACCAATGGAAAATGATGCAAAACTAACTCAAGATCCAACCTAGGAATATCAGCATATGACCAAGCAAAATTTATTTGTCTCTCTAAGAAGAAAGTGGTAAACTCTAGTTTTTCTTTAATTATCAAGGATGTTGCAAGGTGAATGATTCTAGGATTATCTTTTGTACCAAGATTGACCTCTTCTGATTTTTCCACAAGCATTGGTGATCTCTCTTGATTTATGGGGAGACTGTCCAACCCTCCATCCTTGGGTGCCTTAGAGAGGTTTTCACCTTGAATATGTCCTTTATTTTTACTTTTTCTTTATCTAAAGGTGCCTTTTGGTTTTCACCTAGAGACCTATTCTTTCTTTTTTCATTTTTGTAACTAGAGGGTGGGACAAACTCTCAAAAGTATTTTGAATTATCAAGTTCCATGGAAAATACAAATTTATATTCCCACTTGGTATCCCTTCTTGAAGTCCCATGAAATAAGCTATCACTTCTTTGTTCTCGAATATGTCTAAACTTGGTGGTCCTTGTTGATCCCAATATATTATTTGTGGATGGATGAGGGGTAAGTCATCATTGGTATAGTCAAAGCTTAAGGTATGAGTGGATATGGTAAAGACAGAGGTATCATCAATATTCCAAAATCTTTCAATCTAGGCATGACCACTCCTAGGTTTGGTTTGGGATGAGGATAAGTCAAGATCAATAAAATTTTAGTTAGGCCATAATCACTAGATGTGCAAGAATCCCACTCCCACTCATTGGAGTTAGTTTCAGTATGATATTCCTTAGATGTCTCTATTTCATTTGAAGCATTAAAATCTTCACATGAAGGTAACTTAGTACGAGGAGGACTAGCCTTTGGTGGCACATACCTTAACCCTATGTTTTTTGGTAATAGGGGAGGCAATATTAGTTATTTCATTTCATGTTTGTTCAAGCCAATACTACTATTCCCATCATAACCTTTTTGTCTCATGATCTTGAACCCTTTTTAATATTGCTCAGCCATTATTTGCTTAAGCTTAGTATCTTCTTCATCCTTGTAGATCCATGTAGAAATATCCTCACCTATAGTCCATTTGCTCAATTCTCCCCACTTAGTGAATGTAGTAGGAGGATCATGAATAACGACTTTAGATTCCTTCTTGATATGATGAGGTTTTCCATAAGATTTTGGTGATGTAGGAAAATTCCCAACACAAAATAGGCTCTCAGTGTTATATTCACCACATCTCTTATCATGGATCTGGACCTTAGGTTTGGAAGGTATAGCAGATGGATTGGATTATTTCATGAGTGAATAAGGATCGATGTAATGTGATGAGGTGGAGAATGAAGCTTCCTGATTGATAGGCACTTGGTGTTCAGTGGTCCCTTTCAAATTGTTGCAAAATTGGAAAGGGTCGAGATCACCTGGTATGGTGATTTTGGTGTCATTGAGTGGAAACTTAAGGAATTGATGGTATGTGTAAAGTACAACCCTCATGGCATGAATCCATGGGCGACCAAGGAGAAGGTTGTATGGTATTCTAGATCCAAGACTTGGAATATCATGTTTTGAATAGCATGTCCAACTCTTACAGGAAGTTTGATTATACCCTTGGATGAGTGTTCAACATCATCATAAGCCTTGATAATGATTTTCTTAGACTCATCTATATAAGCTTCAGAGAATCCCAATGTCATGACTAATTTTAGGGTGCATATATTCATACCTGCTCCATCATCTACCAAGACTTGTCTAATTTTTTTTTTATTAATGTATACCTCAAGGTGCAATGGGTCATTATGGTTTGGTCTTTGTGCAGGAAAATCTTGCTCAGAGAATGTGACATGATGGTTTGTAGCTAAGTATCCTACAATGGCCTAAAATTGGTTAAGATTTAGGTCAATGAGAATGATTTTTTTTTGCAAAGCCTTGTCTAGAATGGCCTTATGCTTAGGAGATATATGAAGCAACTCAAGAATGAATATTTGTGTAGGGTGATCCCACAATACTAGTTTACAATTTTTGGCCAAACTAGACATTGAAATAAATTTTTCTAACTAAATCTTCACTTTCGAGCACCTATAGCGGCTAAACCATGAGGAATTTGAAGATGACACAAACTAGTGATTTGTCACATTTTATTTGTAGATTCTAAATATATTTTTTCAAAAAATTTGAATCAGATTTCGCACTTCTTTTTCCATCCCTTCAAAAATTAGTTTTTTTCAATAAACACCATTTTTGAGTGACACTCACCATATAACACAACCTTTTTTTCCATAAAGAATAAAATTCTAATTTTTTGAATTTAGATTGGTAACTATGATATCTAGTGTTTCCAATTGGTTTCATAGTGTTTTATTGAATATTTTTTCTTTAATCAAGTTTTGAACTCAAACCACTATAATCTTACATAAAGTAAAATCAGATAATAACGCATAACTTTTTTTGTGGCTACCAAAATCTTCTTTTTTGTTGGATCAAGGACTTCAATATCTAGTGCACTCATATTTTTCTAATTTTTTTATAGCCCAGTCATTTTCCACATGCATTAGAGAGAGCTTGATTTCCTTTTAGTGAAACCTATGTTTAATACAAACTATAAAACAAATACATAATAAAACCAAAACATTAAATTATATTCATTGGATAGCTCATTTTGAGGACTACCATCATCTAGTTGGGTCTGTGAAGTCTCCTCTCCATTTTCATCCTCAACCCAAGCTTTGAAGGGAAAAATTTTGGAGTTTTTTGGTTCCAAAGAGTGAGAAGGTGGGAAAAGGGGGGTTCAAGTGAACTAGGGTTCGCTTGAACCCTAGTTCGAGCAAACCCCCTTTCCACAAACTATTATTTCTTTGTTTTTTTTGGAAAATAACTGCAACATTTAATGGGTTTGCTCATGGGGTTTGTTGGGTTCGCTCAAACCAAAAGTTTTCTCAAACCCCCAAAAACCATTTTTTTTTGCATGGGGTCATTTTTTGCAACTTTTCCTTCCTCAGTAGAATTTTAAACCACTTTTGTGGGTTTACCCTGGAAGAGTCTTTCCTAGATGGTCTAGGAGATTATATTGAATCTTTGGTGGTGGATTTGAAGTGGCCCCTTTTAAGGTCACTTTAGCTTTGCAAGTGGCAAGAACACATTCTAAATTTTTGTTGATGGTAATGGTAGAAACATGGTTATCAAAGGCCTAAATGTGATTGACAGTGTAGATGTATGAGACATTGGTATAATTGGCATTGTTATTGGTTTTGTGTTTTTGGACTAGAGGCTTTTACCTTTCCATGGTCTTGTAGGGGAGTCTTGAATATGGTATGGTTAGCATTTATTTTTCCTTGTGGATTATCCATTGATATTTCACCTTGGTCAATAAGGTCTTTAAGTCTCCAACATGATGATGTTTAATGTCCCTTCATACAATGGTACTCACAATATTCATTGTCTTTCCACCAAATTGGTTTGACGAGTGTTGGTTCATATGGTTTGGTATTGGATATAGTTGAATGGTATTTGATTGTAAGAGTTTATTTAGCAATAATTCAATGGGTTCCCCTAAGGGTTTGTATGTTCATTTAGGCTTATCTTCTTATGAGAGACCTCTATGTTGTTAATTATCTTGAATTGCATTCATTGTTTGATCATGACTTGGTGTTGGATTGTTTTGTTTGGAAGGACCTTTGAGATGAATGGTGGGGTGGACCTTGTTAACCATTTTAGCATTGACTACCCCATCATTAGTGAAATTTTTGTTTCTAGACCATAATTTCCCCTTGTCATTAGGAGCATTTTGGTTTTCTTTGAAGATCTTGACTAGTCCTTTTGCAACAAGAGCTTTCTAAATAAAGATTCCCTTTTCAAGGTCATCCTAAAATGCATTGCAACAATAGATTTGAAGTTGAATCATCAATTCTTTATTGAGTATTTCCACAAAGATGGTGACCAACTATTTTTCTGGAATGTGACAAGGACATTTGGTGGACATAGTTCGCTACCTTTGATAAAATGATATAAGTGATTCAATTTCCTTTTTTTGGGTTGTACATAATTTTTATAGGGTCATGTCACTTTCAATATTATAGGAAAAGTGTGTGTTAAAATTTTCAGCTAGTTCGTTCCATGTGCTTATCCCAAGAGGAAGATGTGTGAACCACTCTAGAGCCTACCCCAGAAGGCTACATGCAAATAATCTCATCAAGTACATAGGATCAAAAGAAATTTACATACATGTAGTGTTAAACTCCATTATGTGTTCTACTGGATCTTCTTTCCCCTTATACGTGTTGAAGATTGGAATGTTGAAGTGTGGTGGGAAAGGTGGCATATATATGCTTCTATCAAAGGGATAAGGACATAGTTACTCTATTGAGTATGTTTTCTTGGTTGTGCTCATTTGCATGTTTTCCATTTATTGTTGCATAAAAGTGTCCATGGGTGATGGTTGAATGTTTGAATGACTTTGCACAAGAGGGTTGGTGTTGGTGTTGAGTATGTTGAGATGGTGTATGATGGATTTTTTTTTTGAAATTTGAATTTAAATGTTGGATTTGGGTTGGTGTTTCATTGCAAAGAATTTTGATTGCCTTGTTGGAAGTGACATGTGAATATGGTATTGGTATTGCTATGGGTTTGATGTTGTGGTGGTTGGTTGTTGGTATGTTGAGGTTGTGGTGTGAAGTTGGTGTTTGGAGTGACATGTTGTTGTGATGGAGGTTGGTTGGTGTTCAAGTTTGACCCAAAAGACATGTTGGTACTTGGTGTAGTGTTGGTCATTTGGGCTGGCACTCTTGATGTGACAATGTGAATCCTTCTTTTTTTGGTTGGTGGGTTCAGGTTTTGATTTATTTTTTTTGTTGGTGGATTGTGTGATGTTTTGAGTGCATGTTGTGGAAAATGCATTTAAAAAATTCATACCCATGGTACTAGAGGATGAACCAAATGGATTACTAAATGTGGGAGTTGGTCCTTGTGATGTTGCATGTGTTCTTTTGGTCCCAAATGTTGGTGTAGGAGGTATGTTGACATGTGTTATGTTATGTGTAGTTCCCCCAAATGGCATACTAGTGTGCTTTTTTTGTGAGAATGATTATCCTTGTGAAAATGTGTTGCGACCAAGACCTTGAGTTTTTGTTTGTGTTGCTCCCTCTACAATTGTGGGAGTGTCAAAACCAAAAGGAATATTGGCACCTTTTTGAACAAGTGCAAGAAAGTACTTATTAGGATCTGCATTGACTAATTCCTCTACAATTCACACTATCTTAGGATCTTGGGAAGCTTCTTCAATTTTCTTAGGTGTTAGGTTTGGTTAACCTCCTTCAATGTAAAATTGTCAAATAGATTTGGTGTTTCACTCTATGTTGTTGGAGGTTGGTTTGATTTTGAACCAAAGTTGATGTTGCTACTTGGATTGATATAGGGGTCATATGTCATGTCTCACTCTCATGCAATTTTTACTCTTGGCTTTGTGTGTAGATTTGTTACATGCCTTTGTTGTGCTTGGTAGAATAATGATTAATAAGGATGATGTTTCTTTGGTGTGGAGATAAATGAAAGTGTTTCTATTTTAAACTGCGAAAAGTTGAAAAGTATTGAATGCTGCTTTTATTTTGAAAATGAAGCAACATAGAGGTAAAACATTTTAATTAATGTAATGTATTGCTTTATTTATATCTTAACATGATATTAATTTAATTCATTGCTGTGCGCCCTCGAGTGCATTTGAGCTGGGTATGGAAGCTTCTAAAGACTGAAGGGTGATTACAAGGAGAGCATTAGCTTTATTGACAGGACAAAGTGAAGACTCATCACACACACGAGCACTTAGATTCATGTAGTTTGCATTTAGGAATGTTAACTTTAGTGTGTTTGTTTTAAATTATTTGTGAATTAAATAATAATTAGAAAATTAAATAAATGATGAAATGAAAGCATGATAAAATAAAGAATTAAGTTTTAATTAAAGTTAATTATAAATTTCAATTTAAATGCTTATGCATTCTACTCTTCTTTTATTTTGTGTTAATCTTTGAGTTAATAAGTTAACCATTAGTTATAAGATTATTTTTTTATTGTCGGGTAAATATTTTCAATTTAGGAGATTTACATGCAATTAAATTGAAAATTATTATTATTTTAAAAATCCATTTCAAGATTAGGGTAGAAATGGAAAAGAAAAAGCATTTTTAAAAAGGGAAAAGAGTTCCTGAGAAGGTAACGGTTCTTGAAAGACTCTCTTGAAAATATGCTCTCCAATTTTGCTCTAATGGCTGCCAAGAAAATGTTGAATCTTTTAAAATATTGTGTTGAGAATTAATCTCGGGTAGATAGTGGAAAGTTAAAGAGCTGGAAAAGCAACTGGAGAGAAGGAAGAAGAAGAAGCTTTCTCAGAGAAACCAGATTGAAAAGAGGAAAAAAGAAGCTGTCTGAAGAGCATCTCCAATCTCAAAGCAGGAAGCCGTGAATTTCCAGGAAATATTGATTGAAACATGAAGATACTACTGAAAAATTTTAAATGCCAGTTTGAATTAATGCAAGACTGAAATTTTGGAAAAATCTTCTATTCTTTGTGTGCTTTTAAAGAAATTGCATAATTTCCCCTCTTCTAGATTTGTGATTTTTCTTCCCTGCAACTGTGGTTCATAATTTTGTTCCAAATTTCTCATTCATTCTAGAGTAGTTCTAAATATATATATATATATATATATATATATATATATATATATGCACACACAATATCACTGTGTATATATATATAAATATATATACATTTGTTACAAACTGGAGCTATTTTCGCCATTGTTTAATAAACGAGTTTCTGTGAAGAAGTGAGTTTTCCTGAAATCTATGAATCTGTGTAGTTATTATCACATTGATCTTTTGTTTAAAGGAATTTTTGTTATTAAGAAGGCGCGGCTGGGAACTCTCCACAGCTGAGCCCTCCCCATAAGGGAAGGGTTGCGCTGTGGGAGACAGCGCTCCCACCACAGGTCGCGGCCTATGGAGGAAGCACTGCCTTCCACAGGCAGCGCCTCCCATGTGGGAGGGGGCGTGAGCCTTGAAGGCTTTGAAGTTTTGAACTGTGTGATGTCCTCTGTAAACTGGGTGAACTGCAAACTCCTGCTTACATTTTAGAATTACGAAATAAGAAAATCCCCAGTGGAGTGTGCATTGGAAGCACTGTAAATTGTCACTCAGGTATAGATTGTATATAAATTTTTTATTTAAATGAATATATATATATATATACAATTACACACAACTATATATATATACACACACGTATGTACACACATGCAAACAAACAGGCATTGAGTCTCTATTTTCCACAGAAATTTCCTTTCACTGTTTTGAAAATATACTTAAATCATAGCATCGATTATATACATACAACAAGTTCATTTGTGAATTTATTATAATACTGATATAAACATATAGACATAAATAGACATTTCTGAACATTTCTGAGAACATATACCTATTTAACAATGATATAATACAACAAGTGTAGTATTGAAGTATTTTATCTCTTTTAAATCTGAAAGTTCTTTTTGACAAATAAATATATATATATATATATATATATATATATATATATATATATATATATATATATATATATATATATACAAATATACATTACAGATTTGTGTATATATATATATATATACTCAAACAGATGTGAATATCCTTATATATAATATGACTCTATATATTTATAAATCTACGATGTTAATACACAAATATATAATTATGTTGTCTCAAGCTTACTGTATAAATATACATAAGATAAATGTAAAGCAATCAAGATGAATTGTTTTAGCAAATGTACTCTTTATAGAAAATGCTATTTGAAACTAATGAATTCAAAAAGAGTGGATTTCTTTTGGTTGAAACTATCAAAATTATTTATTGTGATCAAAACTAATTTAGAAAATAGAATTGGGACTAAATTTATTTTTCATTGTAAACTCACTTGAAATTGTACAAGAAAACTTTATTTACTGAATGCATGCATGAAAGCTATTTTTGACAATCTTTGTGAAACCTTGAAAATGATGAAATTTCTTTGAAATTAGAAATGTGTAAAAATTGAATGTGAACTTTAGATGGAAAATGTATTATTTATTGTATTATGAGAAACTTTGGGACAGGATGCCGAAGGTGGACCCACAGAGACGGTAGTTTTACCTTTTCTAAAACTATCATTTGTTTTATTTATGCTTGGCCAACACTTGCACCATTGAAATAGATGGAATTAAAAGCCTAGAACTAAATGAATATAGGTCTCTGCCACCTCCTGTTTGCAAGAATTATGTGATTCTCATGTTAGGAATGCATATAGGCATCAGGCTTGCATCGAGAGTTCCCTCCTGCGTTGTTGTTTCAGGTTGCTAGGCTCCTCGTGCAGGGCCGGGGATTTCTTCGAGTTAGGAAGAAACCCGGGGAAGTATTGTACTTTGTGGTTGGGCTAAAAAGGCGCCTTAATCACACTCTTGGCCCCAGCTTGCAAGAAGACCAGTGGTGTCATGGCAGTTGAGGTTCAGAGATTTAAATGTTATAAATGTATTCATGTATTATTTGGAATGGCTTGTAAAGCCCACTTGTAAATGTAATTTTATTTGTAATTCAGTATTGTAACATTGAAATAGATGTATTGGAAAGAAAGATTTGATGTAACATTGAAATAGATGTACTGATTGAGAGTTAGTCATGTAATTGAAAACTTGAGTGAATTTATGGAAACTCATTGATATGCAAATGGCAATCATATATGTATCATTGCAATGATCCTTATTGTTAATTAAATTTATTTCTTTTGCATACATGGAATGAGAATTTATTCTGAATTTTCCTTTTTAGCATTTATGGAAAGATCATGACATATGCATCTTTTGTTTTTACCATACTTGGGATGTATTAAGTTTGGTAAATTATATAGCTAAATGAACATCAATTTTTTGGCGTTACATCATATGATGGATCCATGTCTTTTCATTTCCTTTGTGACCTAGTTAAGACCATATAAGACTTGTGACCTTTGGATGTTTGAGAATTTTAGAGAGTATGCAACAAAGATGAGGGATGAAAACTAAGGATGAAAATGGAAGATGACTCTATGCTATGTTTTTTGTTTTTTGGACTATAAGAATGACAATACAAACTATAACCAAGTTTTGATATGCAAGAATGATGATGAGACTATGACTATGCTTTGGATGCAAAGTGCTAATGGAACTATGACTATGACTATGTTTGGATTGGGTATGCAACCTTGATCCTTAAAAGATTATGCTAAGCACATTGTGATGAACCTAAGTAATAACTCTAAATGTCAAGACATCATGAGGATAAACCAAGATGATGATGATGATGATTGATAAAATGTGAATCTAAACTAGACTAATGAGTTGTAGGCCCAACCTAAAGATAGGATAGATGAGAGGTATGATAAGGTCAAGACATCTAAAAATGAGGCTAATGGTCTACCCAATAGTATGATAAGCTTCCTAATCTCAAGACTCAAAGATGGTGCTAAAATGAAGCTAAGATGTAGTGTATACAAACTAGGACTATGCAAGATGACCTGAGGTGAATGATAAAATGATGTGAATGGATTGATTGAACCTAAAAAAGTCTCTAATCTAAGTATATAGTCATAGTCTATGAGGAAAATAAAAATTGGATATACAGATATTTCCCCAAAAAATTTGATCCTAGCATTTGCGGTGTTTCAAGCCATAGATGCAGTGTAGGGACAATCAGTTGTAGTGTAGGACCAGTCAATTGCAGCGTACAAATAAATGCAAGTTTCTAACTTCCTAGAACCTCAAAAAAATGTGGTGTAATGTCTGACAATTGTGATGTTCTGCTAAATAGTTATGGTGTTATTCTTTTGACCCTAATTTGATGTTCTCTAGGTTTTTTTTCCATGTTTCACAAATTTAGATGTGACCATAAAACACAACAAACACTTGAAAAATAGAATTGGTTGATTTTGACTCTTTGAATTCTTGGTAAGCAAGTATGTTTATAAGTTTTTTTCCATAAGACTTGCTTCCATCCTTGGTTCAAAAATAATACAAGCAAGCACAACCTAAGGAATAATAGGGTTTATCTAATAAAGTGGGCTTACCTCACCCCCAAGAGAGAGTGATGTTTCCCCAAAAAAAATGATCCTTATAGTTCTAGTGTTTCAAGCCACAGATGCGGTGTAGGGACAATGAGTTGCAATGCAGGACCAGTCAATTGCAACGTACAAACAAATGCACGTTTCTAGCTTCCTAGAACCTCAAAAAATTATGGTGTAATGTCTGACGATTGTGATATTCTGCTAAATAGTTATGGGTATGTGTAGGATCGTCACAAAAAAAATAAGCCCTTAAGTGGCAAAAAATTCAAAAAAATCAGAGTTAGGCAACTTGACATAAAAATTTGAAGGAGTTATCTATATTATTTCAAAAATATGTAAGAATAGAATCTATAGAAAATTGAATGTAGTTTCTAAACTACTAAGTTTATTTTAAAAATTCTATTTGGTGAAAATTTGAAATTTCAATGCTGAGTACTTAAATATCGAGGGAAAAAAAGAAGTAAGTGTCTATCGACCACCTAACCACAATAAAATGATAATATTTTTTTATAAGATTTTAGATATAAGTAGAGGACTCATGTCCTGATGTGATGCATATTTTTTTGTAATTTTACAACTTTTAAAAAATATAAAAACTTGTATGTCTAACCACCTTAACTTGGTGAAAACTTCATGAAATTCATTTTTTTTAATCCTATAGTATGCGAAGCATAGAATGTGACACATGTTTCAAATTCAAAAAATGTGATACCATTTGAAAGCTATAGATGTTTTTCAATCAGCCTATCAATTAGGACTTTAGTCATAATTCAAATAGTAAATGAATAATAATTATTTATTAAATTCAAAGTAAAGCATAATTTATATTGGTGGAAATTGGAGAATCTCCTTTAAAAACCCTTTTCATTTCATCAATTTTGGGTAAAAAAAAAGTCATCAGCCACATACCCTACACATACCCATCATATCGCCACTTTTTGGCCCATCATGATTCTACACATACCCTTTATGGTGTTATGCTTTTGACCCTAATTTGATATTCTCTAGGTTGTTTTCCATTTTTGACAAATTTAGATGTGACCATAAAACACAACAAACACTTGAAAAATAAAATTGATTGATTTTGACTCTTTGACTTCTTAGTAAGCAAGTATGTTTGTAATCTTTCTTCCATAAAACTTGCTTCCATCCTTCATTCAAAAATAATACAAGCAAGCACAACCTAAGGAATAATAGGGTTTATCTAATAAAGTGGGCTTACCTCACCCCCAAGAGAGAGTGATGTAATCCATGAATGAGGAGTGGGTGAAGCTAGAGTATTCCAAGGTCATGTACCACCTTGACACCTCTCACCTTGAAATGAGTAGCTTCAAACAAGTAACCTTTCCCCCTCAACCAAGAACTAGATGTGGTAAGTAACCTCTCAAGATGATGCTATCCCAATGCACTAACAATAGAAGATGGCCAAATAAGTATTGGCCTCTAAAATAAGAAGTTTCTAATGACTTAGTGAGCACCACTGGTACAACGTCAAGTGTGAGACACTAATTCCTCTAGTCAATGGGATGTGGTCTATACACCCATAACAATGTTGACACACATGGTGTATGTCATCAGATAGTGCTACTAACTTTCGCCTTTGCACCTTTAATATAGCTTTCCTGAACATGTGCTTTGAGGTCATCCCCTTGAGGTCTCCATTAGGATGTGTCTCAAAGGTAGGCCTCTCTAAAGAGATTGCTATGTGTTTCTCTTACACTCAAGATCGCACGAAGCACAAGGGGATAGGATGCACACACACCACACTAGGATTTAACACAATGAACAAGTGCATAAGACACAAAAACACTTGTTATTTTTAAGCACCAATTATAAATGTTCCTAATTTAGAAATCACAAACACACAATGGAACCCTACAAGAAATTGGATTAGTAGTTTAGATTAAAAGGTCTTTTTCCCAATGATTTCCACAAGCTACAAATCAGATATTAGTAACACCAAAAACCTCTGCCCTAATGATTACAAAAATTAGAAAGTGAAAAACTAAGATTTATACCCTCTTTTTACTATGAAAGTCAATTGCGGTGTATAGAGGCTCAAATGTGTCATAGTAATGCATTGTAGGAATAGGCAATTGTAGTGTACAGGACTGCGACTACGACAAATAGAAAATTGAGTGCAACACACGGGTAAATGATTGTGGAATTCTAGGTTATGATTATGACATAGAAACCCAAAGCTACAAAATCACAAAGATCTAAAAAAAAAGAAGCAAAATTGATGATGTAGCTAATATGAGCAACCTATTAAAATGTCAAAATGATAACCAACAACCAAGAAAGTGATCTAAAACAACAATGATTGAAGAAAATTGATTTTTGCAAAATTTTGTTGCGAAGAATCTACAAACTCAAGGGTAATAATGACCAAAAACACTAATGTGAGAAGATTAGTAAACAATTCACCAAAATTCACTCCTTTCAAACGTGATTCCAATGAACTACCAATACACCAAACCATCAAAACAAGGTTCCAAGCCTTTATTAGAATCAAGTACATCTTAATCATTATTATATTGACTAAATCAAAGCAAGACACTTTCAAAAATCTTTGATTCATCAACTCTTTCAACTTTCACAACCAAGACACTCATTTGCTTGTAGTAGTCCACCATGTCAAAAATAGGTGTTTCTGCAAAAACCACTTTGAATCTCCATAAACAAATCACATTTTTAGGAACCCATTTTGACCTTCTTTGACATATCAAAAAATAGAGTAGGTTTGTTTTAGAAAGAACATTAGAATAATTGACTATCCCATGAACAAGGACTCCAATTAGGTCTAATTTGTGAAGCAAGTATCATCAAAATGACTCCACAACCTCTAATTACTATAAAAAGTCCCTTATTGGGTCATAAAACCATAAAATAAACCAACATTTGATCTCTTATACCCTTCTATAGGCCACAAAATACAAATCCTTGAATTTTGCTCTACCAAATGAGGGTTTAATGAAAATATGCTTTCCAAACCTCAAGATGCTTGTCCATTGCTTAAAACATGTTTGAATAAGTCTGCACAAGATCTAGGAATTTTTTCCTAACCTCTTTGAATGCACTTTCAACATATTCTACCTTGGAGCCATGATTTTCATGAAGAAAACTTAGAAAATCTGTAAGGGTAGCAGCTACAACTCTATTTATTCACCTTCCCTGCATCTGCACACACACACATAACACTAAACAATCTAAACACACCCTTATTTAACCCATTCCACTGATATACTAAACCTACATTGGTGGAATGGCATATTAAACTCTTAATGAACTCTCAAAATCCTTGTTTGAGGGTTACTAACATATTACTATAATAGGACTCACAACAAACTTTAATCTCAATAAAAACCCTCGAATTTAAGTTTGAATGAATTCCAAAGCACTATTCTATCTAAGTCAATGAAGATCAAGGCCTAGTATTGTTGTACATGTTGTACAAGACTAGAAATCAAGAGAGAAATTGCAGAATTTGCATAACAGAGTGTTTCTTATTACAAAACTCGTTTCAAGGTGCAAAGTTATCTCTCTTACTTACCCTTACAATGATTTTAAAGTTGTTTTCAATAATTTTTCATAACTACCTCTTTACGTCAACCAACCAAACCTTGCCTTTTCCCAAATGACTCTTCATCTTCTTATTTTTTACAATTTTGCAACTTTTGCATTTGTGCAACGAAAATGACATTTTTTTTGCAATTTAACTAATTTGACCTCCTGGGGACTATAAGGGACTCAAATTCATTTGAATAGGTCTTCACATGATCTTTTTAACATGCATTCCATGGTGATAACTCAAATTTCACAAAATTGCCTATTGGAGGCATAATTTCACTAGGTGCTCCTACACCAAATGCTAATCAGATGCATCATCCTGGGTAACAATTATGGTGTAGTAAATTTTGATTTGTCATGTCATACAACAATTGTGATGTATGAAGGCTTAGTTGCATCATTCTACCAATCAATTGTGTCAGACTCCTAAAAAATCAAAAATTTCCTAAATTTTCAAAAAAATCGGTTAGTTCACATCAGGTTCACCAAATGTAGATAGGAAAAAAATTGGGGATAATAAGCATGAATCAATAATAACAACCACAAAACTATCTAATTCAAGTAATAAAGACCCTAATCCAACATTGAAGCACAAATGAACATAGAAAAATAATAATACTCAATCTCTATGCCATAATTGATTCATCTCCATTTCTCTTCTCTATTTTGCTTTGTTTGTTCTCAAAATAATGTACAAGATATTTGATAAGCATGATGTGTAGTAGCAATATCTCAAGATAGCATGAATGATATGAGTAGCAAAATTTGAAAGATTGTGGTTCACCTCAAAATGAATTGAAGGCTTGCTTTTATAAAAATCCTAATTTAAATGAAGGGATAGGATTGAGTGATGAGGTATCATGATCAATAGATGAGGTTAATTGAGACAAGGATATATAAGGATGGACCAAAACTCGAGGAATTAGTTGATATTTAGGGATTGGCTAAGAAGACATTTAAATTAAATAATTATAGCAATTATTTAATTTAAAGGATGGAAAATGAATAATTAAATAATTGAAAATAATTATTTAATCATAGAAGGTGGGGTGTCAAAATATTAAATAATTAAAAAAATTATTTAATAAAAGGCGGGGGGAAATGATAAAACAATTAAAAATAATTATTTAGTTATAGAGAAAGGAAAGTGATAAATAATTAAATAAATAGAATTTATTTAATTATGGGGAGAAAAGGCTAATGAATGATTAAATAATTATTTAATTATAGAGGAAAATGGAAACAAATAATTAAATAAACAAAATTTATTTAATTAAGGATAGAAAATATAAATTAGTGATATAATTTAAATAAAATTGACATTTATTTAAAACAATCAAAATAGGAATAAGGATAAAATGAATTAATTAAATAATTAAGAATTGTTTAATTAATTGAAGAAAATGGCATTAGGGAATAATTAAATAATTAAAATTATTTAATTATGCGTAGAAGAAAGTGAATTAGTGATAAAATATTGATTGCAGGCTCATGACAATTTTCATTGTCTACACATATCATCAATTACTCAATTCATATCATATTTCTTGATTATTGGAGGTAACCACCTCAAAGTGGTCTACTACAATTTTAATTGTTTTATAAATATTTCTAGAAAATATCATAACAAGTGGTATCAGAGCTACGATTTAGGCCATCATTCTTGTTATGACCATGTCTTCTAAACCAATATGAATTTTGATCTTATTGTTTTTCGGATTTTAGGTATCCCATATGTAAGTTCTAAAAAAAAATTTAGGCTTTGAAGGTATGTTTTCTAAAAGTTATTGTGATTTTAGTTTTTTCATTAATTGCTCCATAGGTCGCAATTCTTTGAAAAGCTTATAAAAAAATAGATAAGGTTAGTTATTTGTAATTTAATATTGGAAATAAAATAAAGTCATTAATTTTGTGGTCAAAGTTTTGTCAAAATTTTCATTAATTGTCTTTATAGGCTGCAATTTTTTTTTTAAATACATTTTTGGAAAAGATTATAAACAAATAAATAGGGCTACTTCTTTGAAATTTAATTTTAGACATAATACATATTCCTTAATTTAGTGGTCTAAGTTTGGTCCAAACTAAAACATCAAATTCTCTCTCTCCAAATACTTTCCTACCTTCATAATGCTTAAAATAAAAATATAATTAAAGTCATGTCATCTTTAGGATTAGAGGACCTTTCTACACATACAAAATCCAAGGATCCATTTTATTTTACACCATCTAAAATTGAGGAAAGACTTCCCCAATGATATGAAACAACGATACATTTCATTAAAGATAAATTGTTTGACCCATTTGTAAAATCCTTAAATAAGGGTTTAGATAGGTTTTCAAAGAAATTATTATTAGAATTAAAGTTTCAAAAAAACCACCAAAGTGGGCACAATCCTAATAAACAAAATCAAGGGATAAGAGAACCTTTTTGAGATAAAAAATTATACCTACTAACAATAAACATTCATAAATTTGATGGTAGAAACATAATTTCATGGATACACCCTATAGAACAATAATTTGGTCTCCACAATATACCAAATAATGCCAAGGTTGACATAGCTTTACTATATTTAAATAATTAGGACTTACCAATGGTACAAATGGAAGATGGGTGATAGACAAGGACACATGTTCAATTGGAAAGAATTTAGTAAAGAACTAGCAACCTTTTATGAGAAGTCATGCATTGAAAGCTATTCTACCCAACTAAAAAATCTAAATCAATTAAGGTTTTTAGTTGAATATAATGTTGAGGATTTAAGATTATCACTTAGAGCTCCTGAGGTGACACCTTACCAAATGCTACAATTATACATCAATGGTCTTAAGGGTGAAATTCAACATGATGTTTGCTTGTTGGAACCTTATACAACTAGGATTTAGCTATGTAACAAGTATTTCATATTGATAAAAAAAACACCACCAAAGGTGAAATCATGAGAGTAACTAATAAAAATATGAACTATGCTACTAGCAAAAACATGGACAAATTATTTAACCTAAGAGAAATTAATAAGCTATCTCTTCACCAAGAGATTGAGAAAAGAGAAAAAGGCCTATGTTGGAATTGTGATAGAAAATGGTTGAGGAGTCATAAGTGTTCTAATAGTGAGAAAAAGGATGAGGATGAAGAGGGAGAAGTACCTACAAAAGAATCAAACATAAAACTTAAGAATGAGGATTCAAAGAAAAAAGGAAGCACTACTATCTCCCTACATACATTGAATGGAATAAGTGCACCACAAACACTCAAAGTAATTAGTAATATAAAAAAGAAAAAAATGAAAGTGTTAGTAGATACTTGTAGTACACATAATTTATTGATAGAATATTAGCTAATGATCTCAATTGTTTTGTTTATTTAGTGTCTAGCTTTCAAGCCATGATAGCCAATCGGAAACAACTATCTTGTGGTGGTAAATGCCATCATATAAAACTCTCAATGGGAAACTATCATCTAGATTTAGAAATGTTTGGTATACCTATTAAGGGAGTGGATGTAGTTTTGGGTGTGCAATGGCTTAAACAATTAAGAATAATATCTTTCAATTTTCAAGAACCCTAGAGGACAAACCTAAGCAACTGAAAATGGACAATTTTTTTAACATGTGAAATGTTGCACGATTGAAATTGAACAATAACTTAATTACTATCCTACATCCTCTAGGATGCATGACTGCATTACTTATTTCCCATTACCAAATTAATAAAACCAAATAACTTAGTAATTATCAAATTCTATTCATCATTAAGCATCACATTTACTCATCACATATAATCAAAAGAACCATGAGATACAATCATAATTGAACTTTAAAGAATAACTGATTACACTCATTTCAATTAACATGTACATTATCACTTGATTACATAATTCTTTACGCACATGAGATACATCAATTCAATTTACAATTACATTTGTATAGTAATAATTCCTCGATACAAATGAGGAGTGCTCAACATAAGATACATGATACATGATAAAGATACAATACATTTACAAGTACAATGATCTAACACCTAAGCATAGATGCAGTGCAGAGGTCAATGGATCAGATGAAGTCGCCACATCATGAACAAAAAGGGAACCCAATGGTGAATGTATCATGTTCCACCCAACCACGTGAACCCAAAGGTTCACCCCTCATGCTAGGAGGTAACAAAGGGCCCCACCAAACAGGTGAACAAGGGTTAGACATCACAAGGCTAACATAATTCACAAACACTTAAGACAGACAATAACAACAACAACATTAGTGACTATACTTCCAGAGGCAGAAAGATAACCAAGGTAAAACTACAAGCAAAGGAACTCATGGTTGTCATAGGGAAAGTGTCATCACATAGTCAGACATAGGTTATCTAGGTAGATCTTCCTAGGCCCCGAACCCCATCCTAAGTTATCCTAGTAACCTCTACCGATCTTCATCCCCTCATGCCAACTATGCGGAATAGACCTACCACTCATGAAGACGAAGTAGTCGATTATGCCATTCCAAGCCTTCTCGTCTCACCTCAAGCATAAACAAGCGCTTGAGCCTGAGCGAGGTATAAACTTATCTTGTTTAATGTTTGAGCTACCCAATCCCCCCTAGTTTATTTTAATGTTATCACTTGTTAAGCAAACTTCCACATGGGTTATCCAGGTACACCTTTGTGCATCGGCCCCCATTGGAAGCCACTCCCCTACTGCCAACCTAAAACCACTGAAACCAAAAGCAACACCCCTTGCACAACTCAAAACACAATTGAATTACATTGTGAGGTATTAGCCATCCCACTCATAAATTCCATAAAATCTATCACAAAATAAAATATAACGTGCAAGGTGAACGACCATCAAATACATAATTAATGCAAAATTCCCATCACCAAGGTAAACCAAAATTTCCATTTAAAGACAATACTCTGAAGCCTTTGGAGACTCTAAGTTCAATTCACAAGATGAAATGACAATGGAAATTCCACATTATAAAACTAATTCACACCCATGAACTCAAATTACATCATCAATTCAAACACAATAGATAATAGATTTAAAATGGATTACAAAAGGAAACATCTTTTTGAAATAAAAATTTCCTCTCATCTAATTATGAACTCATCATTCTTGTTTAAATGATTTATTTTTTGTTTTAACACAAATCCTAGCCATAACTCTCACCATTTAAATAACAATACTTTTAATCAATAAACATATATATATTTATATTTAGCTACATATATATATAGATTCCACCTAATATAAAATACCATAATTTCACATTCCACCACATGCTATGCATTGTTAACAACCATCAAAGGTTCATAGGATGAGTTAAAATATGCAAATAAATATATATAGCATTAATATTTAATGTCGACCCGTTTTAAAGGAAATTTCCCAATTTTAATTGCAATTAACTGCTTATAGAATAGGCATTCTATGCCTTTATAATCAACTCAAGATTTACATACAGGGAAAGGCCATTATCATAACTTCTAAACAAAGGTAGACTGTAGTAAGCTATATGTCTGAGGATAACTACGGTGTACCCCAGAGAGTTCTACCAAATCCATTGAAGATTACATCACTCAACCATAATACAAAGTATTTGTTACTGCAATCAAAACCATAATTCACCCTTTCTTTCCTACACACCCCTCTTTGGCTTGTGGAAGCGCAAAAAGCTAACACATGGTAGCTTTGTTTTCGATAAAAAATGTTTGTCTCTTTCAATTTTCATCTTGTCGAGGCTTTTGGTTTTGAAAGGACCTTTAGAATTTTATGTCCAAAGGGTCCAAATCATATTAGGATCCCCAATCCCAATCAATCTTCTCTTTTCTTTCCATCCTATCAGAACTTTAGGTCCCAAAAGGATTTTCTGACCTAAGGACCAAAAGGTCCAAGTCTAGTCAAGATTCCTGATACTGATTGATTCTTCCTTTCCAATTTGTTCAAGGCTTTAGGTCCTGACATGACTTTTAGATATATGGTCTGAAGTGTCCTTTTCAAATTAGGATCTTCGAACCTGATCAAATTTCTTCTTGTGTTCGGTCAAGACTTCGGGTCCTGACAAGACTTTTAGACATATGTTTGAAATGTTTAAATTCATCTAGGACTTCCACTCCTAACATTATTTTCTCTTCATTCTTTGTTCTATCAAGGTTTTGGGACCTTATTGGACTCTTGGACCTGTTGTCATGGAAGTGTGCACCCTTTGCTATGATGATGAAACCACTTGGCCGCCTCATGAAACATGGGGTGATCTCCTTGAGTGTGGGCTCACATTTTGGAGATCAACTTCTAGAGAAGTCTGGTTCCCTTGATACCTCACCTAATCCAACTAAACTAATGTTGATTGCTAAGAAAAGAGAGAAGGATAACATATAATGAATCCTAAAACTAAAATTTGATGCACCAAATGGTTTTTTAATACATGCACAATTTTCTTTGAACACACAGTTGATCAATAATAAAGTTGGTTCATAAACAAATTAAAGGTTTAATATGCCCATGCATCAATATTTCATAAGAAGGTTATAATGTTCACAATTTTAGAAGGAAAATATACCATCTCTTCACAACTTTAAATTGTTTACATCATTAACAGAACCTAAAACCTGCAATAATGCATACATTTTTTTCCTAAAGGTGTTGATAATGAGACAAATATCAAAGGAATTATCATAACTCAGAAATTAGCACCTAGCTTGACTTGTTTGAAAAATGGGTCTAAGAAATGGGATCTCTCGGTGATTTACATCATTGGGAGACCCCATTCCTTGGACCCATTTTTCAAACAAGCCACTACATTATCAATTTCACTGAATTGGAAAGCTAGGGGGCCTATTTGAAAAAATGGGTCCAAGAAACGAGGTACATCACTGGGAGACCCCATTTGTTTGACCCATTTTTTGAAACAGGCCAATACGTTGTCAATTTCATCAAATTGGCAAGTGAGTTGGCCCACTAGCTTGTTAATTCGATGAAATTGACAACCTAACTTGGCCTATTTGAAAAAATGGGTTCAAGAAATGGGGTCTATCAATGATTTACATCATTGGAAGACCTCATTTCTTGGACCCATTTTTTCAACCAGGTCACTACATTGCCAATTTCACCAATTTTAAGCTGCCCACTAGCTTGCTTTGAAATTGGGGACCCTTTTGCTCATTTTGGAACAACTTCAAGAAAGTTGGCGTAGTCTCACCTGTTAAAAAAATGGGTCCAAGAAAAGGGAAGGCAATATAAGGCCCTAAAATGGGTCCAGAAATTTTTTTAAACATGCACACATTTTCTTTGAACACCATTGATAACCCATTTTTTCAAACAAAACAAATTAAAGGTTTAATGGCAAGATAGTCAATCTTTCATGAGAAGGTTAATGGGTCACCCTTTAGAGGAAAGTATGTCTCTTCACAACTTAAATTTTTTGGACCCAACAGAAAGCTAGGCCACAACTAGCATACAATTCGAATTAAAGGCTTGATAATGAGACAAATGAAAAAATGGGTCGAAGAAATGGGGTCTCCTAGTGATTTACAAAAAATGGGTCCAAGAAATCACTAGGAGACCCCATTTCTTGTTCCCATTTTTCAAAAAACCCAAGTTACCTTGTAAATTTCATCAAATTGGCAAGCTAGTGGGCCCACTAGCTTGGAAACCTAGTTGGTTGTTTGAAAAAATGGGTCCAAGAAATGGGGTCTCACGGTGATTTAAGGTAGTGCTCATTGTATGAAAAATTCCTCAAAGAAATGGGGTCTCATGGTGATGTAAATCACTGTGAGACCCCATTTCTTTGAAATGGGGTCTCACGGTGATTTAAGGTAGTGCTCATTGTATGAAAAATTCCTCAAAGAAATGGGGTCTCATGGTGATGTAAATCACTGTGAGACCCCATTTCTTTGAGGCATTTTTTCATACAATGAGCACTAAGCTCACTACCTTGTCAATGCGTCAACACAGTAGCATTGACAAGGTACATCACTGTGAGACCCCATTTCTTTGAGGCATTTTTTCATACATCGTCATGAGACCCAATTTCTTTGATTCATTTTTTCATACAATGAGCATTACCTTGTCAATATGTCAATGTGGCAACATTGACAAGGTAGTGCTCATTATATGAAAACATCACCATGAGACCCCATTTGTTTAAAGAATTTTTTCATACAATGAGCACTACCTTGTCAGTGCATCAATGTGGTAGCATTGACAAGGTAGTGCTTGTTGTATGAAAAATGCCTCAAAGAAATGGGGTCTCATGGTGATGTACATCATCGTGAGACCCCATTTATTTGAGGTATTTTCTCACCGCAATAACCTGTCATTGTGTCACGCGTATGGTAGAATTCTAC
>VDFB02193867.1:530942750-531074739 GCA_007258455.2 Sequoia sempervirens
GAGATCTGAAACCACTCTCAAACATCTTGAAACTATATACATGAAATATAACTTAAAGTATAAGAAAGTAAATGTACATATATAAATTCTAATGTTTATTTCATGTATATAGTTTCCCTCAAATATAAAAAGAAGAAATAAAAAAAGAGAAGAAAAATAAATTCAATGTAGACCAAAATGTGAGCACGTTATAACGCGCTCACATTTGGTCAATGCATTCAAATAACGTAAGTGCATTATAACGTGCTCGTGTTTTGTCTTGATTTGGGAATCCCCAAGCCTTCGGCTTGGATTTTATTTGGATTTCCAACCCAAAGGCTTGGATGGCCTTGCCAACATCCAAAGACGTGTTTTTGCATATTCTATAAAATTTCACAGAATCTCGTTCATGCTCACCGTTAGGTTTGTACGTGTTTCAAGGTCGAACAAATTGAACACCTGGGTAATGTTAGGATCTCTCTTAGCTATCTAGTGATGTAATTTTTTTCACATTTTGAAAATGTTAAGGCTTTGATCTATAATTTCTTTTGTTTATGTGTCTATTTTTTGGTGAAAACTAGTGTTTAGTGTTATTTTCATTATAAATTAACCGCTCATTGAAATTTCAAATAAATTACATTTTTAGAAACTAGACTCCATTCTACACATATTTAAAGTAAAAATAATTTTTTCAATTACCTTCTAAAATTTATAGGGGTAGCACAACCAAAATTCTATTTTTTAGGAAGTTTCCACTTTGAAAATTAGTAAAAAATCAAATATTCATTAAAAAATTATCAGAAAATTTGAGCATAAACTACATATTGTTAGCTAATTTCTCACTCAAGCAATTTTAAAAATAATAAAAAAAGGTTCACCATGCTAGGTACCTACAAAAGTTGCTATGTTATGTTTTTCTGACAAAAACAATGCCAATTTCTATGCTTCCCCCTTTTGAACACATTAATCTCAACCATTTTCAAAATAAATTAGTAGTTTAGAAATTAGACTTGGAGCACTATGATACTTTTTTTTGTTGCATCTAATTTTTTTTAGTGTAACTATCCTCATTTTCACATCCAAGGTCAGTATTTCCTTATTTTAGAAAAAAAGTGGACACTTAAGCCCCATTTTTGGCCCCCCATATTTTTGCACTTACCCAATAAACAATAAGACAATTTTTTTTTTCTAACATTGTGCCCTTCAAACACAAGGGATTCCAAAAGGTGGAAATATCGCCTAAAGAAATATCGATAGGGCTAACACAATAATCTATAGAAGGCCAAATATTAGAAGAAATTTGAGAGAAAGCAAGTTCAAACATTTTAACTTCTTGGATGAGCATAATTTTCAATTTTATATTCTAAAATGTATCTTTTATCATATGTTATTTGTGTGGGATGTGCAGCCCCCTAATGTTTCAAGAAACAATGTTCATAAGTAAAAGGGAGCAGAAAACCTTAGTGGTACAATTAATTTGGGTTTGATGAAGAGGCTCCAATCCAAAGGAGGTTTTAAAACTCATTTCTTTAGGGTTTTGGACCCTAACATATCCAAGGTACTTTATTTCCACAACACTACATCTCTTGTTGCTTCTATGGATCTTGTTTCTCTTTGTGAAGGTATACCTTGTTTAAGATATCCTCCCACATCAATTTTTTTACTTATCTTTTTCTTTCCATGAATTGGTTCCCATTCCTCATCTTGGAAAGAAGTGAGGGTTGATCTAGAGGTTAAATAAGTAGCCTTGAGGCTAATAAGAGGAAAATAGCCCACCATCCTGGTACAAGAGGCCTTTTCTTCAAACAATAGAAGATACTTACTCCCTTCCCAACCTTGTGATTTATTGTCCTCTACATCCTCTTTTGGGAGAGAGTTGTCCAAAGAGAGCTCCTTTAAATTCCACTTCTCAAAGCCCTCTATCATTTTCCCTTCCTGTATTTCTGAGTCAGCCAATGTGGATCTAACACTTTCTTTATTAGGTATACCAACAAGGATCCCAACTTCTAGATACTTTTGTAGCCTTTTAAGTCAAGGTTTCCATGTGAACCCTGGAGGGAGAGGGGGATTTTGGTTCCACCAATAAATTTTTGGGTAAGCCCTTTGTAGGAAGGGGGAAGGATCAGCTGGTCCCCCAAAACACCCATTAGGCTACAAGGGACCAAAGGGGAGGAAGTCAAGACTAAAGGGTCCTTAGCATTGTTAGCCATAACATGAACCTCATTTAGAGCCATGGGTGATATTTTGGTGGCTTCATTTTTTTGAAAATATTGTTTTCTTTAATTATTACTTGGGTGGTTGAAATTGTTATATATCTAATAAAATATTCCAACATTCTCATACACAATAGGTTGTGTCCAACACCCAAGCCTAGATTTTAAAGTGATCTTGGAGGGAAGAACTGTGTTGGTAGAAACATTAACACATTCTCACAAAAACCAATCTAAATTTTTGAATGGTAACTTTGTCAACTATCAGCAATTGGCCAAAGGAGTTGGAAATGCTTTAAAACATATTGTAGTTCTAGATTTATAGAAGTAAACTAGGAAAATAGATCTAGGTAGGAGCAAAAATTTCTAGATCCTTGGTAGAGTTAAAACCTAGTTTTCATTTACACAAGGAAATGAAGTTCTTGAAATTTTTGTCTAGAGCCTAGGGGCCCCCGGTTAGAATCTTCGCCAGATCTTCCTTATTGAAAAATTTAAATAAAAATAGGTCATTGACCATAGCACTTATATGATGAAATTTCCTTTAAGTTTCTAGGTCAATAAGGTCCATTTCCTAACTTGGTCAACGTTGGGTCTAATATCAAGGAACTTACCAATAAGGAAACTGTCGATTTTCACCAGCATCACTTTAAGAAGATCATCATGCATATCTATCACGAGAACCTCAATTGAAACAAAGTAATGGGAAGAGAGGAATGTTGCTCGATAACTTTTTCCACTAAAGAAAAAAGGCCCCCCCTCGAAAAGAGAAGAAAAGATGCCCATGTCCACATCTATGCCAAAAATCAGGGAGACTAGGGGGTCCCTCCAAGACCCTTACTAAGGGGATCATGTGTTAGAGCCCACCAACAAAATTGAAAGGAAAAAAAACAACAAAACACATGAAATTGGTCATGTGGAAGTAGCAAGACACCACTTCCTTTGAAGCAACAAAACATGAACCAAACCATAAATTCAAAAACCTCCACATATATTATATTGTTACATGATGTTATATCTTAGAGATTATGTATGATCTTATCTATTGATTTATATGATTGTATATATTCATATTGAATTCATCATTTACACATTGAATTTTCATATGATGTTATAATATGTATATATATATATATTATGTCATTAAGTATATGGAATTCAATATAGGATATATTATTTATTAGATATTATATGTGACTAGGCATATGAAATTCAATATAGGATACATTATGTCTTAGAGATTCTAGATATGATCTTATTTATTGACATTCAATTTATATGCCATCTTGTAGTGTTACATGATAAGTATTAGATATTCTATATGATCATATTTATCAATATAAGATATTCATATCCAATTTATATGCTATCTTACATTGTGTACATGGTGTTATGTACTCGAGATTGTATCTAATCCTACATATTGATCTATAAGATCAGATATTCTCATATCACATTCATCATTTATAGATTCCATTGCTACATGATGTTTTGTCTTAGATATTTTTTTGCAGGATACTCCACCACCAGAGAAGTGATCAGATGCTATGAATAGCATGATATATGAAGCGAGTGTTTGAAAGCGTGATCCTGTCAATGGTTGTGCAGGTGTCATAAGTGATTTGCAGAAGCATGTTTTGGAGCTGCAATCCCAATTGGCAGAAGCTAAACAAGAACTGGTTTCCTTGCAAAGGCCTCTCATTAGTCTTTTATTACTGATTCTTCTCCTAAAGTAGAAGTAGCATGAACACCAAAATAAGTTGATGTTCAAATGGATGACATAATAATGAGGGAAGATAATGTATATCAGTCCCTAAACTGGGAGGAACTGATTGGGTTTGATCTTCAAGAGTTCAATAAATGACATCTTAGGGCTGTGATATTTTGCATTGGTTGGGATCTATTTGTTACTTCATTTATTCAACACTTTGTCAGCTAATAAGTTTTTTAAATCTACTTTTGGATTAAGAAAGTTTTGTATCACTACAGGGAATCAAAAAATTTAATGGGTATTCTTGATGTGAACTTGTCTTTGATTTTAATGTTTGTAATTTGGATTGGAAATACTTGGTTTTCAGATTTCTTTCTTCCATGGATTTCAGATTAGTCCAACAGATTAGTCCCACATCATTCAATGAAGCTTATGAGTGTAGAAGAAAAAAAGCATGAGTATTCTAGAGGCAAAATATTATTAAAATCTTATCATTATTAGTATTATTGTAATGAGTTTTTCTTTAAAAGTTTGTTTAGTTTTTCTTATTAATTAAAAAGTTTGATGGATTTTAAGAAAAGCAAGGTAAACATTTTTTTAAAGAATGATTTTTTTTTTCTTTATAAAGTCATTATTAAATCTTTCTAAAATAAATGTTACTTATTTTAGTTATTTTATTAAATATTTCTAAAATAAATAAATAAATAAATTTATTTTGATATTTTTTTTAAGAATGATTTTTTTATTTATGTAATTGTTATTTTTTATTAAATAAAATCTCACAAAAATCAATTAACTATTTTATAGAGATTTGAATTCACACTATTAAAATAATGAAATAAAAAAAACTAATATCTTAATTATCTATGTTTTTAATATTTTATGGTATAATTTGATTATTATATGTTCTCCTTCTTCTTTTTATTAATATTTTTTTTCTATCATTATTTTTTTATATTAATTTATATTTTGGTTCCAAGTTTACATATATTTTGGTTCCAAGTTTATACAAATTTTTTGGTTTGAATTTTACATATGAATATTGGATAGATTATATGTTTTGGTTCAAAGTTTATATGAGTATTGGGTAGATTATATGTTTTAGTTCAATGTATATCATAGACAAGGTAGTGAGTTGTTTGAAAAAATGCCTCAAATAAATAGAGTATCTTGGTGATGTACCAGGAGACCCCATTTCTTTGAGGCATACTAATCACTAGGAGACCCCATTTCTTTGAGGCATTTTTTCAAACAGTTCACTACCTTGTCTATGCTACTACATTGACAATTTGACAAGCTCACTAGAAGAAAAAATTCCTCAAAGAAATGGGGTATCACCATGAGACCCCATTTCTCTGAGGATTTTTTTCAAACAACTCACTACCTTGTATTCAATATTTCAAACAATATTCCTTCTAACCCCACTTATATATAGTGACTTTTCTATTGATTCATTGGTTGTGAGTTCATTGGTTGAAAAAATGCCTTAAATAAATGGGGTCTCTTGGTGATGTACATCACCAAGAGACCCCATTTCTTTGAGGAATTTTTTCAAACAACTCACTACCTTGTCTATGCTACTACATTGCAATTTGATAAGCTCACTAGCATTGTAATAAAAAATTCCTCAAAGAAATGGGGTCTCATGGTGATGTACATCACCATGAGACCCCATTTCTTTGAGGCATTTTTTCAACCAGCTCACTACCTTGTATTCAATATTTCAAACAATATTCCTTCTAACCCCACTTATAGATAGGTGACTTTGCTATTAATTCATTGGATGTGAGACTTTTATTATTTGAATTAATAGAAGTTGGTCCACTTGATTAAGTAGTCAATTTTAAATAATTGATTTTTTATTCATCACCTCGTTCTATCATTCATCCTATTGATTTTGGCATACCTTTCTGAGAATGAATATTTTTACTCAATGATTAACCACTAGCAATACATCCTTTAAAAAATTAATTTTATTGATCTCTTAAAATTGTACATTTGTGCCCTTTCCTCTTACATTTTTTACCATTTTAATTAATGTCCTAAATTTAGTAATGTGTAAATGTATTGTTTTACATTAAAAATATAAACTCTAAATTTAACTATATATTGTTCTCATATTGCCCTTTTATTAATTTTCCTACAAGGTAGAAATGGCATGGTGGTGAGCTCTTTGAGGTATTTTTTTCTTACAATGCTCACTACCTTGTTAATACATCTACATTGACCATGAGGAAATATCTCATTGAAACATTTTTTCAAATAGTTCATGTGCCTTGTCTATGCATCCACATTTCGCATGTGTCTACTAAGGAAATTACAACCATAACACTCATTAAAATCCCCCCCTTTATGCTTTGATAGATGCCATACCCCATTCCAAGGTCTCATTGCTGCTATGGGTAAAAGCCTAAAATAGGTTCTTTCTAACAAACTATGGATGCATGGAAAAAACCTATCAAAGCATAATAGTAAGCAAAATCATAGACAAGGTACTGAGCTATTTGAAAAAATGCCTCAAAGAAATGTGGTCTCATGGTGATGGACATCACCATGAGACCACATTTCTTTGAGGCATTTTTTCAAACAACTCATTGCCTTGTCTATGCTACCACATTTTCCATACGTTTTCCATTTTGGGCATATCCTGCAATCATTCCAATATTTATAAGTAGATTGACAAATGAGCAAATGAAGTCAAAGATTCTTGAACTTAAGAATTTTGTGGAGAAAATACAGCTAGAAATAGATGATAAGGAAGAAGCAATATGATAACAATAGATGCAAATGCAAAGGCAATAGTTGGAAGTGTTGAAACTAAAGCAAAACAACTGAAGTCTAAAATTAGCCACTTAGAAAAGGAATTAACAGACAAGAAGAATATTTTATTGTCAATGAAAAGGAGGATAGTTTGTTCTAAAAAAACTTGAAAATGAAGCAGACCAAATTGAATGAGATACATAATGTATTCAATGAAGAGATTCTTCCTGCTCTTGAGAAGTTGAGGCAGGTGTGTGTGTAGATTCTTCTCTATTTGTCACACGACCGAACTGACTATTCCAACACATATTTATGGGTGGTTTTATGTTAGGAAAGGTCCTCTTTCACACCCAAACATGCTGAAATAGTCTAAGTCACATTCTACTGGCAAAGTCTCTTAAGAGACTAAAGTGCAGAAGGGCAGTAAAATTTGATGAGCGATTACTTGGAAACACTTCGTTTGAGGATACAATATCATGTAGGGCCCCTCTAAAATAATTTCTCAGTTTTTGATAGCTCCAAGTCATTTTCCCATGGTGAATAAATTTCAGTTGATGGAAAACAAGTTAGTTGCATGTAGTGTAAAGTTGGAAAGTGGTGTCACTTTCATTTTGTTCGTCACATGATCAAATAAACTATTCCAACACATCCGTATGGGTGTTTTTATGCTTTGCAAGGGAATATTTCACACCCAAATACATCAAAACGGTCTGAGCCACATTCTATAGGTGAAGTCTCTTAAGATACCAAAGTGCAAAAGGGCAGTAAACTTCAATGAGCGATTACTCAAAAATCATGGAACTTGGAAACACTTCATCTGAGGCTACTAGATCATGTAGGGCCCATCTAAAATAACCTTTCTCTATTTTTGATGGCTCCAAGTTTTTTTCCCATGGTAAATAGATTTTAGTTGATGGAAAACGGGTCAGTTACATGTAGTGTAAAGTTGGAAAGTGGTGTAACTTTCATTTTTTTCATCACACGACCAAACCAATTATTCCAACACATTTGTATGGGTGGGTATATACTAGGAAAGGTACTCTTTTTGCACCCAAACATTTTGAAACAGTTTGAGCCACACTCTACTAGCAAAGTCTCTTAAGAGACCAAAGTGCAAAAGGGCAACAAACTTTGACAAGTGATTACTCAAAAATTGTGGCACTTGGAAAAAATCTATCTAAGGATATGGGATCATGTAGATTCCCTCTACAATAACCTCTCTCAAATTTTTATAGTTCCAAGTCATTTTCTCATGGTGAAAAAATTTTAGTTGATGAAAACTGGGTTAGTTGCATGTAGTGTAAAGTTGGAAAGTGGTGTAACTTTTGTTTTGTTCATCACACGACCAAACTGACTATTCAAACGTGTCTGTATGGGTGGTTTGATGCTAGGAAAGGTCCTCTTTCACACCCAATCATGTTGAAATGGTTCGAGCCACATTCTACCAGCGAAGTCTCTTCAGGGACCAAAGTGCAAAAGGGCAAAAAACTTCGATGAGTGATTACTCAGAAACCGTTGCACTTGGAAACACTCCATCTAAGGCTACAAAATCACATAGGGCCCCTCTACAATAACCTCTCTTAGTTTTTGATAGCTCCAAGTCATTTTCCCGTGGTGAACAAATTTTAATTGATGGAAAATGGGTCAATTGCATGTAGTGTAAAGTTGGAAAGTGGTGTAAATTTTGTTATGTTCCTCACACAACTAAACCAACTATTCCAAAACATTAGTATGGGTATTTTTATGCTAGGAAAGGTCCTCTTTCACACCCAAACATGTCAAAAAAATCTAAGCCACATTCTACTAGCAAAGTTTCTTAAGAGACCAAAGTGCAAAAGGGAAGCAAACTTCGAATGAGAAATTACTCAAAAATTGTGGCACTTTGAAACACTCCATATAAGGTTACAGGATCACATAGGGCCCCTAGGACTACAATAACCTCTCTCAATTTTTGATAGCTCCAAGTCATTTTCCTATGGTGAACAGATTTTAGTTAATGGAAAACGGGTCAGTTGCATGTAGTGTAAAGTTGGAAAGTGGTGTAACTTTTGTTCTATTCATCATATGACCAAACTGACTATTTCAACACATCTGTATGGGTGTATTTATGCTATGAAGGGTCCTCTTTCACACCCAAACATGTCGAAATAGTCTGAGCCACATTCTACCAGTGAAGTTTCTTAAGCGATCAAAGTGCAAAAGGGCAACAAACTTCGATAAGTGATTACTCAAAAACTATTTCACTTGAAAACACTTTATCTAAGGCTATAGGATCATGTAGGTCCCCTCTATAATAACCTCTCTTATTTTTTGATAGCTCCAATTCGTTTGCTTGTGGTGAACAGATTTCAGTTGATGGAAAATGGGTCAGTTGCATGTAGTGTAAAGTTGGAAAGTGGTATGACTTTCATTCTGTTCATTATATGAAAAAACCAACTATTCCAACATGGCCATATGGGTGGGTTTCTGATAGGAAAGGTCCTCTTTTGAAAATGTTGAAAATTAAGGTGACTAAGTAGCTTAATACTTTGTAAAACTTTATGATTGTTGATCTAAATATGTATTCTTTATTACAAATTCTTTGTGGGTGATTATCTAATTAATCCATTTTACCATTTGTAGAATGAATACAGAAGGTTGTAGAAGAATTAAACAAGATATTAGAAAATACACAACATATACTATGGAGAAACCCTTTCGATAAAAAACTCCACCAAGAATCAATGTATTATTTAATCTCAGAATAAGATTAAAATAATTCCAATCCTTGCTTGAGATGCTTCTTTTTCCTTCAATAAATCCTCTTCACAACCTGGAATCAAACTAATAATTTAAATCTCTTCAACTTGCTTGAGATAAATAGGCAATAATCAACTTTGTAAACTCTAAAGAGTTACAATTACAAAGCTCAATCCCTATCTCAAAAAAGGTGTGCTTATCTCTTGCAAGTAGAGTTCTACCATGAAGAGAAATGCCAAAACATGTGCTTCATCCATTTGGGTGTCCCAAACTGAAGTCAAAACTAGACCTTGATTTCATAGATATCTTCAAAGCTTATCCTCAAAGTTGGTACCCAATAATAGGCCCACTTAACTCAGCGTTCTGAAATATCTTAGCATGCAAAAGTGTTAACTCCAAGAAGCTAACTTGGGTTCCCAAGGTGGGTCCAAGTCATTCTTTGTTAACTGAAACATATCTCTCCACCATTCATGCAAGAATGATCATCCCTTGTTAACTAAAAGTAGTCACCTGTTATCTGTCATGCAACTCAAGTCCTTAGTCATGCATTCCAAGTTAACTGAAGTCAACTAGCATTCAACTGAAACTAACTTTATGCAACTAAAGATAACTGAATCATAACTAAACTGAATTGAATTGAACTGAACTAATACTGAACTGAACTGAACTGAACTATTATGAACTAAACTGAACTGAACTTCATACATGTAAACATCAATCCCTTACTTCTAGGATCTTTACATGCATTACAAAAGTGTTATCTTTTACTCCAAACAATTAACATAACTTAAGGTGGTGCCACCTTCCATGTGGGCACCCCATGTGCTCCTATTATTCAAGAACTCATATTGGATTCCCTCACATGTTCCTATCATTTAGAATTATTTACAAATGTTAATTAACATGACTATTTCATTTAATATTAATCTCTTTCTAATCCTAGTGTTGGGGAACACTTTCCAAGGATTTAGGAGATACATGAAATAATGTTTAGGATTGCAATTAAATGACATCCTATTTCCAACATTTTCCACCCAAACACGTCAAAATGATCTGAGCCACATTCTACTGATGATGTATCTTAACATACCAAATTGCAAAAGGGTAGCAAACTTTGACGAGCGATTACTCAAAAATCATAGCACTTGGAAACACTCTGTCTGAGGCTACAATATCATGTAGGGCCTGTCTACAATAACCTCTCTTGTTTTTTGATAGCTCCAATTCCTTTTCTTATGGTGAATAGATTTTAGTTGATGGAAAATAGGTTAGTTGCATGTAGTGTAAAGTTGCAAGGTAGGATAACTTCTTTTTTTTCTTCTTTGTGGGGCCAAATAGTTAGTGCCAACATTTCTAGGTGGGCACATCTATGTGGTATGGTCACCATGATTTGATATAAAAGGTTCGTAGTCTTTCCAATGCCCTTATGATCTTTAATAAGACTTGCATGGCTTGAAATTTTGTTTGTGAGACTTAGTTATTACTTTCCTTTCTTTGTCAATAGTTTTATGATATTTTCTTTATCTGTGTAATACATGAAGCATAAAGCATACAAGTGAATGGTAGCATCAAGCATACATGTGGAATGGTATATGTCTTCCTCAATGATATAAAGCATGAAGCATACATTTGAAGAATGAAGCATCGTAGCATGGAGCATCAAGCATCAAGCATACACACGAATTTCCTCTGTGAAGTAGATGAAGCATGAAGCATGAAGCATGAAGCATTACTATATTCATATGATTGATTTAATATTCAATAATCTTATAGGAAAATAATGTTCAAACTTTATTATATATTTAAAATTATAGAAAAAAAGAGTGCATGGAAAACAATTAGATTTTAAATAGTTGAAGTAAAACATCTATAAATATCTATTGAAGTGTGGATTTATAATACAAAAACGGACGCCATCAATAAAAAAGATTCTTATTAACCAAATAGTCATGTAGGCATACATAAATATATGTCGATATAAGTATAAAATATATACAAAATAACCATATAGGCTTATAAGAATGTCATATATGCATACAATTTCAAGGATATGCAAAAAAAAAAATGTCTAAAGGGTATGTGTAGGATCATGATGGGCCAAAAAGTGGCAATATGATGGGTATGTGTAAGGTATGTGGCTGATGACTTTTTCTTACCCAAAATTGATGAAACAAAAAGGGTTTTTAAAGGAGATTCTCAGCTTTCCACCAATATAAATTATGCTTTACTTTGAATTTAATAAATAATTATTATTCATTTTCTATTTGAATTACGACTAAAGTCCTAATTGATAGGCTGATTGAAAAACATCTATAGCTTTCAAACGGTATCACATTTTTTGAATCTAAAACATGTGTCACATTCTATGCTTGCATACTATAGGATTAAAAAAAGTATTTGAATTTCATGAAGTTTTGACCAAGTTAAAGTGGTAAAACATACAAGTTTTTATATTTTTTAAAAGTTGTAATAAAAAAACCATAATTAATTATTCACTTGGAAAAAAATTACAAAAAAATATGCATCACATCGGGACATGAGTCCTCTACTTATATCTAAAATCTTATAAAAATTATTATCATTTTATTGTGGTTAGGGTGGTCAGACAGACACCTACTTCTTTTTTTTCCCTGAAATTTAAGTACTACTGCATTGAAATTTCAAATTTTCACCAAATAGATTTAAAAAAAAACCTAGTAGTTTAGAAACTAAATTCAATTTTCTAGAAATTATATTCTTACATATTTTTGAAATAATATAGATAACTTATTCAAATTTTTATGTCAAGTTGCCTAACTCTAATTTTTTTGAATTTTCATCACCACTTAAGGGCCTACTTTTCCCATGATGATCTTGCACATACCCTAAAAATTCCACATAGGCATACAACAAATGACCCCAATCAAAAGTTATTGCCCTCCAAGTGAATGCAACAAACGAGTTCCCTTTGGTGGTCAAGTGGATGGCAATGTGTATGACACTTGTTTACCTTGAACTCAAGGGCTACTCCTCCTAGGGTTTAGTTCCTCATCAAGCCTTATTTGTTACAATAACAAGTAAAGACATTAATATATAGAAATTACATTATAAAAAATAATATATTTAACAAAATAATCACTTGTCGCCACTAGAAGATCGCTCTCCTCATGTGAAAGATTTGCATGCTCATGCTATGGCATGCCCAAGTCCTATAGAAACCATCCAAATAGAAATTAAAATACAAATCAATAATAATTTTATTTTTCACTAAAAACTATAACAACAAATGCAATTTGAAATTTACTAATCTGCCTCATACCCCTATGAGAGGCATCAAGATATCTAATGCACAAGATACCCCTTGCTCCATTACCCTATCCACATTTGGAGGCAGTTCCACTTCCATCATCTGAAACAAAAAAAACAAATTATTCAATCACAAAAAGTAGAATAGTGATGTAGGTCATGGCTTATAATGTATGAGATAATCAACAAAATTTTGAGTACTTATTGAACTATAGATTTCTTATTATTATGCTTACTATTTGCCTTATCGATAGCTTGTTTGAAAGCACTTGTTTTAGGATTTTATCCATAGCAGCGATGCAGTGAACTATTTCATAAAATGCTTTGATAGATGTGTACGAAAAATGTGGTAGTATAGAGAAGATAGTGAAGTATTCGAAAAAATGCCTCAAAGAAATGTGGTCTCATGGTGATGGAATGCCATGAAAAATTTATTTGTCATGGAATTCCATCACCATGAGACCACATTTCTTTGAGGAATTTTTTTCAAACATTTCATTACCTTCTCTATGCTATTATATTGAGATGGGGTGGATGGTATAGTGTGGTCTTGGTTATGAGATGGAGGGGGATCATGAGACGAAGAGGGATGGTTGTTTTGATCATAAGGGGAAGAGGATCATCAGATGGGGTGGAAGGTGTACTTTAATACCACATTTCAAGAGTGATCATACAATGGAGTGTAAGAGGTACTTTGATCTGGACACGAAAGGATGTCATTAGATGAAGTGGGGGAGAGGGGATTGTGAGAGAGGGGATGAAGGGATATATTACTTGATCATATGAAGGGATGATTGGAAATGGGATCATCACATGGAAGGGGATCATATGATGGAGGAGAAGGGTTTCCTTGATATTTATATGGAGGGAAATCTATGTTAATATGATTTGGATTAGGATATGGACATAGTTCATTTGATATGGATGGTGTCATGAGGGACGAAGGTTTTATAGATTCTTCAACTTGGATAAATGGATTGATAGGGGATTCATTTAAGATTTAGGGTATTAGTGTTTATCTTGATGTGGGAGTGATGAAGGTGGATGCATGATATGGGAATATTGCACCACTTTGTTTTTGCATGGGGAAAAAATCACCTTTGCAAATAGTCCTTGGAGGAAGTTATTATGAGAGACAAGGGATGACTTTGCTTGGTAATAGTGGGGTGATGTGTATTTTAAGGATGTGGGATATGAAAGTGGAATAAGAGGTGGAAGTTTCCATGGATTGGTAAATTGAGGATGAGGATGAGGACTTTGAAAAGGATTTGGAGTGGAATTTTGGATAAAGGCTTGGTTTCTATTCTTAAGGCAGTGAGTTGTTTGAAAAAATACCTCAAAGAAATGTGGTCTCATGGTGATGGAATTCCATTCCATCACCATGAGACCACATTTCTTTGAGGCATTTTTTCAAACAACTCACTGCCTTGTCTATGCTATTGCTTACTATTATGCTTTGATAAAAAAATTCCAAGCATCCATAGTTTTTTGGAAAGCACCTATTTTAGGCTTTTAGCCATAGCACCAAGGAAGTGAACTATTTTATAAAATGCTTTGACTAGTAGACATGTATGGAAAATGTTGCAGCATAGACAAGGCAGTGAGTTGTTTGAGAAAAAACCTCAAAGAAATTAGGTCTCATGGTGATGGACATCACCATGAGACCACATTTCTTTGAGGCATTTTTTCAATCAACTCATTGCCTTGTCTTTTCTATTTCTTATTATTATGCTTTGATATATTTTTTCCAAGCATCCATAGCATAGACAAGGTAGTGAACTATTTGAAAAAGTGCCTCAATAAAATGTGGTCTCATGGAATGCCATGACAAGAAAATGCAATTGGTAGCTACTCCTAGTTATTAGTTATGCTATGGGAAGTAATTGCATCACTGCGTATGTTGAATTTCTAAAAATCTATACTATAATTGAAATTTTTTCATCTATCAACATCTAGTTATTAGTTATGCAATGTGAAGTAATGCTTTGAGTTTGAAAGATGTGCAATGCAATGTAATCAACGATAATAAACTACCAAATCTATTAAGTACAATTCATTAGTTAAACTCTTTATTCTATTACCTAAGTGAAGGTTTGAACTCCACTGCAACTAGGAGGTGTTGCCATGAAACCTCCAATATTAACCTATTCAACATCCAAAATCATAAATTAGTATACCATTCATATAACAATGCTATGTGCATGTAATATTTATAATTGTTTACTAGTTACATACCTCGGCAGTAGATGTAGTGGAGTAAAAAAATAGGTGGAGGGCCGGTGAAAATAGTATCAACATTATGACCCGAGAATTTTATTACAATAATTAAACTAAATTAGTTAATCTTACATTTCAAAAATGAAATTTAATAAATTAAATTCAATGAACATGCTAAAATTTACTCGAGTATCGAGGCCAAGCCTCATTCATGATGACATCTGCCATCACCAATTGGGCATCTATAGATGTATCCTACGCACCAACCTCCTAGCTATCTGTGGGGTCATATGTATAGGCTGAACCACAAACTTGACAAGAATGGGGTGGAACCTACCCCTCAAACTCTCCCCTAGCTGAAGTTGTACTGCAGGACTCGCACGCTAGATGATACTTTGGGTCAGAAAACTAATAGACTATAGAGTGTCCACCTTAGTACTCTCCTTCAGGATGGAAGGGATAACAACATTCTCATAAGCCGGCCTAGCGAGTGCTCATCTTGCTTGTCATTGAGGATCAAGATGTGCACCTAGTCTATCCTGTGTCGACCCACCACCTCTCCCTTGAAAGTCCCACAAATCAAAATAGTTAGGGATTTTGTTGAGAACGAACTCGCAGTAGAGTTTCCTCAAGAAATATTGGGGGATCTCATTATTGTTGCATGGTTGATGGTCGAAAACCATCCACCATCTCCTCAAAAAATTGTCCTTTATCCCTTGGTGATTGCACCAATGGATATGAAACCTCTTTCTATTAAGGTCAAGAGTTTGATTTGTACATGGGTTAGTGAATAGTGAACACAAGTCATATTTTGTAATTTTGTAATTTTTTACTTATTTACAGTATGATAGTTTATCTACATAAAAATCTCTAAACTCCCGCCTCTTATCCTCCCAACCACTTAATTGCTTGCTAATTGCACATACATGTGTTAACATATCTTGAAGTGAATTTGCAAGTGTGGTTCTTTCTGAGGTTGAACTTACAAGATTGTTCAACCTCGCAATTAACTCCTCAATTTGTTTTTTGTTGTTTTCAATTTCCCCCATTAAATTTTGTTGAGTTCTAGGAGGATGTTGAGGAATTGTTGGAGGAGTTTGTTGCTATGGTTGTTCATCAGGATTTTGTTGGTGTGCTTGTTCATGAGGAGGAGAAGGATTTTGAGGAGGAGAATCAAGTGGATTTTCAACTCTTGATAATTAAAGAAATTAACATCAAAAACATATTAAATCTACCTATTTAACAAAAAATTCACAAAATAAAATAAAAGCTTACTCCTTTGAGATACCTGTTGATGCGGCAACATTTTGGCAAATAAATAGTAACAATTTGATGAATAAAATTAATGAATTTGAGGTCTCCACAACAGGAGTGTGCCTTGGAAGGGTTTGCAAGCTGCGAATGAAGAAATATGACAGTTAAAATGATTTGGATTTTCTTTTTTTTCTTATGAAGACTCATAAAGCGCTCACATTATGGATTTTCAATTTTAAAAAAAAAATTGGCCACTTTTTGGCCCTCCAACTTTTTTCACCCGCCCATTGGTTAGAAACTTAAGAGTTACCTTTAGCTCGCCAAGTGCACACCTCACTTATGCCTATTTCAAATTGGTATTGGTAGCTTCTTCATTATAGTTACCTTGTTCTTTTAATAGTATTTCTTCTAGTCCTTCCCACCTCCTTGGATCCTTGTCTAGCATAACCTCCTCAGATTTCTTAACTTCATTATTGGCCAACAAGTCTGCCACCCCATTTGCTTCTCTATACACATGTGTGATTTTGAAGTCAACCAGTTTCTCTAGACTTTCCCATATTTTCTTTACCCAACTTTTCAATTTCTAGTTTGGCGTTTCCTTTTTGTAATTTCCTGAATGCATAGTAGTGAATCCCATTCAATGTCTATATGATTGAATCTTTTCTCTACACACATCCATATTCCTAAATCCATTTCTTCCATCTCTGCTTTGTTATTGGTTACATTTCTATTTTTCTATATAATTCCCAAATACATTACCCTCGACTATTCTTTATGACATGCCCTGCTCTAGCTAGTCCAAGGTTTCCCTTAGCTACTCTGTCAAAGTTGACTAAGTTATATCTTCCTTGTTTAGGTCCTTTCCATTTGGCTTCTTTTTTTCTTTTTCTTTAAGTAATCCTTGGGCCTATCAAGGTTTTCTAGCCTTTTCTTTAAATCCTCATCCCATTTTGTGAAGGTAGTGCCTATTTTGATCAAACTTTTTGCATTCAATATCTTGCATATACCTTCTTCAATTTTTCCTATCAACTTTCTTTCTTCCATGCTCTTTTTCTTAAAAATTCTTTGATTCCTTTCTTTCCATATATACCAAACTACCATAGAGGGTGCTACCACCCACAAATCTGCAGATAAGGTGTTATTCTTTCCTTTTGGCTAGATACTCAGCCAATCATTAAGATTATCTAGTCTTTCCCCTCTCCATCCTATTACATCCTATATTCAATCTTGGCACTTTAATGCACATGTGCAATTTAGCAACAAATGGTTAATTGTTTCTCTATTTTTATAGCACATGATACATCTATTAGGATTATGTTATTCAATCTTTCTAATTTTTCCTTTGTGAGAATTCCTTTTTGTAGAGTCAACCAAAGAAAGGCACTTTCCTTTGGTAGAACTACAAGGTGCCAACATTATTTTGTTGACTAGCTAGGATTATCCTTTATGGCCTTCTGGATCTAGTATCCCAATCTGATGAAGTATTCACTTGATCAGGAACCACACCATATGATTTCATCTTCCTCTTCTATGAGTATGGCCTTTCTTTCTACCAGTGCCTCCTTTAACCTCTATTGGAATAGGTAGAGTCCCCACATCAATCCAATCATATTGGTTGCCAAACTTTGGATGTTTCAAAGATATGTAATCTCTTACTTTGTGTCCCATTTTTCCTGCTTTTTGTTCAATGTGCTCTTTGATTCCGTTCACTTCTTCCAATGGCATCTTTCCATTTCATGAGTCAATCCAAAAATTGGCTTGCTTTCTGTTATTAATTTTCCAAGTCAGATGCTCTATTATGATTTTTTTACTATCCCATAGAAAATTCCATACTGTAGATCCCCCATTGGTATTTTCTATGGTTAGTATTCTCTTGGGATCAAGGCAATCTAAATACTTACTTTGAAATATTTTGCACAAATAGATAGTTTGGGGCCTGATGCATCTTCCATGGCAATTTTTCTCCTAGAGCCAAGTTTTGTTCCTTCATTTTTCTTAGTCCTAATCCACCTTCAACTTTAGATAAGCATGCTTTCTCCCATTGTATCAATGGTATATTTTTTTCTTCTTTAGCTCCAACCCATAATTTTTTTTTAAATAATCTTTCCAAGTTGGTTTCTACCTTGTGAGTGATCTAGAAGTAGGACATTACATAGATGGGTACTACTAATAGTACCAATTTTATCATTAGTATCCTCTTGACTAATGTAAGCCACTTATTTTTCCAAGTTGTTGAATTATTTCAGCACTTTTCTAGTGTCTCCATCTAGTGCTGGGATTGACATGCTCTTGAAATTAGTGGTGCTCCTAAGTCTTTGGCTAGAATGGAAGCAATAGAGAAGCCAAGCCAATTTTCAATCCTTCTTTGAGTGTCTTTATTGGTATTGAAAAAGAGTATTGAAGATTTTTTTTTTGTTTACTAGTTATCTTGAACAATTGGAGTAATCCTCCTAAGCTTCTTTGATTATTGTGGCCTCCCTCATGTTAGCTTCCTTGAATAGTATTGTATCATAAAAAAATTGCATGTGTATAATTGGGTTGATCCCTTGTGCCACTTTAATACCCTTTCAACTATTATTATCTCTTCTTTTCTTGAAGGACCTTCCCATGGATTCTTCCATGATTATGAAAAGGAATGGTGACAAGGGGTCACCTTGTCTAAGCTCATTTGTGGTTGGGAAGAAACCATACATAGAACCATTAATGCTCAATGAATACCTTACCATCTTAATGCATTGTTGGATGAGGGCTATCCAATTATTGTCAAAACCAAAGCTTTGAAGAACCTTGAGTAAGAAGTCCCACTTCACTTTATCATAGGCCTTTCTAATGTCTAATTTTATCATCATCCCTTAAATTTTCTCACTAGACATAGTATGAAAAATTTCATTGGCGACAATAATGTTGTTAGTGATCTCCTTGCCTTGGTAGAAACCGCTTTGCTCCTATGAGATAATTGAGTTTAGGATTTTATTTAATCTATTGGCCAATACTTTGGTGATTATCTTGTAGACTTTGTTGCACAAAGACATTGGCCTATAATTGTTGAAATATTCCTAGACTTGCTTCTTTGTATCAAATCTATCATAGTGGCATTCATATCTTTCATAAATTTCTTCTTTTTTTAGAATTATTCTACAACTTCCCAAACTTCTTTACCAATTAGCTTCTAACATTTTTGATAGAAGCTAGTTGGAAAGCCATCTTTCCCTAGAGCTTTGTTTGGATGTAATTGGAAGGTGACAATTTTGACCTCTTCCAATGTTATGGGTTCGATTAACATTTGATTATCTTCATCTGCGACACATTTTAGGATACACTACTCTAGAATGGGAAAGATTTCATTTGGTTATATAACAATTTCAACACCCAATATTTTCTCAAAGAATTAGATAGCTTCCAATTCTATAGTGTGCTTATCTTTGATTGTGTCTCCATTCTCTGACTTGATTTCACTTATTCTATTGATAGCCTTTTAGGTTTTGGAGGTTGCATGAAAGTATTTGGTATTCATATCTTCTTTATTTATCCATGCTTCTTTTCTTCTATCTCTCCAATAAATTTCTTCTCTGGCCAAGATCTCCTTGTGGTACTTATCACTTAATACTATGACTACTAACTTCTGAGACTAAACTATAAATAATCACTATAGGAGTATGAAACTATCATTAAGCTACAAAATTTAATTCAATTACATAATAAAATTTATAAATCCACATGCATGTAAATGTAAAATATCTTAATTATTAATTCATGAACTAATTTAATAATAGAAAGACATAGTGGATAGCAGTACCTCAAGTGGCCCTTTCTTGAGTTGTTGCTTCCACAATAGATATCAACACTTACTACTTGATAAAAAAATCATGATACTAAACTAACTGGACTTTATAGTATGATAACTTTGAACTCTGAAAAGAATCTAATCAAAATTTCTCATTAAAAAATATGTATTCATTATTCATCCTAGGACTGAAAATAGAACCATAATGTTTTTGTCCACTCTCCCTCAAGAATAGTGAGAGTGTTGACTTCTCTTTTGTGCTATTTTTCCTTGATGTCAAAACTGATTGGTTCTTGGTTTAGCCTTGGCATATTCATTGGTGCATTTGGCTTTTGTGGTTTGGCATGATGATTTTCAGTTCTTACTTGATTCTACTCAGACATATACAAGTGTTTGCTCTGTTACATCACTACTCAGATTGAAGATAATATGGTTTTGGTTTTATGGAATTTGGCTTCAGTTCACATGAGGTATATTGCTTTCTCACAAGGCTCTTTCAAGCTATATTTCATGCTATACCTGGTATTGATACACAGTCAGATTTGTATTCATGAGTTGGCAATTGTATATAGCTTCATAAGTTTTTCATTACATGGAGTTCATTTTTTTGACTCAAAATAATACATATATTTATTGCCTCTATTTACAAAAGGTAATAAGCAATGGTATTTCTTGGACTTACCATATCACTTCATACATTGAAGTGTATTTCGACATACACTTGGGCCTTCACATTTTACTTGGGTTCAATATTTGAGTTTCATTCATATGTCATATTTACATATATCTTGGCACATGGTTTATAAGTGATATAAGTTTTTGGTAAATGTCTTGGTCGACATTAAGGAATTTGTTTTTTGTTTTAAAGTGCATTCACTTTGCACTCAAGCCAACTATATTGTTTATTATTGGGCTAAGTGTTCAAGTAATATTGTTTCAGGCCTCCTATATTTGACATGGGATTGACTTTATTTGAAGTCACATGGCAGTGACCAAGGAATATTCAATCTCTTGAGTGATATCGGGTGTCGACAGCATAATAGTGTTATCATTTGATTATTATTGTGTTGGTCTCTTCCGAATTCCAAATGATGTTTAATATCATTTAATGTGGACTTCAAAGATTATACTTTTTTGAATAAAGTCTTTAAGACTTAGAGATCAAATGGAAAAATAAAGAAAGAAGCATGAGATGAGAATATAGGGTTTGAAACCCTAGCTGTGCCACCATGAAGAGATTATAGTTCAGCTTGAGAGTATTCTAGATGGTATTTTGGCTTGACTTTCAGATATGTTAGATTATGAAGAGTGGCGAGTTGGTTGGTGGACTCTCCACGAGCTGGAAGTAGAGGTAATAGAGGATTTTATGGGATTTTGTTTCAAATCGCCATGAGGTAACTTCTATAAGTTTCTTCTTCAAAAGTGAATAAGGTAAAAGAAGATCATTTACATTTTGTCTTTCAATAAATAAAAATGAAAGAAATTTTACTCTCATGGTGTCTTTTTTTCTCGAAAAGAAAAGAGATTATTATAGTTGATTTTATTCAGAAAAAGAAAGAAATATTTTTTATTTCAATTGTATTTGTTAGTTTAATTTAGAAATCCTAACTCGAGGGTTTGGTTCTTGACTCAAGTTCTCACATTTTGGTACAAGGGTTTCAGTTTTTTTGTTGGGTGAATGCAAGAAGATGAGTCCATGAAACGTGGAAGTTTTTGCCTTAGCCAAAAAAAGGAAATCGGCTTGCAAAAAATGGGATCCCATTTAGCTTTTGGATCCCGAGCCTAAATTAAAAAAATGGGATCCCGTTTTTTAAAATTTCCATTTTTGGAAAATTTTCAAAACGAGATCTCGTTTTGAAATTTTTCCAAAACGGAAATTTCCAAAAATGGAAAGTTTTTGAAACAAGATCCCATTTTGAAAACTTTCTGAAAATGGAAACTTTCTGTTTTTTGTAATTTTCAAAACGGGATCCGGTTTTGTAAAATGGGATCTCGTTTCATAGAACCATAAAAAATGTTTTTTTTTTTATGAAACGGGATCTCGTTTTTTAAATTATGAATTTTTAGGCAGATTTTTGGCTTTTTTTAGTTCGGGAAATGGCTTGGGGACCCAAACCTAAGCTTTGGACTTGGTTTGACCTGCAACTTGAAGGTCTTGTTAATGTCACAAGAAAATAGTGACTTTGGACATATGTTTGAAGACCTGTTTTGCAGAATTTGTTTATGAAATTAAAACCCATTATAGATGAAATAGTGTAAATTCCAAATATGCAATTTTTTTTAATAATTTGATTAATTTTTCTATTTTTCAATTAATTTCTAATGAAAATAGTCCATAAACTTGAATTATCAAGTTTTTTTAGTATTTTAATAACTTTTGGTCAACATAACATTTTGACGAACGGATTGCACGAGAACAAACTTCAGACAATTCTTTTCAATTTAAAAAAAAATTAAATTAAAAAATGATAAGTTTAGGTCATCTTATGCGTGTTGGTACATGACGATTTTTCAAAACGACAAATATTCCTAATAAAAATTTAACAAAAAAAAAATTCAATAAAAAATTACAAAAAAATATCGAAAACAAGCTTCAGTGAGTCACAAATATTTTCCCAAAAGGATTTAGAAAAATATGATAATTTAGGTCAAAATATGGATGTCGTACACATGCATGGTATGGTATAAAAAAGTGACTTTTAAATAGTGGTTTTTAGAAATGCCTATTGAAACTCAATTTTTACAATTTGGGTATTGAAATAAATTACATATTAGGAAACTAGACTTCGAGTACTACATTTTATGATCAATGACTTTTTTGAAGATTCCATCTCTAAGTGCTTCAAAATTTAAGGTCAAATGTGTCAAATTCTAAAAATCAGGGAAAACACTTCCACTTTTAGGCCAAAAAGTGGACTCAACTTCTTGCACACACCCTGTTGTATAAAAAGAATGGCAATAAGCCATTATTTGGTCGAGAGGTTCTGAAAAGAATATTTGTTGAAAAAAGAGAAAATAGTGATGAGAGTCTATAAAATGAAACAAAGTATTGTTGAAAAGAGAATAAGGGGTTATTACAGTGATATTTTTGTATTTTGAAAAATTGTAAAAGAGAGCTTAAAGTGTTTATATCTCTGATTCTTATTACAAAGATTACATAAAGATTTTCAGTGAGGGTATTTGTATTGTCATATGCAAATACATTTTGTAGTGAGCATTATTGAAAATATCTTTTTGTATCCTGTTGTGATTTTGTGACTGTAAATAATTAATGTAGTTATAAGGTCCTAACAGGTTGCATTATCATGAGATTTTGTTTCAAAAGAAGTTGGTGCCTCTAACTTGAAGTGGGTGCTTCAGTTTGTTATTGGAGTTGGTGCTCCACATTGTTATTGGAGTTGGTGCTCCTAAATTGTTATAGAGTTGGTGTTATGAAAAACATTGTAAACAGTTTGGAATTATGCTTGTAAGGAATTTTGGAGTGGTTTTTCTACCCCAAGAGATTTTTCCACTTGTCAAAATTTTGTGTTTCACTTTTGTGTGGTTTTTCCTTATCTTGCTTAAGCTCTCATTCTGTTATATGTTAAAATGGTTTATGCAATGCTTTGATACTTTATCATAGTTTCAAGTTGTCTTTAAGATCAATGTTCCATTGTTCATGTTCATTGCATGAATGTTAAATTCTGACACAAGTGAGTTGGTGTCTTGTGTAAAAGAAAGAATCAAAAGGTTGTTCATTCAACTTTATATGAACAATGTAAATCATGCTTTGATATGAGTTGTTAAGCATTCATTTTATGTTTGGTTAAGTCATTGGAAAACAATAATTCAAACCTTAGTTTTCACATTGCATATATAAAGTCACTCATTTGTTCAAGATTAAAAAGATCAAATTTGCATTTCAAGTCATAAAAAAGTTTTTATACATTACTCTAATTCACCCCCCCCTCTCAGAGTAATTCCACTTCCAACAGAGATGACTCAGTATTGTAACAAAAAACCATAAATGAGAAGTAGAATAAGACAAACTAACTCATAACTCTACCCTAATTGTTAACCATAATGATAGAGACATATTTCATAGGAATTTTCATATCGCAAGTGACTCCTAATTAGAACAAACTCCTTTTTTCAATTATCTTATTTGGTGTGCTTGTAGTGACTCACAGTTTCCTATTCAATAGTCACCTTCATTCTTCTCTGGAGTTGTGATTTAATCATCCTCGCCACTCCCCTACAACTGCTTGTGGTCCTTATGTTGTGGGTTACATTTCTTCTAGTTGAAAGAAGTTAGTTTCATTCTAAAGCACACACATCATTAAAAATCATAAATTAAGTACATAGAGTCATATTGAATTTTGTGAACATTCATACGTTCACTCATGCAAATTTCATCATATCATATTTGCATTACCACATACTAAATTTTGATTTAAGATGCATAAAGTTATAAAAGATGTATAAGTCTTAGTATTTTCTATGAACTTTGGAAGATTGAAATGATAAAAGACATAAACTTAATAAAGAAAACTAGACATAAACTAAACCCATCAATTCTTATCCTTAATAATAAGAGCATAAGTAATTTTAACAAAGAAGTGGCCAAAAGGGCTAGGGGACCAACAACATACATCTTGTGTAACAATATTGAAAAAGTAAAAATTACCAATAATCTTGTACAAACTATGCACCTCCTCTTTCCATTATTGTTGCCTTCAACTCCTTAAGTTCCTTCCACTTAGTTGACTCTCAAAGTATTTCCACTAGGTATGGGGCCATTCCAACTAATGTACCCATTGATTTTGGTACGGTTTAATTGTACAAGGGGTTCCCTAACATGAGACAGACTCTATTCAAAGGATAAGGATAAACCTTCAATCCAATTATCATTATAGAAGTTAATACTCTTTCCATTTCACACATTCCAAAATGATCCCTGCTTAATAATATTCCTTGTTTTGATTAACTGGTTCCATATAACAAAATAATGAGGGACAAAATGAGAGGAAATGAAGTAGCAAGGATTAGTGTTTCCTAAGTACTTTAAATTCAGAATGTGAGCCCAATCTTTGTTCCCATCCTTCATATTTCATCCAATTTTAGAAATCAATGCTTTATTAAACTGCTTCAACCTCCTTATGCCTAAAGCCCCTTGACTCTTAAGTTTACATAAATTATCTCACTTCACCAAAGAAATTCTATTTTTGTCGTCAACTTTAGCCCAAAGAATTTTCTTTTGGATCTTTTCAAAATTTTCAGCCATGACCACAAAAATTTTGAATAAAGATAAGTAGAAGATAGAGAGATTCTAGAGGGAGGTTTTTAGCAGCAAAAAAATACCTTCCTGACTCAAAATCTTTCCTTTCCATCTAACCAACTTTCTCTACACTCTTTCAATATTTTTTTCCTAGTAAGTTTTAGAAATCATTTTAGTAGTGACTAGGAGGCCAAGATAATTGGTAGTTAAACAAACCTATTGGAAACCAAGGATGTTCACAATCATGTCTTTAATGATGCTCTCATCATTGAAGAGGTATAGCATGTACTTTTATTGCAGTCAATATGTTTCCCAAGAACATTAACATAAGCATCCAAGATAGCCTTCCATAGTTTTTCCTCCACATTGAAGAAGCCCCAAACATGATGGTGTCATCAAAAAATTGTTGATGAGAGGAAGGGGATATAAAGGAGTTAAAATATAACCCCTAAGAGTTTTTTTTAGTCAATGAGTTTTTAAAAACTTCTACCTAGAGCCTCCACAACTAGAATGAACAAGTAGGGGGAAAGGGGGTCCTCCTACCTTAGCCTCTTGCTAGCCAAGAAAGAACATCTAGGGATCCCATTTATCACCATCGAGTAGGTTAGGGAAGAGATAAAAGTTTTAATAATTTTGAGGATCTTCTTTCCAAACCTAAAATTTTCAAGGAGAACCAAAAGGAAGGGCCAAAATAGTCTATCATAAGCCTTGGAGATGTCAAATTTTAGGAGCATAGTGGGCCTTTTGTTGTTTTAAGCAAAACATCAAGAATCTTCTTACAAGGGAAACAACCTTTTTAGATAGAAGAGATAAGTCTATGAAGGAAAAATTTAATTCTATTGATCAAATAAATAAAGATCTTATAAAAAGTGTTGCAAAGGCTAATGGGATGGAAGCTAGAAATAGTAGTAGCCACTGCCACTTTGGGGACTAGAAAAATAAAGGTTTGATTAAATTTCTTAAGGATCTTACTATGTCTGAAGAATTCTTGTGTTGCAATAAATAGATCCTGGGAGATAGTCTCCAAAAAAATAGAAGAAAGAAGGAGGAAACCCATATGGACTAGGGGCTTTGAAAGTAACAAAAGTGAAAACAACTTCAACAAGTCCTCTAGAGCTACATCATTGCACATATCCACATTATCAGCTTCATTCAACACCCTAAGAATAACTTCCAAAAAACTAGGCAGGTCATTCATCTCCTAGTTTCCTTCTTCAATATTTTCCCTGAAGAAGGAGACAACATTAGCTATGTCCCCTCCTTCAAAACCATAGAACCATCACTAAGGGTGAGATTACTAATTATGTTTCTTCTTCTATGTTTCAAAGAAGATTGATGAAAAACTTAGTGTTCCCATCCCCTTCTTTGAGCCATTGGATTCTATATTTTTTCTTCCAAAATAATTCCTCCATGAGGGACCAATTCATTCTATTCTGAGGTCACATTATTTGGAAAAATTGTCAAGATAAATATAACACCATTCTCCATAGAGTCTTGAATTTTTTTTAGGCATTTAATAATCTTTCTTTCTTTTGAAAATCATTACCAAAGGACATCTTGTTCTAGTTTTACACTTTTTTTTATTAACTTTAATTTTTGTGCTAGAGTGAACATAGGACTACCCTAGAAGGGGGTATTCCACCACTTCTCAATCAAGCCTCTAAAATCCATATGAGATTCCCACATGATCTCATATCTGAATGGATAGGGGCCCAATTTAGTAGCCTCCTCCCAAAGTAAAAGAAGAGCACAATGGCAAGTATAAGAATAGCAAAATGACCCAAACCTATATGAGGAAGAGTATTGAGGGATAGGCTAAGATGTTCCAATCATGAGAGATTAAGAACCTATCAAGATTCACATGTATAAGATTATATTCCCATACCTTCTATTTGAATAGGTAAAAGAAGAACCCTAAATCTTGATATCCATAGGACAAGTGTTAGCTAAGAAGTCAGCTAAGTTACCCGTGTTATCTAAATAGTCTTCAAGACCCCCCAATTTCTTAAAAGGGATCAAAGGAGTGTTGAAGTCCCTCTCTAACATCCAAAAAGCTCCTAGGGGTTATTTATAACTAAGGATAGAGAATCCCACAACTATTTTCTAGCTAGTTTAGAGTTAGGTGCATAAATATTAGTAAGAATTCATTACAAATATTTAGAAAGGTAAGAGAAAGAAACAATAAGGATAATTTTGTTTTGTTCTAAAATCGTACCCTTCAAACACAAGGGGTTCCAAAAGGTGGCAATACCCCCTAAAGCAATCTTGGTAGGGCGAACACAGTAATCTGCAAAAGGCCAAATATTAGAAGCAATTTGAGAGAAAGAGAGTTCAAAATTTTTAACTTCTTGGATGAACATGATATCAATTTTATGTTCCAAAATGTAGATTTTTATAATATGTTATTTGTGTGGGATGTTCAGCCCCCTAATTTCCAAGAAACAATTTTCATAAGAAAAGTAAAAGGGAGGATCAAATCTTAGTGGTACAATTAATCTAGGTTTGAAGAAGAATCTCAAATCTAGAGGAGGTTTTAAAACTTGTTTCTTTAGAGGTTTGGACCCTGACAGATCCAAGTCCTTTATTTTCCCAACACTACATCTCTTGTTTCGTCTTTGGATCTTGTTTCTCTTTGTGAAGGTATACCTTGTTTGAGATATCCTCCCACTTCAATTTTTTATTTCTCTTTTCCTTTCCATGAATTTGTGTACATTCCTCATCTTGGGAAGAAGTGAGGGTTGTTGTAGAGGTCAAAGAAGCAATGTTGAGGTTAAGAAGAGATAGAGAGTCCACCATCCTAGCACAAGAGTCATTTTATTCAAAAAAAGAAGATACTTACTCCCTTCCCATCATTGTGATTGATTTTCCTCTACATGCTCTTTTGGGAGAGAGTTGTTCAAAGATAGCTCCTTTAATTTCCACTTCTCAGAATCCTCTATCATTTCCCCTTCCTCTATTTCTAAGTCAACCAATGTGGATCTAACACTTTATTTATTAGGAATGCCAACAAGGAGCTCAACTAGAGATAATTTTGTAGCTTTTTAAGTCAGAGTCTCCATGTGGACCTTGGAGGGAGAGGGGCCTTCTGTTTCCACCAAAAGATTAGGGGGTAATCCATTTGTACGTAGGGGGGAAGGATCATTTGGCCCCCCAAAAATCTTGTTGGGCTAGAGGGAACCATAGGGGATGCAATTGAGACCAGAGGCTCCTTAGAATTGTTAGCCATAACATGAACCTAATTTAGAGCCATGTGTGATATTTTGGTGGCTTTAAGTTTTTGAGAATATTGGTTTTTGTAGTTATTACTTGGGTGGTTGAACTTGTTATAGATCTGATAAAATATTCCGGCATTCTCATACACAATAGGCTATATCCAACACCCAATCCTTGATTTTAAAGTGATCTTGGAGGGAATGACTATATTGGTAGCAACATTGACACGTTCGAGCACAAAAAATAATTTGGTTTTTTGGATGGTAACTTTGTCGACTGTTAGCAACTAACCAAATGAGTTGAAAATGCTTTGGAACATATTGTAGCTATAGAGTTCTAGAGGAAAAATAGGCACATAGATCTAGGTAGGAGAAAAAATTACTAGATCCTTGAAAGAGTTAAAACCCAATTTCCATTTACACAAGAAGATGAAGTTCTTGAAATTTCTGTTAAGAGCCCAAGGGCCCTCAGTTAGATTCTTCACCAAATCTTCCTTATTGAAAAATTTAAATAAAAATAGGTCATTGACCATAGCACTTATGATGATGTTTCCTTTAACTTTCTAGGTTAATAAGGCCCATTTCCTAACTTGGTCAATATTGGGTCTAAAAGCAAAAGGAACTTACCAATAAGGAAATTGCCTATTTTCACCAGCATTTCTTTGAAAAGATTAGATCGAGCATATCTATCACAAGACCCTCATTCAAAACAAAGTGATAGGGGACATAATGTGTATTGGGAAGAGGGGAATGTTGTACCTGATGACTTTTCCCAGAAAAGAAAAAAGGTCCTCCCCCTCAAAAAGAGAAGAAAACATTCCCATATCCACATCTATGCCAACAATTGGGGAGACTAGGGGGTCCCCCAGGACCCCTACTAAGGGGATCATGTATTGGAGCCCACCAAAAAAACATAAAGGAAATAAAAGAACAAAACACGTGAAACTGATCATGTGGAAGTAGTAGGAAACCACTTCATTTGAAGCAACAAAATGTGAAACAAACCATAAATTCAAAAACCTCCACATAGATTAAATTGTTACATGATGTTATATCTTAGAGATTATGTATGATCCTATTTATTGATTTATATGATCATATATGTTCATATTGAATTCATCATTTATAGATTGAATTTTCATATGATGCTATACATATATATTCTATGTGATTAAGTATATGGAATTTATATCGGATATATTATGTCTTAGATATTATATGTGATTAGGAATATGAAATTCAATATAAGATATATTATGTCTTAGAGATTCTAGATATGATTAAATATATATTGATATTCAATTTATATGAACTATCTTACATTTTTTACATTATGTTATGTCTTAGAGACTGTATATGATCTTATATATTGGTATGTACAATCATATATATTTATATTGAATTCATCATTTATAAATTACATTGTTATATGGTGTTAAGTCTTTAAGAGATTTTGTATAAATTATTATATGAACTTAAATATAGGAAAGATTATGTCTTTTTGATTTAGATGTAAATTTAAATATATTAATATTCAATTTATAGGTTATGCCTTAGAGATTGTATATGATCCTACATATTAATCCATGAGATAATATATTTTCATATTAAATTCATCATTTTTAGATTATATTGTTACATAATGTTATGTTTTAGATATTTTATATGAATGAGTATATGAACTTCAATATTTGATACATTATGTCTTAGAGATTCTAGACATGACCTTATTTTTTTACATTCAATTTACATGCCATCTTGCATTATTACATGATAAGTATTAGATATTCTATATGATCTTACATATCAATAGAAGATATTCATATTCAATTTATATGTTATCTTACATTGTGTACATGGTGTTATGTACTAGAGATTGTATCTAATCCTACATCTTGATCTATAAGATCATATATTCTCATATCACATTCATCATTTATAGATTCCATTATTACATGATGTTATGTCTTAGATATTTTATATGATTAAATATATATGTTTCATTATAGAATACATTAAATGTGTAAGAGATTTTACTTACAATTCGATATATTGATGTTCAATTTTTTATGTTATCTTACATTGTGTACATGATATTATGTCTTAGAGATTCTATTTGATCCTGTTTATTAATTTATAGGGTCATATACATTCATATCAAACTCATCATTTATAGATTACAGTGTTACATGATATTATGTCTTAGAGATTCTATATGATCATATATTTATATATTGCATCTACCATTTATAGATTACATCATTTCACCATGTGTCTCAAAGATTATAGATATGATCTTATATATTGATATTGATATTCAATTTATATGTTTACAACTAAGTCACATAGTAAGTGTTTATATTCATGTATTTAATTTATATGTTTTTGATAAAGGAAAAAACAGATTTTGAAGGGACCCAAAACCCTTTAACAAAAAGAGCAAGGTTGCAGAAAAGGCAGCATGCAGCCAGTGAAAAAGACCAGCTCCAAAACAAGACCATTCAAGATTTACATTTTACACTTTTCTTGTGGGAGCGAAGAATCATGTCGAAAGAAAGCTTAGAAGATTTATCTTTTTTTCCCTTAACTATGATCCAACCTTCTTCCACTTGCGCCGCCTTACCACACACCAAAACAACTCACTACTTTCATGAAGATGAAATCCAACAGCCAAATTATTTGGAGTTTCATCTTGATTCCTTTGCATAGATAAAGACTTTTCTGAAGAGCCACCAGAAAGGGAATTCGATGCACTTTCACCTGAAATGGCAGTCTTTGACTCAATAGGGATTTCCCTAGCGACCCCACCATTTGAGACGACCGAAGGGGGCATCCCAAGACCCAGTGATTCATAAGCAACCACCTCTAAAAAACTCTTATTCTGATCAGCTTTCTTCTCAATCGTATAATGCTGTTGAGAAGCACCTTATTTAATTTATATGTTGACATGCTAAGTTACATATAAACAAATTCTAATATATTCATGTATTCAATTTATATATCTACATATTAAAAATTATATAAAAATAAATATCCATATTCATATTCATATTCATATTCAATTTATAGATCCACATACTAAATTACATATAGATAAACATCATATATATCCACATATAGTAGTAAGTTACATATAGATATAAATCCTATATCAATAAATATATATCAAAATAAATACATTATGTATAAGTCCAATTGACAAATACATACATATAACATTTTTAGATGAAGATCGATTTACCTAGTGAGTGAAAAAGACAAGTATGAATTTCCATATGATTTTTCAACTCTTATGAGTGTTTGGTCTTTCCTTCATAACTCACCATATCAATAGCCCTTTGTCACTTCTCAATAAATTGTAAAAGATAATTACAAAAGTATCCAGAAACATACTAGCCGAGTTTCAAGAAGGATTTGGCTTTAAGAAATTTTGAATATATATATATTTTTTTTCTTAAAAGAACCAGAACTTCTGCCCTTATAAATTGTAAGAGAGCAGAATTCATACTCCGCTCTAGGAAAATTCATTGTCAACAATTCACCAAAGGAAAATGAAAATTCACCAACGGAAAATTAACCACCAAGTAAAATTCACCGCCAGGAATTCACCAATATTTTTTAATATATATTTCAAAAAGTTGATGAATTGCTGGTGGTGAATTTTACTTAGACGTGAATTGCTGGCCGTGAATTTTCCTTTGATGAATTGCTAGTGATGAATTTGTGGATGCCCTCATACTCTTATCACATGTGAATATTGGAATTTGGGACCTAATTTTTTGGTGAGACATGTAAAATTGGTCGAAGCTCTTATATAGAGGAAAACAGTGCAGGAAACTTTCACAAGCAATGGTAGTGTAAAACAAGAAAAAAGTTTCTGTGAATGGGTTTGATGAAAATCAGGCCGATTGATCAACTGAGCTGGAAGCCTAACCAATTCACACTCGAATTACCAATAATAAAACTCTATTTCTAGTTGTTTTTGAAAATTTTATTTAAGTTGTGAAACCCATGACAATACAGCTTGATAAAACCTAAAACCCCCCTTGTTTACAGTATAAAGGACTACTTTGAAAACTCCAATTACCCAATGAATCAGCAATTCAATTACCAAATGAATCAGTAATCCAATTACCCAATGAGTCAGCATTCCAATTACCCAATGAATCAGTACTCCAATTACCCAATTAATAAGCATTCCAATTAACAAATGAATCAGTAATCCAATTACCAGTATAGGAGCTGCAATTACCCATGTTAAATAAATTTATTAAATTGAATTTTGCTTTACTACATCCAATTTTCCACTTCTTAACTGTTTTCCACATTCAATAAATTGGTGTTACTAGCACTTCAAATCACTGTCTTATTTTCAATATTAGATTTGTATTGCTCAGGCCTCAAAGCCATTTTTTCAGAAGAGTTGAGTATTTTCAGCAACTTTTTAGCCCTCTGCATTTCCTTCAGACTTAGAAGATTACCAAGTAAGTTTTTCATAGCTTTCAATTTATTAAATTTCTCTTTTTCTTTTTTTTTCTTCCTCCATACTTGGGATCAGCATGTTTATATGGTGAAATGAACTAATACTTGTTGTTTAATTAAGTATTTGGTTTAGATGATTTTTATTGTGGTGGCATTTTTTTTGTTCTACTCTCTACAAAGACTTGTTATAATGGAAACAAGATCTGTCCATATGTATGGATACACATCTAACCAATGAATTGAAGTCCATGTTACCAAAATTTTCTCTTACCCATATAGATAATTACAATAATTCCATACCACACCAGGGAAATTTTAGTCTAGTAATTCCATTCCAAGTTTCCAACTAATATACAAACAAGAACCATTATGAAAGTGAAAACTATATCTAAATCCTGCAAAATGGAGTGTATACAACAGGAAATAGAAGATTATAAATTCTCATTCCTATTGATCTTTGCAAACTGATAAGGATTCCAAATAGCGTAGTAAAAAGACATCAAGTTCTCATGGTATTATTGCCTGTGAAATACGGTAATAAGCCCAATTGGCCATTCTTGAAACGCCAAACTACTAGAAGTTAATAGGTTACAACAGGAAAGAAACCCCCAAAATCTGCATATCGACTGCAAAAAATTCATAAAAAGAGAGGCCAAGTTGTAAGGTCTAAAGCGATAGATCAAGGATATATAGTGATTATCATTTACTGCAATCTGGAGCAAGAGCTGATCTAATGATCGAATCTTTTTTATTTATTTTTATGAATCTATTTTCTTTTGTGATCACAAATTATTCATAATTTTTTTTTTTGAATTATGAATTGGATAGAGATAGAACTTTGAAAGTGTTCAAACCATTGTAGATGAATCCAACATGAATCTGATGGAATTACCGCAGCCACAAAGTTCCTGCAGCACATCCAGCACCATCTGGTTGCTGGATGTTCATTCAGTATACCATTCAACACTAAGATGTCCTTTTAAAAAGATTTAAACCATAAGCTTCAATTTTTAATGGTCAAACCATAACCTCCCAAATATAATATGTGTATAAGAGGAAATACACTATGGTTTTCACTATTCCCCATCATAGCATCGTGCAGTGACCCAATTATTACAAATGGGTTTCCTTTTTTCTATAACGGTATGCAGTTATTGCTCATAAATCTTATTAATGGTAATATGACAGTTTATAAGGATCTGTGATGTGAGATAAAATAGTTAATTAAATTTGAAGTACAGAAATGTCTAAATTGATATTAGCATCTGATAAATCTTACCTTGGGAATTTGCGTAGCACAAATTGACAGATCATGTCTATGTTTAATAAATACCGTTGTTACTCGTGGGAAGAATTGGTAGAAACTGTTTTGTGGTTGTGGGTTTCCTCTATTTTGATATCAAACGTTTGACAAAATCCCTATACCATATCATAGATATGTCTTCTACAAAATATACCAAATATGCATACTCACTTGTGTAAACTACAAAAATCTTCTCCAAGGCTAGTTTCATTTGCTAGATCCAGTCAAGGTAATCTTTCCCATACACAGATTTTCCTTTAATTTGTTTGTTGGGTATGTCTATATTTTCATCTGGTTGTAGGCTATATCCACCATCAAACCCACATGAAATTTATGCTGTTTAGCTAATACAGATGGATGGCACAATAAGAGAGCTACAAACTGGATCTTCATGTGCAGCTTGCAAGATCAGAAAAAGGAAATGTGTGGAGAAATGTCCGCTTGCTCCCTATTTCCCATCAAGCGATCCTGATAGATTTTTAACAATGAAAGTATTCAGAGCAAGCAAGATTTCCAAGATAATTAAGGTTGACAAGTTGCCATTGCTTTTATTTTTTAAAGAATGACTCTGCACTATAAATTCAAGGAGAGAAAAACCAACATTTGCAACATGGTATTTTGTTGCAGGATAGTCCACCGGAGAAGCGATCAGATGCTGTGAATAGCCTGATATATGAAGCAAGTGTTTGAAACCGTGATCCTGTCAATGGTTGTGCAGGTGTCATAAGTGATTTGCAGAAGCATGTTTGGGAGCTGCAATCCCAATTGACAGAAGCTAAACAAGAGCTGGCTACCTTGCAAAAGGCCTCTCATCACTCTTTTATTACCGATCTTCTCCTAAAGAAGACGTTGATGTTCAAATGGATGACATAATAATAAGGGAAGATAATGCATATCAGTCACTAAACTAGGAGGAACTGATTGGGTTTCATCTTCAAGAGTTCAGTAAATGATATCTGGGAGCTGTGATATTTAGCATTGGTTCTATATTTTCTTTGGTTGGGACGTATTTGTTACTTCATTTATTCTACACTTTGTCAGCTGATTTCTTTTCTAAATCTACTTTGGATTAATGGGTTTTTCTTGATGTGGACTTGTCTTTGGATTTTAATATGTTTGTAGTTTGGATTTGAAATACTTATGCTTTCAAGTTTCTTTCTTCCATGGATTCCAGATTAGTCCCACATCATTCAATAAAGCTTACGAGCGTAGAAGAAAAAAAGCATAAGTACTCTATATGTATGTTGGCAAAATATTATTAAAATCTTATCATTATTTATTTATATAATTGTATTTTAGTACTATTATTTTTTAATTAAATATGTTCAGAGGTGTTGGTGATCATGTTTAAAAAATTTATTAAGCCAAAAATAATTAGAATTATAAAATAAAATAAAATAGTTCTAAATTTATATTTTTCAATATTTTTTTAGATATATTTAAGATATTTCTTTCAGTATGTTAAGTTTTGATTAATTTTTTCAAGAGAGCTGAAAATTTATTAGTCCAAAATGTCACTAATTATTAAAAAAAAATAGTTAAGTGAGGGAAGTAGATTTTTTTTTATATTAATTTAAAAGATTAAAAAAAACATTTCAAGGGCTTGATAGACTAAACAAAGATAACTAATTTATCAACAAGAAAAATAACACTTTTATTGTAGGGGTAAAACCAATCCTAATACAAGGGGGCTTATTTTTCTTTACATGAGAATAGAGTGACATTTTACATTGCTCAATGCTTGAACTTGAGAAAGCTTTCTTCTATTTAACCATGGTCTGATTATTAGAACTTAAACGAGCCAAATCCTTAGAAAAGTGATTGCCACTAATCCACAATATCTTTACAAGAAGATAGTTCCCAAAAACCTTTGTTGGGGCTAGCATTAGCAAAAAATCCTTAGGCCTAGCCACAAAGGGAGAACAATTTGTACCAATCAAAGACGTAGGGTGAATCTTTACGTCTAGTCATAAAGGGAGAAAAATCTACACTAATTGAGTAGGAGAGAATGTTTTATGACTCCACGTAAGAGGGAGATCCAAGAATGAGGAGTTGCAAAGGCCTAAAGTTGGAACTTGAATAAAAATGAGTAGATAATTGAAGCCTACTTTGAAGTACATGCCCCTTTTAGAAGCAACTAAACTTTGAACTAACTAATCACCAAATACCAACCTTGACATTTTGATCTACATATAAAAGAAATACCTTCATAATCAAGTTGCTTACAAATCTTTTTCCTTGAAATGCCCAACCTTGAAACTTGATCTACGTCTAAAAGGAATACCTTCATAATCATGTTTTTATTTTCAAATATTGCTCCCTACCTTGAGCTTGCTCTCATAGGTGAGACTCTAGAGAGATCAAGCTCCACCAAAAATTAAGCAAAGGTGGATTGAGAATATAGTTAAAATCTAGTATAGCAATGGTTTTCCAAAGAGATTTTCTAAAAATAAAAATATTGGAAGATCCCTCAAATTGAAATGGAAGGTAGGGTAAATAAAGCCAAATTGGATTAACCAAAATAAAATTGTGAGAGGGTTTAACTTGAAGTTTCATTGCATCATACAAAAGGAAGTTTTGTTCCAAATCCATTGAATCTCTTAGAGAATTCTATGTTTTACCTCTAAGAAATTGTAGATTACTAGAAATAAACTCTTCATGCAAGGGTTGAATGTTTAGAGTTGTGTCGCATTTTGGGCCAAAAAAATAGATTCTAGTGAATAGTTTCATTTCATGTAGTTTTGGGTAAAATTGTTTCACTCAAAATTATGTGGCCCTTTTGTGACACAAATAGTTTTAACTGAAATTCTCAAAAATATTAAATTGATGTACATTCAAAATCAAAATTGAAATGGGTATCAATTTGTATAAAAGGATTTGACCAAAATAATTTTAAGGAAAAGGGTTTTGACCAAAACTCTTTCACCCAAGATTGTTGAGCTAGCAACCCATGTGGCAACCTAACCCCTCTTTTGAGAAAAAAATAACAAAATTAAAAATTTAAGTCCACATTTTTCCAACAAAGAACGTTTTCATGACAATCTAAAAATACCAACTAACACAATTCAATACAAGTAAAATAAGATTTCTTTACCAGTATTGAAATGAAAATAAATCCAAAATATATTATCTCCAATGTTCAAGAAGTTAGGCCACAACTATGTTGGGCCACTCATCATTCAATTATGGTCTATTTATTCAAGGGGCCTTTGCTGATTCACAAACATTTAATAAGCTTCTTCTCTACATATTCTTCTCACTTTTTATGTGATTGTTTTTTTTGTATATTTTTCTTTTTCTTTTCTATTTTTTTAATTTTGAAGTTATATTCTAATCTAATCTTTAAAGATATTGTAAAAATCAAAAGAGATTAAGTTAACAAGAAATTAAAAAAAAAATGGTTTGATTTAAATATTGTATCCTTTACACATAAAAATGTGAGAAATTAATCTTAAAATCACTATATTATGATCAACAATTGTTGAATCAATAAAAAGGAAAGTGGAAAATCCAAAGGATTTTAGAGAGACAAAAGTACATTCATTAAACTACTATATTTCACACAAAAACTTAATGAAACTCTAGCAACTAAGGAAAATAGATTTTCAATTCAATTATTCTCAGTTTTTCACAAAATTTTAAAGCAAAGAAAATTGACTAGTACACTCTACTATTCCAAAGAAAAGCAAAATTTGAAAAATATGTGATCTTTATTAATTTTAGCAATACTTCTTACATCAAAATTGAATCTTCTTCAAATTTATTTCTCTAGCTATTACTAAAATAAATGTTACTAAATATTGTTGTCTCACAAAATATAAAAAGAGACAACCCTTATATAATATATGACGCATCATTTTATAGGAAAAAGAAGAGCTCAAAATAACCAATCTTCATACGCAATCTGTAGTCAAGAATTTCATGCAAATGTTACTACATTAGATTACTTTAAAATTAATTCTCTACCTCCGCTTTTTAAAAGTTCATTCTTGTATCACATTGCATAAGTTCATGCATTATTCTAAACTATCAATTAATCATGCCTAAAATATAGGATCCACTTTATGAATTGAGTGGGGTCTATTTTACATCAAGTTTTATTGAATTAAAAATAAAATAATAAATTAAATGTTCAAATATTTCAACATGCTAAAAATAGAAAGTTTGATTCGATAGAAAAATAATTTGAATTTCAAATATATTCATTAGAATTTTGTTTCTACTAGTAGTTCTTATATGATTTCAAAGCTTTTTTCCAAAATGACTTCATCTGGCCCATCAAGCCGATCCAACCTGAACTTAAAGTCTTCATACATTTTCTCCAAAAATCTAATGTAAGCTAGATTTTCTTAGAAGAGTTAAAATTTGACTTAAATTACATAAGATAATCAAGTGAGTCCTCATTCGAGGTCTATCTTATTTCATTAATCTTATCATTTAAAAAAATTATTGATCTCCTTAGGTGTCTTCACTTCATGCTTCTCCATATTCACTAGTTCAAGGCTAATTATTATACTTATAAGGGTTTCACAGCTGTACTTATCCTTATTCAATTCTTTTTGGTCTTCCATAATTGTACATATAGATAAAGCTAGGTCATTCCTTCTAAAATCTATCACCTTTATTGTTTTCTCAACAAAGTCAATCATTAGACTACAAATTTACATTAGATAGTAATTCCTAATGGGATATCTTATTTCTAGATCTCTTATTAAAGAAATATTGTTTCATATAATTCATCTTCATTCTTCATAACCTCATGGAATTGACTCATTACCTAGACCAATTGGTGGATATAATTATAAAACCTTCATCCATGTAATCAATTTTTTTATTCATTTGAACCAAAAAATTATCTATCCATCTATCTAGAGATTGACCTTTATGTTTTGTTCCTTGTAAATTATTTCATCTACTCTAATTATTCGTTGAGCTCCTTCCTAGTGTTTTAGTCTTTTCTGACTCATAACTTCAGAGTCTCCACTGATGTACCAAATGAAACTATTTCCTCTTCTCTTGTTTTCTTTCCAAGAGTAACTCGATTTGTCTTATAATCCTATTGTGTCATCTCTTAAGCATCTTTATCAACCATAGGTATTTCTATTTGAGCAACTCTTTCTCTATTTTGACCCACACTAATGGTTGATAATATTTGAGCTCTCTTAGTTTTTATTTGTCTATTGTTTCTATGATAACTTTTAAGTCTAGTGTTTTTCTCACAAACTTTTCCCTTCTAGAAAAATATAACTTCAGCTAGTTTGGACCTTAAGGGATATTCTACACTAATGTATCACCCTGGGATTTTTGTTATATTACTTTGGGATTCAAGAAGTTCGTACCTATTGATCAATTTATTTTTGAGATATTTCCTATTGTTTAATAGATCAAAATTATCATATTTTGTGCCCTAAACTAATATTATCTCATGTTGAGACTTTGTTTATCTTGGAGGAGATTGAGGAGTTTGTAAAATATATTGTACTCTCGTCATTTTCCTTTTCCAACTTATCAACTACAAATTTTTTATTTTCTTTGTCATCTTTGTTTGCTTCTAAAGTATAAACTTACAATGGAATTTAGTGTCCTTAGAGGTGTCCTTGTCGAAGAGGGGGTTCTCTTTGAAGATGAATATGACTAAAATTCAACTATCCTAGACTTCTCACTAAAGGATGATGAAGTTGAATTCACCACTTCCAATTAATTAGGTCATGCTTGTCATAAAGGAGCTACACCAAATCCTTAACTTACTCCTATGTCAGTCACCTCTTTAGTCCTATTTTCCTTTTGAAAGGCTTGTTATAATTTCTCTAATGGATCATCTTATTTTGTTTTAGTTCTTTAAGGAGTAGAGGATGGACCACTCTTTATTTTCCTCGTCTTTCCCTCTTCTTTTCCTTCCCTTTTCCAAACTATTCTTTAATCATTTCCAACAAAGCTAAGTTGAAGATTTCCACATTTTATTAATTATATTTAAGTTATTAACTTCTAGGATAGCCCAATTAGTCAAATTCAAGGCATAGTACAACATTTTGAATATCATAAATGGGATTTAGTACATGCCTATAATCAATCATGTCCTCAAGGATTTATTTTCTAATTTTTATATCTCTCATTTTCTAAGGGTCAATCACTAGAGGCTTCTATTTCTTACATCATGATCATTCTAATAGTTCATCCATAAATTTTCGTTGTTCTCTCTATGCATATATTCAAATCCAAAAACTCTTTCTACTTTTCCTTTGGGATCATAATTGGCTTGAACATGAAACAATTTGAGGTTTATGAAGGATAATTCTTCCTGAGAGGCCTTGGCACAAACTACAGATGCATAAGTATAATAGCTCAAGAAAAAGGGAATTGAACCCTTTTAGGTTTGTGCTTTTTAATGAATTTCTTATGTATCTCTATAATTTTCCTAGAGAACTCTATAAAAATGATCTTATCATTAAAATTATTGGGAGAAAGATAACATATCCACTAAAATCTACCATTCTAATATGAACAAATGTCCCCATCTAACTATTAACTATTTTTCATTTACTAAAATTTTGACTATATAATATCCAATCAATGCGTCAATGTGATAGCATTGACAAGGTAGTGCTCTTTGTATGTAAAAATTCCTCAAAGAAATGGGGTCTTGTGGTGATGTACATCACTATGAGACCCCATTTCTTTGAGGCATTTTTTCATACAATGAGTACTACCTTGTCAATGCATTAATGTGGTAGCATTGACAAGGCAGTGCTTGTTGTATGAAAAATTCCTCAAAGAAATGGGGTTTCACGGTGATGTAGTATTGTATGAAAAAATGCCTCAAAGAAATGGGGTCTCATGGTGATGTGCATCACCATGAGACCCTATTTCTTTGAGGCATTTTTTTATACAACGAGCACTACCTTGTCAATACATCAATGTGGTAGCATTGACAAGGTAGTGTTCATTGTATGAAAAAACATCACCATGAGACCCCATTTCTTTGAGGCATTGTTTTCATACAATGAGCAGTACCTTGTCAATGCATCAATGTGGTAGCATTGACAAGGTAGTGATCATTGTATGAAAAAGATACCTCAAAGAAATGGGGTCTCATAGTGATATATACATCACTGTGAGACCCCATTTCATCATTGTGAGACTCCGTTTCTTCGAGGATTTTCACCATGAGACCCCATTTCTTTGAGGCATTTTTTCATACAATGAGTACTACCTTGTCAATGCATTAATGTGGTAGCATTGACAAGGCAGTGCTTGTTGTATGAAAAATTCCTCAAAGAAATGGGGTTTCACGGTGATGTAGTATTGTATGAAAAAATGCCTCAAAGAAATGGGGTCTCATGGTGATGTGCATCACCATGAGACCCCATTTCTTTGAGGCATTTTTTCATACAACGAGCACTACCTTGTCAATACGTCAATGCGGTAGCATTGACAAGGTAGTGCTCATTGTATGAAAAAACATCACCATGAGATCCCATTTCTTTGAGGCATTATTTTCATACAATGAGCAGTACCTTATCAATGCATCAATGTAGTAGCATTGACAAGGTAGTGCTCATTGTATAAAAAATATGCCTCAAAGAAATGGGGTCTCATAGTGATTTACATCACTATGAGACCTCATCTCTTTGAGGCATCATTTTTTTACAACGAGAACTACCTTGTCAATGCATCAATGTGGTAGCATTGACAAGGTAGTGCTTGTTGTATGAAAAAATGCCTCAAATAAATGGCGTCTTACAATGATGTACATCATCGTGAGACACCATTTCTTTGAGGATTTTTTTCATACAATGAGCACTAAGCTCACTACCTTTTCAATGTGTCAATGTGGTAGCATTGACAAGGTAGTGCTCATTGTATGGAAAAATGCCTCAAAGAAATGAGGTCTCACGGTGATGTACATCACCATGAGACCCCATTTCTTTGAGGAATTTTTCATACAACAAGCACTATCGTGTTAATGTGTTTATGCCTCAAAGAAATGGAGTCTCACTTCTCTCTCTCTCCATCCCTCCTTCCCTCTCTAATATTCTCTATCTCCCCCTTTCTCTCTCTTCCTTCCTCCCACCCACCTTCCCTCTCTACTTCTCTTTCTCTAACCTATCCATCTCTACCTCTCTCTCCCTCTCTCCTCTCTCTCTCTCAATCTCTCCACCTTCCTCCACTCTATACTAGACTCTCTCTATTACCTCTCTCTCTCCCCTTCCCTATCTACTTCTCCCCCCCTCTCTCTCTCCCTTTCACCCTCTCTCTCAATATCTCAAACCCTATACCAAATATCATAAATCATAATCCCTATACCATAAACCCTACACCCTTAACCCTCATCCCTATACCCTATACCCTCAACCTTCTAAGCTAAACCCTAAAAATTATCCCTCAACCATAAACTTAAACCCTAAACCATACATTCAATCTTGTACCCTAAACCCTCAATCCTAAACCCAATACTCTCAACCCTATGCACTTAACCTTGTACCCTAAATGTTAAACACTATCCCTCAACCCTCAACCCTATACCTTAAACCCTAAACCCTACACCCTCAACCCTCATCCTTATACCCTATATCCTCAACCTTATAACCTAAACCCTAAAAATTATCCCTCAACTCTATACACTCAACCCTATACTTAAACCATAAACTTTACACTATCAACCCTCAACCCTATACCTTATACCCTCTACCCTATAACCTATACCCAATATCCTAAACCCTAATCCCTATACCTTGTACACTTAACCTTGACCCTCAACCCTAGACATTATGGCTAAACTATAAACCCACAATCCTGAACCCTATACTTTAACCCTAAACCCTACATTCAACCTTGTGCCCTCAACCTAAACCCTCAACCATCAACCCTAAACCCAATACCCTCAACCATATACCTAATATTCTAAACCATAACCCTATACCATATTTTTTGAATCCTAAACACTATCCCTCAATCTTCAACCCTATACCTTAAACCCTAAACCCTACACCCTCAACCCTCATTCATATCTATCTCTTTCTCTTCCTTCCTCCCACACACCTTCCCTCTCTATTCTCTACCCTATCCCTATCCACCTTTCTCTCTACCTCCCTCCTATATCTCAATCTCTCCACTTTCCTATCTTTCTCTCTCCCCTTCCCTCTCTATACTTTTTAATATATATCACCTTTATCTCTCTATCTCACCTCTCTCTCTTTCCCTCCCTAGCTCTCCCCCTCTCTCCCTCCCTAGCTCTCACTCCCTCTCTTCCTTCCTCCCTCCCACCTTCTCTCTCTACCTCTCTCTATCTAACTTATTCCTCTTTGCCTTACTCTATCTCTCCCCCCTCCTCTCTCTCTCAATTTCTCCACCTTTCTTCCCCCCTCTCTCTCTCTCTCTCATTCTCTATATCTCACTTCTCTCTCCCTCCTTCCATCCTTCCTTCCCTCCCTCATTCTCTCTTTGTATATATAACCTGTCTCTCTACTTCTCCCTACCTCCTTCCCCTCTCTATCTCTCCTTCCCTATATACTTCTCTCTATCTCTCTCCATATCTACCTCTCCCTCTCTCCTTCCCACTCTCTCCCCCCATCTTTCTCTACTAGAGAACTCTCTCTCTCTCTCTCTCTCTCCCTCCCTCCCTCTCCTCTCTTAGGTCTCTCCCTCACACCCCCTCACCCTCTCTTAGCTCTCTCTCTCTATCATTCCCTCTATCTCTCTCCCACTCCTTCTCTCCCTCCCAACCCCTCTCCCTCTCTCAGGTCTCTCCCTTCCCTCTCGCAAGTCTCTCCCTCCCACCCTAACTAAAGAACTCTCTCTCTCTCTCATGTATATCCCTCCCAGCCCCTCCCCCTCTCTCAAGTATCTCCCTCCCACCCTAACTAGATAATTATATATATATATATATATATATATATATATATATATATATATATATATCTCTCTCTCTCTCTCTCTCTCTCTCTCTCTCTCTCTCTTCCGCCCCTCTAAGATCTCTCCTTCCCACCTCCTTCCCCTCTCTCAAGTATTTCCCTCCCACCCTAACTAGAGAATACTCACTTTCTCTCTCATGTATCTCCCTCACACTCCCTCACCTTCTCATTGTTTTTATATGGAGCCTAATCAGACTTGGAGGTTAAATTTTCCCCACTTTTAAGGATGTGGTTTCTCCCCAAATTTTTAATAGGGGTTTGGGGGCAGCTACCCCAAGACAGGGTCAAGGGGAAGTGCCCCTTGTGGGGTCTAGGGATAGCACCCCCGTGGGGGCTCAGGGGCAGTGCCCCAGAAACCTCTCATGATTTTTATTATTCTATAAAGGCATCTGGAGTTAATTTTTCTATTGGCCAACATAAAAAAAAACCTATTTTGTAATCGACATAAGTCTTGATAAAGGGATAAGGGTTAGGGTTTCCGTTCATATTCTATTGTATCATTTGCAACAATATTGAGTTGCAAGGATTATTGGTTGTAATTGGTTCAATCTACTGGATAATAATATTGGACTCTTTGTTGGTGGATGTAGCCCAAGTTTGGGTGAACCATGTTAAATATTGTCTCTTGTTGTTATTATTTATGTGTTTTTCATTCCTCTATTTAATCTTTATTTGCATTTAAGTTATATTTTTTGCATACAATTCCTAACACACACTCTCTCTCTCTCCTAAACCTTAATCCATATACCCTATAAACTTAATCTTAAACCTTCAACCCTATACATAATATCCTAAACCCTAATCCCTATACCCTATAAACTTAACCTTATACCTTCAACCTTATACCTTAAACTGTAAACCCTACACCCTCAACCCTCATCCCTATACCCTATACACTTAACCCTCATCTCTCTTCCTCCCTCCCTCCTCTCTCTCTATCTCACCTCTCTCTCTCTTCCTCCCTCCTTCTTTCCCTCTCTAATTCCTATACCTAATACACTTAACCTTATACCCTCAACCCTCAACCCTATACTTAAACCCTCAACCCTACATTCTTGCTGAACCCAATACCCTCAACCTTATGCCAAATGTCTAAACCTAATCCCTATATCTATACATAATATCTGGTAGCCCTAATGCCTGTAACCCACTTATGCTTAACCCTATGCCCCATGGCAGCAGACACTATCACTCCAAACCTCAAGCCTCTACCTTCAGCTAAATCCTACCTTCAGCCCTCAGCCCTCCAGCCCTATACCTTATACCCTAAGTGACACTTTCAATCCCTACTTGCAATATCCTAAACCCTAATCCCTATACCCTATACATAAACCCTCAACCTACGTTCCAGCGTTGTAACCTAGGCCAATGCACTCCAGCCTATGCGAGATATCCTAAACCCTAATCCATGATCCCTATGCCTATGCCCCTCAGCCTAGAGCACTATCCCTCAGCCCCTCAGCCTATACATTAGAGCCCTATAGGCCTAAAATACCATCCCTCATCCTATAACCTATACCCCTCAACCTTATACCCTAAACCTTAAACATTATCCCTCAACCCTATACTTAGACCCTAAACCCTACATTCAACCTTTTACCCTCAACCCTATAACTAATATCCTAAACCCTAATCCCTATACCTTATGCACTTAACCTTATACCCTTGAAACCTTGAACACTATCCCTAACCCCTCAATCTTATACCTTAAACCCTAAACCCTACACACTCAACCCACATCCTTATACCCTATACCTAAAGCTTATACCCTAAACCCTAAACATTATCCCCCAACCCTTAACCCTATAATTAAACCCTAAACCCTACATTAAACCTTGTACCCTAAACCCTAAACCAAATACGGTCCTCAACCCTATACCTAATATCCTAAACCCTAATCCCTCTACCCTATACACTTAACCCTATACCCTCAACCCTAAACACTATACCTAAACCCTCAACCCTATACCTTAGACCCTAAACCCTACACCTTCAACCCTCATCTCTATACCCTATAGCCTCAACCTTATAACCTAAACCATGAACATCGTCCCTCAACCCTATACTTAAACCATAAACCCTACATTCAACCTTATGTACACTAAACCCTAAACCCTAAACCCTTAATTCTAAACCCAATATTCATAACCCTATACCCAATATTCTAAACCCTAATCCCTATTCCATATACACTTAGCCCTATACACACAACCTTGAACACTATCCCTCAACCATTAACCCTATACCTTAAACCCTAAACCCTAAACATTATCCCTCAACCCTATACTTAAATAGAAAACCCTACACTCTCAAGCCTATACCCTAAACCCTATACATAATATCATCCTGGAGCCCTAAAACCTAGTCCTATGCCTATACATGACATGCCCTCAGCCCTGAAGCATGCCTCAGCCTTCAGCCCTCAGGCTTATACATAGATCCTAGGCCCTAGGCCATCTGACCCTATTAAGCCTAATATCCCCTGACAATGCCAGCCATGTATCCCCAATATCTAGAGCCATGTGAATCCATATACCTTATACATGGCTTATGCCCTCAGCCCTGAGAATATCCTCAACCCTCAGCTCCTAGCTACTGTGACTGTAAACCCTAGACCCTCATCCCTCTGTCCCTATACCCTATACCTGAGACTTTATACCTAATATATCCTAGGCTAGATATACCTATACATAGCCTATAGTCTAAACCCTATGCACCTTAAACCCTAGGCCTTACACCCCTCAAACCTCATGGATGGGAGAGGGAGAGGGAGGATTAGAGGAGAGAAGAGAGAGGAGAGGAGGTTGGGAGGAAAGGGAGATAAGAGATAAATTATAGAGGGAAGGGAGGTGAAGTATGAGAGATAAAGAGTAGATAAGGAAGGAAAAAAGGAGGGAGAGGTATGGAGGGAGAGAGAGGGAGGTGAGAGAGAGGTGAGATAGAGAGCACTAAAGAGAGTGTGGTAGGAGTGATAGAGGGATATGTGGGTAGAGAGGGATAGGTTCCAAGATAGGAAAGTAGAGAGGAGATGAGATGGGGAAGGAGGGAGGTGAGTGAGAGGAGGGAGGAAGGGAAGTGAAAGATGGATAGAATTGAGATAATATTGATAAAGAGACTGATATATAGAGAAGGGATAGGGTGTAGAGAGAGAAGAATGTTGAGATAGAGATGAAAGTGAGAGAAAGAGGGTGAGGGAGGAGGAAGAGAGAGTGAGAGAGAGAGAGTTAGAGGGAGGGAGGGAGAGGGGAGATAGCAAGTAGATAGGGGAAAAGGTAGGGAGGGAGACATCTAGAGAGAGAGAGAGAGAGAGAAGGAAGTGGAGAATAGAGAAGTGAGGGGAATAAAAAATATTAGAGAGAGAGAAGAAGGAGGTAGAAGATTGGAATGAGGAGAGATGAGCTTGAGATAGAGGGTGTAGAGTAGGTGAGTGATGGATGGAGAGAGTAGAGTAAGAGAGAGGAGTTAGAGGGGGATAGGAAGAGGGAAGGAGAGGGAGAGGTGGGGAGATAATGGGGAGGTGAGATAGAGAGTAATAGAGAGAGATAGTGATAGGTTGTGATGGATGGAGAGGTAGGTAGAGAAGGAGAGGGGAGATATAGATAAGTAGAGAGAGAGGGAGAGAGGGAGCAAGATGTAGTGAGGGAGAGAGAGGTGAGATAGAGAGAAATATAGAGTGGTGGAAGGAGAGGTAGGTAGAGGGAGGTTAGAAGGAGATAGAGATAAGTAGAGGAGGGGAAGGAGGTAGAGAGGAGAGATAGAGAGAAGTAGAGAGGGAATGGGGGAGAGGAGGGAGAGGTAGGGAGGGAGAGAAATGTAGGATAGAGGTGTAGAGAGGTAGGCAGGAGTGTGATGGATCTGAAGTGGAGTGGGGAGGGTGAGGAGGGAGGGAGGTGGGGAGAGAAAGGTGGGAGGTGTAGAGAGAGGGGTGTGGTGAGGGTGTGATGGATGCAAAAGGTGGTAGAGAGAGGAGAGTTAGAGGTAGATATATGGAAGGAGGGAAAAGAAGTATGGAGAGAGAGAGAGAGGTGAAGATGAGAAATAAGAGTGGTAGGGAGTTATGGAGGAGAGGTGGGTAGAGAGAGAGAGAGAGAGAGAGAGAGAGAGGGAGCGAGAGAGAATTGAGATGGAGAGAATTAGAGGGAAAAGGGGACATAGAGAGAGTTCTTGAGATCAAGGGAGAGAGAGTCAGATAAAGGAATCATGGAGATAGTGAGAGATAGGTCTAGAGTGTATGGGATAAAAATTGAGTGATTATAGAGAAATAATACAACTTGTTGATTACTGAAATTTGACCTATTAATTACTGAAATTTGAAATGTTGATTGCTGAAATTTGACTAAGTCTAAAATTTGTGAGATCTTCCAAAAACTAGAATTTGCATTATAACTCCTAGAGATTTGAAACTACTCTCAAACATCCTAAAATTGTATACATGAAATATAACTTAAAGTATAAGAAAGTAAATGTTCATATGTAAATGTCAATGTTTATTTCATGTATATAGTAGAAGAAAGAAAAAAAAGAGAAGAAAAATAAATTCAATGTAGACCAAAACACGAGTGTGTTATAATGCACTCACTTTTTATCAATGCATTCACAAAATGTGACCACATTATAACGCGCTCGCATTTTGTCAATGCATTCCGAAAAAGTGAGCACGTTATAACACACTTGTGTTTTATCAATGCATTCAAATAACGCAAGCGTGTTATAACACGCTCGCATTTTGTCTTGATTTGTGAATCCCCAAGCCTTTGGCTTGGATTTTCTTTGGATTTCCAATCCAAAGGCTTGGAGGGCCTTTCCAACATCCAAAGATGTGTTTCTGCATATTTTACAAAATTTCACATAATCTTGTTCGTGCTCATCACCAGGTTTGCACATGTTTCAAGGTCGAACAAATCGAACACCTAGGTAATGTTAGGCTCTCTCTTAGCTATCTAACGATGTAATTTTTTTCACATTTTGAAAATATTAAGCCTTTGATCTACAATTTCCTTTGTTTGTGTGTCTACTTTTTGGTGAAAACCAGTGTTTGGTGTTTTTTTTGTTATAAATTAACCATTCATCAAAATTTCAAATAAATTACATTTTTAGAAACTAGACTCCATTATGCACATATTAAAAAAATTATAATAATTTTCAATTAATTTCCAAAATTTATAGGGGTAGCACGAGCAAAATTTAGTTTTTTAAGAAGTGTCCACTTTGAAAATTAGTAAAAAAATCAAATATTCATTAAAAAATTATCAAAAAAATCAAGCATAATCTACATACTGCTAGCTAATTTCTCACCAAATAGATTTAAAAATACTAAAAAAAGGTTCACCATGCTAGGTACCCACAAAAGTTGCTATGTTATGTTTTTCTGACAAAAACAACACCAATTTCTATGGTCCCCTCTTTTGAACCCCTTAATCTCAACCATTTTCAAAATAAATTAGTACTTTAGAAAGTAGACTCAGAGCACTGTGATCCTTGTTTTTGTTGCATCTCAAAATTTTGACATGTAACTACCCTCAATTTCATGTCCAAGGTCAATATTTCCCGATTTTAGAAAAAAAGTGGCCACTTAAGCCCCCTTTTTGGCCCTCCATCTTTTTGCACTTACCCAATAAAAAATAAGGCAATTTTTTTTTGTTCCAACATTGTACCCTTCAAACACAAGGTGTTCCAAAAGGTGGATATATCGCCTGAAGCAATCTCGATAGGGCTAACATAGTAATCTACAAAAGGCTAGATATTAGAAGAAATTTGAGAGAGTGAGTTCAAAAATTTTAACTTCTTGAATGAGCATAATATCAATTTTATGTTCCAAAATTTATCTTTTATCACATGTTATTTGTGTGGGATGTGCAGCCCCCTAATGTTCCAAGAAACAATTTTCATATGTAAAAGTGAGGAGAAAACCTTAGTGCTACAATTAATCTAGGTTTGATGAAGATGCTCAAATCCAAAGGAGGTTTTAAAACCCCTTTCTTTAGGTTTTTGGACCCTAACATATCCAAGGTCCTTTATTTTCCCAACACTACATCTCTTGTTGCTTCTATGGATCTTGTTTCTCTTTGTGAAGGTATACCTTGTTGAAGATACCCTCCCACATTAATTTTTTTATTTCTCTTTTTCTTTCCATGAATTGGTGCCCATTCCTCATCTTGGAAAGAAGTGAGGGTTGATTCAAAGGTCAAATAAGTAGCCTTGAAGCTAATTAGAGGAAAAGAGCCCACCATCCTCGTACAAAAGGCCTTTTCTTCAAATAATAGAAGATACTTACCCCCTTTCCAACCTTGTGATTGATTTTCCTCTACATTCTCTTTTATGAGAGAGTTGTTCAAAGAGAGCTCCTTTAAATTCTACTTCTCATAGCCCTCTATCATTTTCCCTTCTTGTATTTATAAGTCAACCAATGTGGATTTAACAATAGGCATGCCAACAAGGAGCTCAGCTAGAGATACTTTTGTATCCTTTTAACTCAGGGTCTCCATGTGAACCCTAGAGGGAGAGGGGGTTTCTGGTTCCACCAATAAATTATGGGCTAAGCCCTTTGTAGGAAGGGGGAAGGATCACTTGGTCCCCCAAAACACCCACCAGGCTACAGGGGATTAGAGGGGAGGTAGTCAAGACTAGATGGTCCTTAGCATTGTTAGCCATGACATGAACCTCATTTAGAGCCATGGGTGATATTTTGGTGGCTTTATTTTTTTGAGAATATTGTTTTTTTTTAGTTATTACTCGGGTGGTTGAAATTGTTATAGATCTAATAAAATATTCCAACATTCTCATACACAATAGGTTGTGTCCAACACCCAAGCCTAGATTTTAAAGTTATCTTGGAGTGAAGAACTATGTTGGTAAAAACATTGACACATTCTCACAAAAACTAATCTAAATTTTTCGATGGTAACTATGTCAACTATCAACAACTAGCCAAAGGAGTTGGAAATTATTTGGAACATATTGTAGTTCTAGAGTTATAGAGGTAAACTAGGCAAATAGATCTAGGTAGGAGCAAAAATTTCTAGATCCTTGGTAGAGTTAAAACTCAGTTTTCATTTACACAAGAAAATGAAGTTCTTGAAATTTTTGTCTAGAGCCCAGGGTCCCCTAGTTAGAATCTTTGCTAGAACTTCCTTATTGAAATTTTTAAATAAAAATAGGTCATTGACCATAGCACTTATGATGACATTGCATTTAAGTTTCTAGGTCAATAAGGCCAATTTCCTAACTTGGTCAACATTGGTTCTAAAATCACGGAACTTACCAATAAAGAAATTGTCCATTTTCACCAACATCGCTTTAAGAAGATCATCATGCATATCTATCACAAGAATCTCATTCAAAACAAAGTAATGGGGGACATAATGCATATTGGGAAGAGGGGAATGTTTCCCAATAACTTTTTCAACTATAAAAAAGGCCTTCCCCTCAAAAAGAGAAGCAAAGATACCCATATCCACATCTATGGAAAAAATCGGGGAGACTAGGGGTCCCTCCAAGATCCCTACTAAGGGGATCATGTGTTGGAGCCCACCAACAAAACTGAAAGGAAACAAAATAACAAAACATGTGAAACCAGTCATATGGAAGTAGCAAGACACCACTTCCTTCGAAGCAACAAAACATGAACCAGACCATAAATTCAAAAACCTCCACATATATCATATTGTTACATGATGTTATATCTTAGAGATTATGTATGATCTTAACTATTGATTTATATGATCATATATATTCATATTGAATTTTCATATGATGTTATGTGTATATATTTTATGTCATTAAGTATATGGAATTTAATATAGGATATATTATGTCTTAGATATTACATGTGATTAGGCATATGAAACTCAATATAGGTTACATTATGTCTTAGAGATTCTAGATATGATCTTATTTATCGACATTAAATTTATATGCCATCTTGCAATGTTACATGATAAGTATTAGATATTTTGTATGATCATATATATCAATTTAAGATATTCATATTCAATTAATATGTTATCTTACACTGTGTGCATGGTGAACATTATGTAAGTTAGAGATTGTATCTAATCGTATATTGATCTATAAGATCATATATTCTCATATCACATTCATCATTTATAGATTCCATTGTTACATGATGTTATGTCTTAGATATTTTATATGATTAAGTATATATGTTTCATTATAGAATACATTATGTGTTAGAGATTTTACTTACACTTCTATATATTGATGTTCAATTTTTTATGTTATCTTACATTGTGTACATGATATTATGTCTTAGAGATTCCATTTGATCTTGTATATTTATTTATAGGATCATATATATTCATATCAGACTCATCATTTATAGATTACATTGTTACATGATGTTATGTCTTAGAAATTATATACGATCATTATTTATATTGCATCTAGCATTTATAGATTACATCATTTCATCATGTGTCTCAAAGATTGTAGATATGATCCTATATTTATTGATATTGATATTCAATTTATATGTTCATATGCTAAGTTACAAATAGATAAAGTCTCATATATTCACGCATTCAATTTATATATCTACATATTAAAAATTATAAATAAATAAATATCCATATTCATATTCATATTCAATTTATATATCCATGTAGTAAATTACATATAGATAAATGTCCATTTATCAAAAAACATCATATATATCAACATGTACTAGTAAGTTACATATAGATATAAGTGCCTATATCGATAAATATATATCAAAATAAATACATTATGCGTAAGTCCAACTGGAAAATACATACATATAGTGAACACGTGTCACTCATCATGTCAATTAAATAACATTTTTAGATGAAGATCAATTTAGTGAGTGAAAAATCTAGAAAGGTAAAAAGACAAGTATGATTTTTCAATTTAAAACAAAAATTGCAATCATATGATTTTTCAACTCTTAGAGTGTTTGATCTTTCCTTAGGAACTCACCATATCAATAGACCTCTGTCACCTTCTCTGAATAAATTCGAAGAAGGATTTAAATTTAGGAAATTTCAAATACTAAAGCAAATACATTTTGAATATATATGTATTTTTCTTAAAAGAATCAGAACTTATGTCCTTATAAATTGTAAGACAGCAGAACTCATACTCTTATCAAATGTGAATATTGGAATTTGGGACCTATTTTTTTGGTGAGACATGTAACATTGGTCAAAGCTCTTATATAGAGGAAAACAGTGCAGGAAACTTTTGCAACCAATGGTAGTGTAAAACAAGAAAAATATTATGTGAAGAGATTTGATGAAAATCAGGCCGGTTGATCAACTGAGCTGGAGGCCTAACCAATTCACACTCAAATTACCAATAAAAAAAACTCTTTTCGTAATTTAAAAAAAATAAAATATTTAAGTTGTGAAACCCATGACAATCCAGCTTGATAAAATCCCCCTTGTTTACAGTATAACGGACTACTTTGAAAACTCCAATTACCCAATGAATCAGTAATTCAATTACCAAAGGGATCAGTACTCCAATTACCCAATGAATCAGCATTCCAATTAACAAATGAATCAGTAATCCAATTACCAGTATAGGAGCTGCAATTGCCCATGTAATATAAATTTCTGTAATTGAAATTTGCTTTACTACATTTAATTTTCCACTTTCTTAACTGTTTTCCATATTCAATAAATTGGCGTTACTAGCACTTCAAATCACTGTCTTATTTTCAATAATAGATTTGCATTGCTCAGGCCTCCAAGCCACTTTTTCAGAAGAGTTGAGTTTCCTCAGCAACTTTCTAGCCCTCTGCACTTCCTTCAGATCGAGAAGAACACCAGGTAAGCTTTTCATAGCTTTCAGTATGTTAAATTTATTTTTTTCTTTTGTTTTTTCTTCCTCCATACTTGGGATCAGCATGTTTACAGGGTTAAATGAACTAATGCTTGATGTTTAATTAAGTGTTTGGTTTAGATGATTTTTATTGTAGTGGCATTTTTCTGTTCTACTCTCTATAAAGAATAGTTATAATAGAAATAAAATCTGTCTATATGCATGGATACACATCTAACCAATGAATTGATGTCTATGTTACCAAAATTTGCCCTTACCCATATAGACAATTGCAGTGATTCCATACCACACCGGGGGAATTTCAGTCTAGTAATTCCATTACAAGTTTCCAACTGACTTGCAAACAAGTGAAAAAGTTATATCTAGATCCTGCAAAATGGAGTGAACACAACCGGAAATAGAAGATTATAAATTCTCATTCCTATTTATCTTTGCAAACTGATAAGGATTCCAAATAACATAGTAAAAAGACATCAAGTCCTCATGATATTATTGCCTGTGAAATACGGTAATAAGCCCAATTGGCCATTCTTGGAATTCCAAACTACAATATAGCGAGTCAAGACTAATCCGAGACCTGCAACAATACTAAACAGTAAGTACTCAAACCTAGGACCTCTCAATACTGTTCCCAAATATTGGTGAGGGTGCTCTTTAGAAATCCGATCTATCTGAAATGCGTATAAGAAGAAATACACTATGGCTTCCTCTTTGTTATAATGTTATGCAGTTATTGCTCATAAATCTTATTAATATGGCAGTTTATAACAATCTGTGACAGGGCGGGGGGCCTAGCTCGATTGGCTAAAAGCATCCTGTTGCAGGCAAGAAGTCACGAGGTCTAGTCTCCCCCCAAACCCGTGGTACCAGAGGGCGCGTCGCAAACATGCCTAAATTGACAGATCTTGTCTATGTTCAATAAATACCGTTGTTACTCCAGGGAAGGAAAAAGACAGAGAAAATGCTAGTAACTGTTTTGTGGTTGTGGCTTTCCTCTATTTAATATAGATGTGGATATGGGTATCTTTGCTTCTCTTTTAATATAGAGTCTAATCCGAGACCTGCAACAACACTAAACAGTAAGTACTTAAACCCAGGACCTTTCAATACTGTTCCCAAATATTGGTGAGGGTGCTCTTTAGAAATCCGATCTATCTGAAATGAGTATAAGAAGAAATACACTATGGCTTCCTCTTTGCTATAATGTTATGCAATTATTGCTCATAAATCTTATTAATATGGCAGTTTATAAGGATCTGTGATGTGAGATAAAATTGTTAATTAAATTTGAACTACAAACATGCCTAAACTGACAGATCTTGTCTATGTTCAATAAATACTGTTTTGTGGTTGTGGCTTTCCTCTATTTTGATACGAAACGTTTGACAAAATCTCTATACCATATCATAGATTATATCTTCCACAAAATATACCAAATATGCATATCACTTGTGTAAACTACTGACGTCTTCTCCAAGGCTACTTTCATTTGCTAGATTCGGTCAAAGTAAGCTTTCTCATAGACAAACCCACATGAAATTTATGTTGTTTAGCTAATGCAGATGGATGGCACAATAAGAGAGCTACAAACTGGATCTTCATGTGCAGCTTGCAAGATCAGAAAAAGAAAATGTGTGGAGAAATGTCCGCTTGCTCCCTATTTCCCATCAAGCGATCCTGGTAGATTTTTAACAACAATGAAAGTATTCAGAGCAAGCAAAATTGCCAAGATAATTAAGGTTGACAAGTTGCCATTGCTTTTATTTTTTAAAGAATGACTCTGCACTATAAATTCAAGGAGGGAAAAACAACATTCGCAACATACCTATCTAACATGGTATTTTGTTGCAGGATACTCCACCAGAGAAGCGATCAGATGCTGTGGATATCATGATATATGAAGCAAGTGTTCGAAACCATGATCCTGTCAATGTTTGTGCAGGTGTCATAAGTGATTTGCAGAAGCATGTTTTGGAGCTGCAATCCCAATTGGCAGAAGCTAAACAAGAGCTGGCTGCCTTGCAAAAGGCCACTCATCACTCTTTTATTACCGATTTTTCTCCTAAAGTAGAAGTAGCAGGAACACCAGAAGAGGTTGATGTTCAAATGGATGACATAATAATGAGGGAAGATAATGCATATCAGTCCCTAAACTGGGAGGAACTGATTGGGTTTGATCTTCAAGAGTTCAGGGAGCTGTGATATTTAGCATTGGTTCTATATTTTCATTGGTTGGGACGTATTTGTTACTTCATTTATTCTACACTTTGTCAGCTGATAAGTTTGTTAAATCTACTTTTGGATTAACAAAGCTTTGTATCACTACAGGGAATCAAAGTTAATGGGTATTCTTAATGTGAACTTGTCTTTGGATTTTAATGTTTGTAGTTTGGATTGGAAATACTTGGTTTTCAGATTTCTTTCTTCCATGGATTCTAGATTAGTCCCACTTCGTGGAATATGAAGCTTATTTGTGTAGAAGAAAAAAACATAAGGCAAAATATTATTAAAATCTTTTTATTTTTTAATTTTTAGACTGTAGAAGAATGGGGTAGCACGACTCCTATAAACTGCAGTGCGCCTTGTAAACTTTTTAAAAAATATTATTAAAATCTTATTATTATTATTAGTAATAATTTAGTTATTGGTTAAAAAGTAGTTTTTTTTATTGGTTAAAAAATTTAAAAGATTTCTAGAAAAAACAAGGTAAACATTTTTTTTAAAGAATGATTTTTTTCTTCTTTATAAAGTCATTACTAAATCTTTCTAAAAATGTTACTTATTTACTTATTTTATTAAATCTTTCTAAATTAAATAAATAAATAAACGTTATTTTTTTTTAGTTTGTTTAGTTTGTTTAGTTTTTTTTTTTGTTTGTAAAGTTTGACACTTTATAAACAATGAATTTTCTTCCTTTTTTTCTTTATAAAGTCATTATTAAATCTTTGTAAATGTTACTTTTTTTATTAAATCTTTCTAAAATAAATAAATTGATTTTTTTTAAGAAATATTTTTTAATTTATGTAATTGTTATTTTTTATTAAATAAAATCTACAAAAATCATTTAACTATTTTATTGGATTCAACTATTAAAATAATAAAATAAATAAACTAATATCTTTATTATTTATGTTTTAATATTTTATGGATAAAATTTGACTATTATATGTTCTTCTTTTTCTTTTTCCCATCATTTTTTTTATTATTATTATAGATTGTCTAAAAAAAATTATAACCTATATTATTTTAGGTCTTTATTATATATAATATATAACCTATTAATGTAGGTAATATATATATATATATATATAAAATTCTATTTATATCCTATATTATTGCAAGTAATATTTTGTAAGTTCTCCTTTAATATATATATTTATATATATTAATATATAAATTATATAAATTATTATGATTTTATCTATTGATATTAATATATATTATAGATTATATATATTATAACCTTTTATATATTATAACCTTTTACATTTTAACCATCTATATTTTATTTTTATTGAATCGTTTATTTATTTTTCAACTTTATATTTTATATATAATCTCATCTTTTTAATTTTTTATTTGGTTAAATTATTATTGTTTTAAGTTGTAATATATTTTTCTTTATATCTTCATTCATTTCTTTTAACCTTCAACCTTTTTTATCAATTTATTTGTGTTATATCATATTACTATATTATTCATTTTTTGTTATGTTTTCATCATGTTTTTTCCTATTTTCACATTTACTTCATTTTCCGATCTCCTCCCTCCGTACCCTCTCCCACCACTTAACTTTTCTTAGGTCATTTCTACAATCATATTTTCATTATCCTCTTCCATAGCATACACAATTCAATTTAGAAGTATTTACTCTATTATTCATTAATATTTAACAATTATTGATTTGAATAAAGAGATTTAATTGCACTTGTGTCTACTACGAATCAAACTTGATAATTTAATCTAATATATTTTATTTTTTAATATTTATATATTGAAATATGTATATGCATATTTATATGTATATGTATATGTATATGTATATGTATATGTATATGTGTGTGTATATGTATACATACATATATATATATATATATATGTATATATATGTATATATATACATATATGTATACATATATAAATGTATGTATGTATATGTATATATGCATATATATATATTAAATTAAAAATAAAAAACTTGTAATAAATAATCATTTTAATATACAACAATTTTATATTAATCATAAGAGAAGAAACATTGCACACACGTAATATATCTATAATTATTTTTAGTATATACTTATTTATAAAATTTATTTAATATATAATAATTTATAATAAAACATTTATTAAATATATTATTTATTTAAAAGTTAGTGATTAAAATTAGGTTTATAGTTATGGATAGTGTTAAATCATAGTTAGGGTTAAAGATAGGTTTACGATTTTTTTATTTTTTTATTTTTTTTAGATTGTAGGAATTGGGTATCCATCCCTCTATATAAAATTCATGCTAGCACAACACACCCTCCCTTTGATACCATGGGGATGATGGGGGACTAGACCTCATGACCTCTTTCCTACAACAAAAGATAGGTTTAGATTAGGATAATGAATTAGAAATTATTGTTAGGGTTAGAGTTAGGGTTAGAGTTAGGTTTAGGGATAGAATTAGAGTTAAGGTGTTAGCTAAGGGTTAGGTCATGCAAATAACTAATTAACAATACTAAAACACTATAATTAACAAAAATTACATTTATTTGTATTCATATTAATAAAACTTACATTTTTTTTATCAAATCTAAAAAATATAATTACAATGCAAGTACTAGCCACTATGTGGCACTTGTTTATTTATATATTTGCATTTTAGTACTATTAATTTTTAATTAATTATGTAGATGTGTTGGGTGATCATGTTTTAAAAAATTATTGAGTGGACGTTTATATATATTTAAAAAAAAAATTGAATTATAAAATAAAATAAAATAGTTTTATTTTTCTCTATTTCTCTTAGATAGATATATTTCATATATTTGTTTCAAATCAATAGATAAGTGTTTTGAGTCTTGATAGATTAACTTTTTCAAGGGAAATCTGATAATTTATTAGTCTAAAATATCACCGATCATTAATTTTTTAATAGCTAAGTGAGGGAAGTAGATTCTTTTTATATTAATTTAAAAGATTAAAAAAAAAATCAAGGGTGTGATAGACTAAACAAAGAAAACTAATCTATCAACAAGAAAAAAAACACTTTTATTGTAGGGGTACAACCAATCCTAGTACAAGGGGACTTATTTTTCTTTGCATGAGAATAGAGTGACATTTTACATTGATCAATGCTTGAACTTGAGAAAGATTTCTTCTATTTAATCTTGATCTAATTATTAGAACTTAAACAAGGAAAATCCTTAGAAATGTAATTTACACTAATCTCCAATATCTTTACAAGAAGATAGTTCCCAAAAACCTTCATTAGGGCTAGCATTAGCAAAAAGTCCTTAGGCCTAGCCATAAAGGGAGAACAATTTGTACCAATCAAAGAAGTAGGGTGAATCTTTATGTCTATTCATAAAAGGAGAATAATCTACACTAATTGAAGCAGGAGGGAAAGTTTTATGACTCCACTTAAGAGGTGAGATCCAAGAATGAGGAGTTGCAAAGGACTAAAGTTGAAACTTGAATAAAAATGAGTAGACAATTGAACACTTTTATTGCCCCTTTCCACTAAAAATCCTACTTTGGAGTACATGCCTCTTTTATAAGTAATTGAAACTTTGAACTAACTAATCACCAAATACCAACCTTGAAATTTAATCTTCATCTAAAAGAAATACTTTCATAATCAAGTTTCTTAAAAATTTTGTTCCTTGAAACTTGATCTACATCTAAAAGGAATACCTTCCTAATCAAGTTGTTATTTTCAAATATTGCTCCCTACCTAGAACTCACTCTCAATAGGTGAGACTCTGGAGGGATCAAGCTCCACCAAAAAATGAGAAAAGGTGGATTGAGAATAGAGTTAGGTAAAATCTATTATAGCAATGGTTTTCCAAAGGGAGTTTCTAAGAATAAAAATATTGGAAGATCCCTCAAATTGAAATAGAAGGTAGGGTAAATAAACCAAAATTGGAGTAACCAAAAATAATTTTGTAAGAGGGTTTAATTTGAGGTTTCATTGCTTCATACGAAAGGAAGTTTTGTTCAATATCCATTAGATCTCTTAGAGCAATCTATGTTTTACCTAGATAAGAAATTTTAGATTACTAGAAATAAACTCTTCATACAAGGGTGAAAGTTTAAATTTTTGTTGCATTTTGGGCCAAAAAAATAAATTCAGGTGAATAGTTTCATTTCAAGTAGTTTTGGGTAAAATTGTTTAGCTCAAAATTATGTTCCCCTTTTGTGAAACAAGTAGTTTCAATTGAAACTCTCAAAAACATTAACTTGATAAACATTCAAAATCAAAATTGAAATGGATATTAATTTGTATAGAAGGCTTTGACCAACATATTTTTAAGCAAAAGAATTTTGACCAAAACTCTTTCACCCAAAACTATTGAGCTAACAACCCATGTGGAAACCTAACCCCTCTTTTGAGGAAAAATTAACAAAATTAAAAATTAAGTCCACATTTCTCCAAAAAGAACATTTTCATGAAAATATAAAAAATATCAATTGACACAATTCAATATAAGTAAAATAAGATTTATTTACCTCTTGAAAAGAAAATAAATCCAAAATATATTATCTCCAATGTTCAAGAAGTTAGGTCACAACTGTATTGGGTCACTCATCATTCAGTTAAGGTATATTTAGTCAAGGGGCCTTCAATTCAATTCACAAGCATTTAAATAAGTTTCTTCTCTACATATTCTTCTCATTTTTTATGTGATTTTTTTGTATATTTTTCTTTGTTTTTCTATTTTTTTTAATTTTGAAGTTCTATCCTAATCTAATCTAAGAGATTGTAAAAAATCAAAAGATATTGAGGTAACAAGAATTATAAAATGAATGGTTTGATTTAAATATTTTAACCTTTATGCATAAAAATATGAGAAATGAATCTTAAAATCACTATATTATGATCAACAATTATTGAACCAACAAAATAGAAAGTACAAAATCCAAAGGATTTTAGAGACCTTAAACTACTATATTATACACAAAAACTTAGTGAAAATCTAGTAACTCAATAAAAAATATTTTCAATTCAATTATTATTAGTTTCCACAAAATTTTAAATAAAAAAGAATTGACTAGTGCACTCTACTATACCAGAGAAAAGAAAGATTGAAAAAATGGGATCTTTACTATTTTAGCAATAATTTATAAATCAAAATTGAATCTTCTTCTCGATTTTTTTTTCTCTATTACTAAAACAAATTCCATTAACTGTTGTTGTCTCACAAAATAGCTATAAAAAGAGACAACCCTTGTACAATATATGATGCATCCTTTTATAGAAAAAGAAGAGCTAAAAATATTCAATCTTCATACACAATTTGTAATCAAGAATTTCATGTAGAGGTTCTTATCTTTAGATAACATCAAAATTAATTCTCCAACTCCACTTTTTAGAAGTTGATTCATGTATCACATTGCATAAGTTTATGCATTATTCTAAACTATCACTTGATCATTCCTAAAATATAGGAACCACTTTATGAATTGAGTGGAACCCATTTTACATCAAGTTTTATTGAATTAAAAATAAAAAATTTAAATGTTCAAATGTTTCAACATGCTAAAATAGAAAGTTTGATTTGGCAGAAAAATAATTTGAATTTCAAATATACTATTTGGTATTTTTTTCTATTGGTTGTCCCTCTATGGTTTCAATATTTTTTTCCAAAATGACTCCATCTAGCCCATCAAGATGATCCAACCTGAACTTAAAGTCTTCATACACTTTTTCTAAAAAATATAATTAGTTCTTCATGTCAACTAGATCATTTTTAGAAGAGGTAAAATTTGACTAAAATTCCATAAGATGATCGAGTGAGTCCAAATTTGGTGTCTATCTATTGGCATGTGGTTTTTCATTAATGTCAAAGGTGTTAGGTTCATGTTTGTAGTTGATGGCAATAGATGTCAAACAAAGGTTGATGCATGGTGTCACAAGATTGATGCATGATGCCACAAGTTTGATGATGCATCAAGGAAATTCATGCTTCAATAGTTCATGTTGTTGGTTTGATAAGCTTGATGTTACTCTCTAAGGTATGGTGAAGTTCTTATTGGTATTTGTTCATTTGGTGTTGGTGATGAGTTTGCTACTTCAAGATTTTCAAGGTGTAAATGGGAACAAAAGGAATAATGGCTTGTTCATTATTGAAATGAAAAGGAAATACTGGTTTGTTCATTATTGTCAAGGGAATTGTATCTTATTATTTTCAAGGATGATTGAGAAAAAAACTTATCATTTTGTTAAGGGTATGCACAAAGTTGTTTTCATTATAAAAATGATGAGGGCACAATCTCTTGTGAAGGTTGTGGACGTGTCATGATGACTTTGGTATGGTAGCTGCAAGGCATGGTTTTCAGGTAGTGGTTGTTTGGTAGTGACTACTCCAGGTGTTATCGACTACTTCTATGGAAAATGAGCACATTGGTAACATATTATTTAATCCTAGTTTGTTGTTATTCATGTCAAGTTACTAAGGTATGAAAATCAACATATAGATTGCTAGGTCTTTGAGTTTTTTCTGTTGACTAGGGTTTCAGGTTTTGAAGCTTATTTTTATTCACTGCATAAGGGTTTATTGGAGTTTGTTTCATAATGATTCAAGAGTTTATTGTGTTCGGGGTTTCAATTTCAAATGATCTAAATGAAATTACTTGTCAACGCTATTCCTAGGGCATACTAACATGACAAATATACATTGTGTGTTCTTTTTCTTTATTATCTCATGGTAGTTTGATATAACCTAAGTCTAAGATTTACATTTTTCAGTTCAATGCTAGTCTAGATGGCACATTTTAACAGTTATCAAACCATAATTTTGAATGATGCTTTACTGGTTATGAGGAAAATTCTTGTAAACAGTTGCATACACTGTTTGATGGAAAACTATCATGGTCTTGATTAATATATGGAAGTGACTTGATCACTATGAAGAGGTTCGATGAAGATGAGACTTATACTCTACAAAGAGTCATTATTATGTTTATGCTGAAAGAATTGATGAAAAATCTATTTTAAAAAATAGAGAAAGCAAGTGCTTTAAGTGCTGGTATTATGTGGATACACAAACATATAGGTTCTTGAGTCTCCAATAAAAATGAGACAATCAAGAAATGCTTTGTAATGAAACATACATTATACTCTATCCTTTTATTCACATAATCATATTGAAGTGAAAGTTGTATTGGCCAGGGAGGCAATTGTATTTTCCAATGAGGCATACTTGTAAATAGTGAGGTTCATTTGCTAGTGAGGCATATTGTGTAGCCAGTGAGGCACAAAAAGTAGCTAGTGAGGCTCTATAATCATTGGGTTTTTATTAAGCCAATGAGGCAATTTTTCTCAAGTGGCTTTTTATCTTTATGAGGGTTTTCCACTCATAAATCATTGTGTTATGGTTTCTCATTATTTGTGGTCTACTTGGTCTTCATGTTCAAACATTCAGTCTTGTGTATCTCTTAGCATTTGAGTTTCTATGGTGTCTTTAGCTTTTATGATCTACTTATGTTCTTTGTGTTCAATCAAGCTTGATAGCTTTACATGCATGATGCAACACGTGATAGTTGAATTGTTCTAAAACTTACATTTTATATGTTCAAAGTTATGTAAGATTAATATAAGGTCATTTTAAATTGGTATACCACTGATTCACCCCCCTCTCAGTGGTATTGTACTCCAACTCTATCTTATTTTATTAACCTTATATTTCAAAAAATTCTCGATCTCCTTAGGTGTCTTCACTTCATGCTTCTCCATATTCGCTAGTTCAAGACTAATTATTATACTTATAAGGTCTTCAAAAATATACTTATCCTTATTCAATTATTTTTATCTTCCATAATTGTGCGTATATATAAAGCAAGGACATTCCTTCTAAAACTTATCACCTTTATTGTTTTCTCAAAAAATAGTCATTAGGCTACAAAATTCCATTAGATAATAATTCCTAAGGGGATACCTGTTATGATCCTAATATATGATATATTCTTAACTATATATTATATATTCTTAAGGATAAGCACTTGTGGCATGCTTAGAACTAACATAAATAATAGTTAATGCACTAATACCTTTTAATTAGGATGAAGGGGTATGGCCCTACATATTTTAGCATATAAATAAGAGAGAGAACTCTCTCCCATATGATCATATTGTAGATAGGGCTAGAATTTTGGGATAATAAGTATGAATAAGCAATAGCAACCATAAAACTATCTAATTCAAGCAATAAAGACCCTAATCCAACAATGAAGCACAAATGAACATAGAAAACCCAATAATAAAGCAATAATACTCAATCTTTATGTGATAATTGGTTCATCTCCATTGCTCTTCTCCATTTTACTTTTTTTATTCTTAGAATAATGTGCAAGATATTTGATAAGCTTGATGTGTAGCAGCAAGATCTCAAGATAGCATGAATGATATGAATAAAAAAAATTTAACGATTGCGGTTCACCTCAAAATGAATTAAAGGCTTGTTTGTATAGAAATCTCAATTCAAATGAAGGGCTAGTATTGAGTGATGAGGTATCATGATCAACGAATGAGGTTAATTGAGACAAGCATAGATAAGGATGGACCAAAACTCGATGAATTAGTTGAGATTAGGTCTTGGATAAGAAGAAATTCAAATTAAATAATGATAGCAATTATATAATTATAGAGAAAGGAAAGTGATAAATAATTAAATAAATAAGATTTATTTAATTATGGGGAGAAAAGGATCATGAATAATTAAATAATTAAAATAATTATTTAATTATAGAGGAAAGTGGAAAAAATAATTAAATAAATAAAATTTATTTAATTAAGGATAGAAAAGATAAATTAGTGATGTAGCTTAAATAAAATTGACATTTATTTAAATTAATCAAAAGAGGAATACAGATAAAATGAATTAATTAAATAATTAAGAATTATTTAATTAATAGAAGAAAATGATCTATTAGAGAATAATTAAATAATTAAAATTATTTAATTATACATGGAAGAAACAGAATTAGTGATAAAATGTTGCTTGCAAGCTAGGGACAATTTTTCATTGTCTACATTTTTCCCCTCGTTGACATAATGTGATTTCAAGCATTGTGTCAAGGAATAATCGTGAAAATTCAACTTAGGTGATGCCCTAGCAAATGTAGGATAAGATGATGCCCCCTTGGGAAAATTGGAAAATTTTCAAAAAAATCCAAAAATAATTGGCAACTTTACTGATAAGCAAATTTGATAGGCGCAAATGCATTGGAAATGAAAAACTAGGCTCAAAAGTTGATCTAGGGATGAATTGATGGGATGTTAGTATGAAAGAAAAAGAGCAATGAGGAACAAAATGAGAGACAAAAAATGGATGAATTGGGACTTGTTATCTTGAGATATTGCTAACAAATGATCAAGCTCTTATTTGATTGCATAATTATCATCATAGAACTTATTGTGGAAATGAATGATGAACCCCAAGATATGACATAGACCAAGGTGTGATAGATCATCCCTTATGAAAATAGACAAACAACAAACAAGGAGTGCCATAACATAAACTAGTAACCACAAAACCTTGCTAGAACATGTGAGGAAATAACCACAAAGCATGTTGATCCTGACACAAGAAAGTGTTAATGGAAATTTGATCACACACAAGGAATCAAGTTTCCCTAGTCATATTGCCAAGACAAACCACAAACATAAGTCAAAGAGAGAAAGGTCATGGTCTATCATCTCTCCTCTAAATCATTCTTGGGACATCCTCGACGGGCACAATAACATGACCAAAAATAAATTGATAAAAATATTAAAAAATTGGACCAATAGAGTCAATAGCCATTTAGATCATTTTCCAATGATTGTTTGTATGATCAGAATCTGGATAATGATAGCATTTGGTTTCAAGTATAGTAGACCTTATATAAGAATAATGATGGATTGAGTCTAGTTTTGAGTATGCAAAACCGTGTATAAGACAATTCATAGGTTGGATAGCTAAAGTCTAGTTTCAGAATGTGGGATGTCCTATAAGATGTTTAGACTAGTTTCAACAATGCAACACTCCATATAAGACTGTTTGATAGCTAATAAGGATTTTTGATTGTTTGTTGTTTGATGTTTGATTGTTTGATGTTTTGATAGGAAACTAGTTTAAATCTATGATAGTTGAAGGCTAGTTGGATCATCTTCTTGTTGTTTCATGATTTTGTTAAGCTCAGTTCTCTTGCTTGATAACTATTTATGCTTGCTCAAAATCTCAACCAAGTTAGCAAGGGATAGTTTATTATGATGTTATTTGGGATGAATGAACACCTTGTTATGAAAAACCCCTAAGAGACTTAAAAAATGCCTCAAGAGCTCATCAATGATGGCCTTGCCTATGTAAAGCATAGAGACAATATAGTTCGACCATTTTGATCATTGATAGTTTATTATGAAGTGGGTATGGATGGACTTGACAATTTATTATGAAAAAACCTAGAGGACTAACATAATGCCTCGAGGGCTCATTAATCATGGCCTTTCCTACGTGAATTCATAGAGCCAACATAGTCTGACCACTTGGACTAAAAAAGACTATTTTTGGGAGCTTTTGACACTTTTTTTTTTTAATTTTGATATTTTCTATTTTTTCTGGATTTTAATGGCTTATTTAGATGCTTTTGGGATTTATGATGTGTTTTGAAGTGTTGAACCATGTCTAGGACCCTATATGGAACCCAATCCTAGGAATTACCCCTATTCAGGTACAAGACCTATTTATTATGGACAAAGAGATGAATGGATGAAATTTTATTTTGGATAGAGATGAAAAGTGAAAGATGCAAAATGTCAATGATTCTCAAGCCATGAGAGAAATGACTAAGCATTATTATGGGTGAGATGGAGAGGGAAAAATCTATTATGGAGTGGAATGTGTACAATAGACTATGGATGGAAGTGGAAAATCAGATAGAATGACAGTAGACGATGGAGCAAAGACTGACTACACATGGTTCCTATTTGTCAAGTTTTCACCATGGTACTTATCCAAAGTGCCACCAAAGTGGTTTTCACTATTGGATGGATTATTTTTCTTTAATATTTTTATATTTTTATTTTTCACTTTTTTATGTCACCAAGATGCCTATTTTCTAGGTTTTCATCATGGTAACAATTTTTTTTATATTTTTTATTTTTGATAGGATTCTCTGAAGGATAGGTATATTATTTGTGAAGGTGCATGCTATTGGTTCACCTTCAAGAGTAAAGAGTTGATAAGAATTAGATCCATGTGTCATTGTTATGATGTAAGGACCCAACCAGTTAGGCTCAAACTTTCTAGATTTGTATCGCTCTATTTGATTCTTAGGATTCTCTTTTAAGACTGTCAAGTCACCAATGTCAAAATTCCTAACTAAGACTCTTATTGTAGCTACAGCGAAGACAATTCTAATATATTTATAAGTGGACATATGTATTATGTTGTTTCTCATCTAGTAACTCTAGTTCATGCAAATGGGATTCAAAATATTCTTCTTCATCAATGAACTGTTGCATAGAAACTCTCAAGGATGGTAGCTTGACCTCAATGGGGAGAATGGATTTGGATTCAAAGATGAGGAATATGGAGTGGCTCCAATACGGGTGCCAATACTAGTGTGGTAGGCCCATAATGTGGGATTGAGTTGGATATGCCAATCACGACCAACATCATCATTAGTATTCTTTAGGATCTTAAGGATAGTCTTATTAGATGCCTCAACTTAATCGTTACCTTGGAAGTAATATGGAGTGGCGAAATGAGGCTACATGTGGAATTGCTTGCACAATTCATGGGCATCCTAGTTTTTGAAAGGACAACCATTATCCATGACAATGGATTAGGGAACACCATATCGACTTATGATGTAATTCAGGATGAACTTGGATATTTTTTTATTGGCAGTGTAGGTCATTGAAATGGATTTGATCCATTTGGTAAAATACTTGATTGCAGTAATGATGAACTTATGACCATTAGTGGAGGTAGGATAGATCTTTCCCACAAGTTCAAGTACCCATTGAGAGAATGGTCATGGTGACATAACTGGATGAAGTTCTTAAGTAGGTGCATGTACAAGATCTCTAGATGTATCTAACATGGGAAATGTTTTTTAACAAAGTGATAGGCATCATGTTCCATAGTAGGCCAATAGTATCCCATTTGCATAATATTTTTGGCCAGGGTAGGACTAAAAGAGTGAGCTCCACATATGCCATCATGTACCTCATGTAAAGCTTTTGGTGCTTCATCTGAATCAAGACATCTTAGGAGGATGTTATCTAGACTACGGTAGTAAAGGGTATCATCGATGATGACATATTTGGACACTTGTCGAATAAAGGTCTTATTCTAGTTAGAGGATAAATCAATAGGGATAATTTGGTCATGTAGGCAATTGTAAAAGTCTTTGTACCAAGGGGAATCAAGACCAACAAGTTCACACATGAGCTCAAATTCGAGGACATCTAATATGGGGATCAACAATTGTTCCACCAAGAACTTGTATTGTAACATATTATTAGGTATATCCAAAAGAGATCCAATGGTAGCCATTACATCGACTACTTTGTTCTTAATTCTTGGGATCTTCTCAAAGGTGATGACATCAAATTACAGCTTAAAACTATCAACCACATGTGCTTGTAGGGTGTGAGATTTTCATATTTTATGTCATAATCATCATTAACCTAACAGATTACCAATAGGGAATCACCATAGACCTGAAGGTTCTTTATTTTCCATTTGATGGACATTCGTAGTCCTGTTAACAATGCCTCATACTTAGCCATGTTATTGGTGTAGGGAAATTGCTACTTAGTATGATTTTAGTATCGAATCCCCTTGAGGTGTAACAAAAAGGATTCCTGATCCTAAACCATGATTTGTATAAGATCCGTCCAAGTAGAGCATCCATGTGGTAGGAATCTCTATTGTGAAGATGGACTCATCAGGAAAATCAGATATTAATGGATGATCTAGTGAGTCTGCGATTTGATCTGGTATCACTTTTCCTTTCATTTCCTTATGATCAACATGATCTATGTTGTATTCACTTAAAATCATGACCCACTTTTCTAGTCGACCCTTCAGATTTTGCTTTGCTCAATAGATATTTCAATGGATTGATCTTAGCTATCAATTTTTTTGATGGTTCAACATATAATGCCTAATATCTTGTGTGGAAAAAACAACTACAAGACATGCTCATTCAATAGGAGTGTAATTAAGCTCATACCCTACAAGAGTGCGACTGATATGATAGATAGCTCATTATTTTCCATCATTTTCATTATGTGCTAACAATTCCCCTGATGTTGATGTGGTTGTTGATATGTATAATATGAGGTTTCTACCATCAATAAGAGGCATGAGGATCAGAGGTGTTAATAGATAGTTCATTATTTTTTGAAATTATTCTTGACAATGATTGGTCCATATGAATGGGACTCCCTTGCGAAGAAAGTGTTGGAATGGTTGACATTTATTTTCTAATTCACAAATGAGCCTTCAGATAGTTTGTAATCTTCCTTGTAGCATGCACAACTAACATGTTTTTTGGTAGAGGCATATCCATGATAACTTTCACTTTTGTAGGATCAACTTCAATACCCTATCAGAGACAATATATCCTAGGAGTTTTCTTGATTGGACCCCAAAGACACACTTCTTAGGATTTTTAACCTAACTTTGTATTCCTCCAATCTCTTGAAAATATTGTCTAGTACTACTAGATGGCTATCTCTTGATAAATATTTTTCTACTAAGTCATCAACATAATCTTCCATAAGGGTATGCATGTAATCGTGAAAGATGGTACCTAGTCATAGCTCTCTGATATGTTGCTCTAGTGTTCTTAAGCCCAAATGACATGACTTTTTAATAGAAGGTACCCCAAGCACAAGTGAAGATTGTTTTATGTTGATCTTCAAGGGAAATTTTGATCTAATTATACCCTAAAAACCATCCATAAGTGATAGCATCTCATACCCCGTTGTGAGGTCTAGTATGATGTCAATGTTAGGTAGCAAGAAGTCATCTTTAGAACAATCTTTGATTAGATCTATGAAGTTTGTGCACAGCTTGACTCTCCCAGTTGGTTTAGTGACGGGAACAAGATTGGATATCCATTTTTCATAGTCTATAGGGTGAATGAATACAAATCCAAAAGTTTCTTTAGATCTGCTTTCACTAAAAGTGTGATATGTGTATGCATTTTCCTTAATTTTTGTTTGATGGATTTAGCATTTGGAACCAACAGAAAATGATGTAAAACTAGCTCAGGATCCAACCCAGGCATATTAGCATATGACCAAGCAAAATTAATTTGTCTCTCTAAGAAGAAAGTGGTAAACTCTAGTTTTTCTGTAATTATCAAGGATGTTGCAAGGTGAATGATTCTAGGATTATCTTGTGTACCAAGATTGACCTCTTCTAATTTTTCCACAAGCATTGGTGATCTCTCTTGATTTATGGGGAGATTGTCCAACCCTCCATCCTTGGGTGCCTCAGAGAGGTTTTCACCTTGAATATGTCCTTTATTTTTACTTTTTCTTGATCTAAAGGTGCCTTTTGGTTTCCACCTAGGGACCTATTCTTTTTGTTTTCTCATTTTTGTGACTAGAGGGTGGGACATACTCTCCAAAGTATGTTGCATTATCAAGTTCCATGGAAAATCCAAATTTATGATCCCCACTTGGTATCCCTTCTTGACCTGGTCCCATGAAATTAGCTATCACTTCTTCATTCTCAAATATGTCTAAACTTGGTGGTCCTTGTTGATCCCAATATATGAGTTGTGGATGGATGAGGGGTAAGTCATCATCGGTATAGTCAAATGTTAAGGTATGAGTGGATATGGTAAAGACGGAGGTATCATCAAGATGCCAAAAGGTTTCAATCTAGGCATGACCACTCCTAGGTTTGGTTTGGGATGAGGATAAGTCAAGATCAATAAAAATTTTAGTTAGGCCATAATCACTAGATGTGCAAGAATCCCACTCCCACTCATTGGAGTTAGTTTTAGTATGATATTCCTTAGATGTCTCAATTTCATTTGAAGCATTAACATTTTCACCTAAAGGTAACTTAGTACGAGGAGGACTAGCCTTTGGTGGCACATACCCTAACTCTATGTTTTTTGGTAACCGGGGAGGCAATATTAGCTATTTCATTTCATGTTTGTTCAAGCCAAGACTACTATTCCCATCATAACCTTGTTGTCTCATGATCTTGAACCCTTTTTAATATTGCTCAGCCATTATTTGCTTAGGCTTATCATCTTCTTCATCCTTGTAGATCCATGTACAAATATCCTCACCTATAGTCCCTTTGCTCAATTCTCCCCACTTAGTGAATGTAGTAGGAGGATCATGAATAACTACTTTAGATTCCTTCTTGATATGATGAGGTTTCCCATAAGATTTTGGCAATGAAGGAAAATTCCCAACAAAAAATAGGCTCTCAATGTTATATTCACCACATCCCTTATCATGGATCTGGACCTTAGGTTTGGAAGGTATAGCAGATGGATTGGATTATTTCATGAGTGAATAAGGATCGATGAAATGTGATGAGGTGGAGAATGAAGCTTCCTGATTGATAGCCACTTGGTGTTCAATGGTCTCTTTCAAATTGTTGCAAAATTGGAAAGGGTCGAGATCACTTGGTATGGTGATTTTGGTGTCAATGAGTGGAAACTTAAGGAATTGATGGTACGTGTAAAGTACAACCCTCATGGCATGAATCCATGGGCGACCAAGGAGAAGGTTGTATGGTAATTCTAGATCCAAGACTTGGAATATCGTGTTTTGAATAGCATGTCCAACTCTTACAGGAAGTGTGATCATACCCTTGGATGAGTGTTCAACATCATCATAAGCCTTGATAATGATTTTCTTAGACTCGTCTATATAAGCTTCAGAGAATCCCAATGTCATGACTAATTTTAGGGTGCATATATTCATACCTGCTCCATCATCTACCAAGACTTGTCTAATTTTGTGTTTATTAATGTATACCTCAAGGTGCAATGGGTCATTATGGTTTGGTCTTTGTGTAGGAAAATCTTGCTCAAAGAATGTGACATGGTGATTTGTAGCTAAGTATCCTACCGTGGCCTGAAATTGGTTAGCATTTAGGTCAATGAGAATGATTTTTGTTTGCAAATCCTTGTCTAGAATGGCCTTATGCTTAGGAGATATATGAAGCAACTCAAGAATGGATATTTGTGTAAGGTGATCCCACAATACTGGTTTACAATTTTTGGCCAAACTAGACATTGAAATAATTTTTTCTAACTAAATCTTTACTTTCGAGCACCTATAGCGACTAAACCATGAGGAATTTGAAGATGATGCAAACTAGTGATTTGTGACATTTTTTTTGTAGATTCTACATATATTTTTTTCAAAAAATTTGGAATCAGATTTCACTTCTTTTTCCATCTCCTTTGAAAACTAGTTTTTTTCAGTAAACACCATTTTTAAGGATTGATGCTCGCTGTATACAACATAATTTTTTTTCCATGAAGGATAAAATTACATATTTTTTTAATTTAGATTTGTAACGATGATATCTAGTGCTTCCAATTGGTTTCATAGTGTTTTATTGAATATTTTTTCCTTAATCAAGTTTTGAATTCAAACCAATTACAATTCAGACATAGGCAGACCGTATACAACATAACTTTTTTTGTATGTATCGAAATTCATTTTTTTTTGTTGGCTCAAGGACTTCAATATCTAGTGCACTCATATTTTTCAAATTTTTTTGATAATCTGTTATTTTTCCACATGTAGAATAGAGATCTTGATTTTTAGTGAAAAACCTATGTTTAATAAAACTATAAAAACAAATACATAATAAAACCAAAACATATTAAAATTATATTTGTTGGATAGCTCGTTCCAAGGACTACCATCATCTAGTTGGGTCTATGAAGTCTCCTCCATTTTCATCCTCAACCTGAGCTTCAAAGGGAAAAATTTTGGATATTTTTGGTGCTAGAGGGTGACAAGGGGGAAAAGGGGGGTTTGAGTGAACCCTTGGGGGTTCACTTGAACCAGGGTTTGCTCGAACCAGGGTTCACTTGAACCAAGGTTCGAGTGAACCCCCTTTCCACAACAATTTTCTTTATTTATTTTGCTAGGAAATATGGGACCCAACATTTAATGGGTTCACTTGAAGGGGGTTTGTTGGGTTCGCTCGAACCAAAAATTTTCTCAAACCCCCAAAAACCAATTTTTTTTGCATGGGGTCATTTTTGGAAAATTTTCCTTCCTCACTGGAATTGTAAACCACTTTTGCGGGTTTACCCTATAAGAGTCTTTCTCAGATGGTCTAGGAGATTATATTGAATCTTTGATGGTGGATTTGAAGTGGCCCCTTTTAAGGTCACTTTAGCTTTGCAAGTGGCAACAACATATTCTAATTTTTTGTTGATGGTAATGGTAGACACATGGTTATCAAAGGCCTAAATGTGATTGATGGTATAGTCATATGAGACATTGGTATAGTTGGCATTGTTATTGGTTTTGTTTTCTAGACCAGAGGCTTTTCCCTTTCCATGGTCTTGTAGGGGGGTCTTGAATATGGTATGGTTAGCATTTTTTTCCTTGTAGATTATCCATTGATATTTCACCTTGTTCAATAAGGTCTTTAAGTCTCTAGCATGATGATGTTTAATGTCCCTTGAACATACAATGGTACTCATAATATTCATTGTCTTTCCACCAAATTGGTTTGATGAGTGTTGGTTCATTTGGTTTGGTATTGGGTAGTTGAATGGTGTTTGATTGTAAGAGTTTATTTAGGACTAATTCAATGGGTTCCCTTAAGGGTTTGTATGTTCATTTAGGCCTATCTTCTTGTGAGAGACCTCTATGTTGTTAATTATCTTGAACTACATTCATCATTTGATCATTACTTGGTGTTGGATTGTTTTGTGTGGAAGTACCTTTGAGATGAATGGTGGGGTGAACCTTGTTAACCATTTTAGCATTGACTACCCCATCATTGGTGAAATTTTTGTTTCTAGACCAGAATTTCCCCTTGTCATTAGGAGCATTTTGGTTTTCTTTGAAGATCTTGACTAGTCCTTTTGCAACAAGACATTTCTCAATAGAGATTCCCTTTTAAATTTCATCCTAAAATGTGTTGCAACAATAGATTTGAAGTGAAATGGCTCCTTCGCTCTGTGCGTGCCGAGCTAGGGCATCCACGCCCTAGCTCGTTTCTTTCTCTGCCCAGTCATGCGTTGGTTGGAGTGGTTGTCGGTTTGTTTGCAGGGGGCGTGCTAGGTGTTGTGATCTGCGGGTGGTGTGTGGGCGCGGTTTTTCCTGCTCGCGGATGGCCCGTTTCTTTTCTTCTGTGTCTGGTGGCGGAGGTATGGTGTGGGGAAAATTGCTGGGACGTGCGCGGGTCGTGGCTGCGTGGGTGGAGTGTGATTGGGGTGTTTGGTGGGATTTGTTGGGTTGCGAGTGGGGTTTGGTGTGGGTGGTGTGTGTGGGTTTTAGTGCATCGGCTGGTGGTTTTAGTGTACCCTCACCTGAGGAGGTGTAGGCTTGCATGATTCATTTTCCTTTGGGGGTTCTCTGTGTTCCTCTGGGGCTCCTGTGGATTTTCATGTTAGACTAGGGTTCTCCTTTTCCTCTATGTTGCACAGGGAATCTTCTGGGAGTGGCCCCAAAATGGATTTCAGTTCGGCATTTAGTTCAAAGCCCTCTCTATAGGGCTCGAAGGTCTTTGATAACAACCTTTTCTCAATGGAACTTGAAAGAGTTGAGACGGGCTTGACAGGAGGGCCTAGAATTCTAAAGATTAATGGGTGCCTTGAACGGTGTAAAGAGAGGCCAAATGTTGTCATTCCAATGGAGATGATGGCTGAAGACATTGATTATTATTCTAGACATTCTCTTTATTGTAAATTCTTGGGTTTGAAAATTTCTTTGCAATTTTTGGACATGTGGGCTCAAAGAACTTGGATGCCTGAGGGTGAGATGGAGATCCGCCTCCTAGCAAATAACTATTTCATGGTTACTTTTGACTGTTTGGCTAATCAGAATAGGTCTTTTGAAGGGGGGCCGTACTTCTACAACCAGGTGGGCTTGTTCATTAAGCCATGGCATGCTGGTTTCAACCCAGCAGAGGAACTTCTGAATTGGGTTTCGGTCTGGGTTCGTCTTCCAAGGCTCCCTGTGGAATGCTGGCGTGAGGATGTGTTGTGCCTTTTGGCCTTGAAGCTTGGGAAACCTATGGGTTTGTCTCAGCAAATGCAATTCAAAAAGGTAATGACTTTTGCCCGGTTCTGTGTAGAAATTGATTTAAGTTAGCCATTGCCAGACGCCTTAGAAGTGAATGCAGGTGAGTATTCATGGGTGCAACAGCTTGATTATGAAACGCTTCCTTTCTGTTGTCATTTCTGTCATGAGTATGGCCATCTCCAGCGTAGATGTCCAAAGGCCAAACCTCTGGAGGCCCAACATCCTTTGCCTTCAAATAATACGCCCAGAGTGGATAAGGGAAAAGAACCCATTCTGGGTTGCAATGGTAAGGAAGATGGTTTTATCCCCGTTAGAGGCCGAAACAAAAATAAAGGTCATAAAAGGACTTTGAAGGACAGACAGGAGGAGGACACCTTTAATAGATTTGAAGTGTTGGAGGATCTTACTCAGCAGGAGGTGAACCCAGGTTTTTTAGATCTAGATCATGGGACTTTGGATATTGATCAGCATGACCCTTCGATTGTGGCTATGCATGCTCCCCAAATGGAGGGGGGTTTGGATGAGCCTTGCCTAGAAGAGGTTGGGAAAGATCCTGGACAGGAAAAGCTCAATTCAGAGGTGATTATGACACCGCATGTTGATGGGACTTTGGTTCTAGAGACAGTTCAACAGGGGGTACAGAATGTGTCAGGTGGTAGTGCTGAGGTAGTGAAAGATGTTGTAGATAAGGACCACCTCTTACAGGAAGTGGGTTCAGAGGTGGGTAAGAAGAATTGTAAGACATCCTCGTAGTTGGGTGTTTTGCAAAAGGTTCTCAAGAAGGGGGGGCCGGAGAAAATTTCTAAGTTGGGTAGGAAGAAGGATGAGGAAAAGATTAAGATGATAGGGGAGACTTTGGTGGAATCGGGGTCAGTCAGGACTCTGGACTCGCATTTTTCATGCTCCTTGAAATGATAGTTCTCTCTTGGAATGTAATGGGCTTGAACAGTGGCCCTAGACAAAAAGTTGTTCGGGATTTGATCAGGAGTCATTCAACTGATGTTCTTTTTCTGCAGGAGACTAAGCTCTCTATGGAGGGTATGATGGATTTAGCTCCTAAGTTATGGCGGAATGGGGATTGCCAATGCATTGGTGCTCAGGGGTCTTCTAGAGGGGTGGCGTGCTTATGGAACCCACAGAAGATCTTCCCCCTTTCGTGGGTGTCTTTTAAGTCATCCCTTTCCTTGGTGGCCTCTTGTTTTATGACAGGGGAAATAGCTCTTTTTTCTAATGTGTATGCACCTATGGAGTTGTAGGGTAAGCAACTCTTGTGGTCCAACATTCATCTTGTTAGTAGCTTATTTCCTTATCATCCTTGGATTATTGGAGGTGATTTTAATGCTATCAAGGAGCTTGTAGAGAAGCGGGGTGGTATTGCAAGGTTGGAGGCTTCCGTGATGCTGCTCCAGGACAATATCTCTGCTTTGAATCTTGTAGATATCAAGCCGAGCAATGGTCTTTTTACTTGGAATAATAGAAGAATTGGAGAAGCTTCTATCTCGGAAAGACTTGATAGATTTCTGGTGTCTAGCTTTTGGCTGGGGGACAGATGGATGACTAGCTCTGAAATTCTGGATGGTCGAGGCTCTGACCATTGGCCTATAAAATTGGTGGTTGATATGCCTCAGCGGTGTGCTAGATAGACCTTTAAGTTTCAACTCATGTGGCTTCGGGATGACTCTCTTCATGATCTTCTCCCTAGCTGGTGGGATCGGGGGAAGCCAGCATATGGCACTGCGATATACTCTTTCTCAAAGAGGCTTCAGTTTGTTAAATACAGTTTGAAAAGATGGAATAGGCAGCATTTTGGTAATTTGTTCCAGGAAAAACAGAAGGCACATGATAATCTTGACCTTATTACCAGACAGATTCAGGATCATGGCCTCTCGGAGGAGCTGAGCCTGTTGGAGAGTGTTGCAACCAAAGAGCTTGAGGAATGGGAGTTAAGAGAGGAGATCTTCTGGAAACAAAAGTCCTGCATTGAATGGCTTCAGGCTAGGGATCGGAACACTTTTTTTTTCCATAACTCTGTTAAAGATCGGAGGCAAGGTAATGCTATATCTTCTATTTTGTTGCTTGATGGGGAAACTTTGTCCTCTTCCGCTTCTATTTCTGCTGAATGCATTTGGTATTTTTCTACCTTATTCTCTGAGGATTCACCTCCTGCCGAGGAGGATGAAGCAAGAATTTTAGATTGTGTTTCGAAGATGGTGAATAATAAAATGAATGATTCATTGCTTGCCCCTGTCACCTTGTCGAAACTTGAGAATGTTGTGTTCCAGATGAAGAAAGGTAAAGCTCCTGGGCCTGATGGGTTCCCTGTTGAATTTTTTTAGGAGTTCTGGGAAGTGGTTAAATTAGACCTTTTAGAGGTTCTCCAGGAATCCTATATGAATAAACAAATGTTGAAGTCTCTGAATGCTACTTTTTAACCTCTTATTCCTAAGAAGGAGGAAGCTAATTCCTTAGATCTGTTCAGGCCTATTGCGCTCTGTAATGTTGTGTATAAAATTATTACTAAGCTGATAGCGGAAAGGCTAAAACCTTGGCTCGATGGTCTCATCTCTGAGGAACAGGGGGGTTTTTTTGCTGGTAGACAGATCATGGATGGGGTGGTTATTGCTACTGAGGCTATTCACTCTATGGAATCCTCAAAAGATAAATCTATGTTTATTAAACTAGACATGGCTAAAGCGTATGATCGGGTTAAATGGAGCTTTCTATTTAAAATCCTGAGAGCTTTTGGTTTTGCTGAGGGTTGGATTGATTGGGTTAGGAGTTGTGTCACTTCCTCTTCCTTTTCAGTGCTTATCAATGGAGAACCCACTTGTTTGTTTGGTGCTTCTAGAGGCCTCAGACAGGGTGATCCCCTGTCCTCGTACTTATTCATCCTCCTTAGGGAAGGCCTGGGGTGGCTCATCCGTGCTCACATTGCTAGCGGCGGGATTCAGGGTTGGAGATGGGGAGAAGGTATTCCCCCCAGTCTCATCTTCAGTTTATGGACGATACGACCTTGATGGGTAGGGCAAAGGTTGAGGAGGCTCTCAATTTGTGCAGTGTGTTGGACAGTTACTTAGCTGCTTCTAAACAACGCATAAATGAGGGGAAGTCCTTCATCTATTTCTTTCACACTCCTAAGAATATTCAAAGGAGAATTGCTGGTATTCTTTAGTTTCAGATTGGTTCGCTCCCTTTTTCCTATCTTGGAATCCCTCTTGTTGTTCGTTCTCTCCCCAAAAGGTTTTGACAGGAGACTCTTGACAAGTTTCAAAGATTGGTCAGCCATTGGACTTACAGGTGGCTGTCCTCAGCTGGTCGCATGACTCTTCTAAAGTCGGTGGTCCAGGCTCTCCCTCTTTATAGATGTTTTGTTCTTTCTGCTCCTTCTAGCTTTATTAAGGATTTTGAGAAATTGTCTCGTCAGTTTCTTTGGGCTGGCAATCTTCTTCATAGTAAATGGAGTTTGGTGAAGTGGGATGTTGTCTGTAGGCCAAAGCAGGAGGGGGGTCTGGGCCTACGATAGACATATTTGATTGGGTAGGCTTTGGCTGCTAAGTTGTATTGGCATTGGTGCTCTCACCAAAACTTGTGTTGGGCTAAAATTCTAACCTTCAAATATTTGGGGGTAGTGGAAATTCAAGAGGTTGTTAGATTCAGTTTGGAGGGGAAAGGTTCTATGATCTGGAGTACCTTGAAACATGGTGCCAAGCTGGTTAAACAGGGCCTTTTTTGGATTTGTAATGAGGGTTAGGATGCTCTTTTCTGGCATGATTCTTGGGATGGTCATCCTCCCATTGTGTCCTCGCATCCCCACCTTCACGATTTGTGTATGATTTTCATGGAGGCGGGATGGAGTCATGTGGCTAATTTCAAATCTCAACATCTTTTGGGTCAGATTTCTGTGTCCAGGTGGAAGGACCCCTTGGATTGGCCCCCTGGTGGTGCAGTGGAGGATCGCCAAGAGCTTGTTAATATCTTATCGAGTCGTGTCTATAATTCTCTTCACGGAAGCGATGTGCTTGCTTGGGGACCTGATTTGAAAGGAAAATTCTCGGTTGCCTCTGGCTATCAGGTTTTGGATAAACAGGTTTTTGGGAGCTCACAGGTTTCTTGGTGGAAGCATATTTGGAATAACTTTGCTTGGCCTAAATGTAATTTCTTCTCTTGGCTTGTGGCTCAAGGTAAATGTCTTACTTGGGACAATCTTTGGAAGCGTGAGTTTCAGGGACCTTCCATGTGCATTCTTTGTGGTCAGCATGAGGAGTGCTTATCACATCTCTTTTTTCAGTGTTCTTTTACTAAGACTATTTGGCATTACTGGTGGAATCTTTGGAGCGCTCCATGTTGTCATGTCTCTTCTTTGGAGGACTTCTGGAAGAGACAGGGTTCTCCCCCTATTACAACCTCTTTCCTAAAAATTGCTTGGAGCATTGGTCCTAGTTTGATTGTTTGGCAAATTTGGTTGGAACGTAACAGAAGAATCTTCCTTGATAAAAAATTGCTCATGGGGCAGCTGTGGAGGCGTATTCTTGGGGCTCTACAGGAGACTTTGACTGCTAAGTGTGACTTGTCTGTGCCGATTGATCCTAGAGACTTGGGTGTTGTAAATTCTTTGGGCCTTGCCACAGGGGACAAAGGTACTGCTTGCAAGGTTCATCGTAGGTGTGGGCAGGAGAGGGTTGCTCGTGAGGGCTTTTGGTGCCCGCCTGCTCTAGGTGAACTAAAAATTAATATGGATGGGTCATCTAGGGGTAATCTTGGGCATGCTGGGATTGGAGGTATTCGTAGAGACAGCCTTGGAGTGGTGGTTTTTTTCTTTTCTATGTATCGGGGTTTGCAAACTAATAATCTTATGGAGGCAAGTGCTATTCTCTTGGCGATTGAGCATGCGGTTTCCCTTGGATGGCAGTGGATTGTTTGTGAAGCTAGCTCTCAGGTTGTTATTGATATGTTGAATAAACGTAACTTGGCGGATGCGAATTGGCAGCTTGCTGTGGTTGTCAAACAAATTGTTTCTCTATGTTCTTCTTTGGAGTCCATTATTTTCTGCCATATTCTGCGGGAGTGGAATAGGGTGGCTGATGGGTTGGCTAGATGGGCTTCGGAAAGGACTGATTCTTGGTGTGTGGATGATTGGGGCAATCTTCCTGTTGATTTGGCCCCTGTTCTTGTGGAATGGGTTACTGAGGATATGAGGTGTTTCTTGGGTGTGAATTAATTCCTGTTGTCTCTGGCCACTTGTGGCTTCTTTCTTTGGTCCTTGTACTACTGTTTATGATTCAATAAATTTTTTACCCTCCTTTTATTAAAAAAAAAACAATAGATTTGAAGTTGGGTATGTGCAGGACCATCATGGAAAAAACAAGCCCTTAAGTGGCAAAAAATTCAAAAAAATCAAAGTTAGGCAACTTGATGTAAAAATTTGAATAAGTTATCTATATTATTCAAAAAATATGTAAGAATAGAATATGTAGAAAATTTAATGTAGTTTCTAAACTACTAGGTTTGTTTAATATATATATATATATTTGGTGAAAATTTGAAATTTCAATGCAGTAGTACTTAAATTTCTGGGAAAAAATAAGTAGGTGTCTGTCTAACCACCCTAACCACAATAAAATGATAATATTTTTTTATGAGATTTTAGATATAAGTAGAGGACTCATGTCCCAATGTGATGCATATTTTTTTGTAATTAGTTTCCAAGTAAATAATTAATTATGAATTTTTTATTACAACTTTTAAAAAATATAAAAAACGCATATGTCTGACCACCTTAACTTGGTCAAAACTTCATGAATTTTTTTTTCTTCTTTTTTTAATGCTATAGTATGCAAAGCATAGAATGTGACACATGTTTCAGATTAAAAAAAATTGATACCATTTGAAAGCTATAAAAAATTTCAATCAGCCTACCAATCAAGACTTTATTCATAATTTGAATAGAAAATGAATAATAATTACTTATTAAATTCAAAATAAAGCATAATTTATATTGGTGGAAAGTTGAGAATCTCCTTTAGAAACCCTTTTTGTTTCATCAATTTTGGGTAAAAAAAATTTGTCAGCCACATACCCATCATATTGCCACGTTTTGGCCCATCATGATCCTGCACATACCTAGTTGAATCATCAATTCTTTATTGAGGATTTCCACAAAGATGGTTATCAACTATTTTTCTGGTATGTGACAAGGATATTTTTTGGACATAATTTGAAACCTTTGATAAAATGATATAAGTGATTCCCCTTCCTTTTTTTCGGTTGTACATAATTTTTATAGGGTCATGTCACTTTCAATATTATAGGAAAAGTGTGTGATAAACTTGTCAGCAAGTTCGTTCCATGTGCTTATCCTAGGAGGAAGATGTGTGAACCACTCTAGAGCCTACCCCAAAAGGCTACATGGAAATAATCTCATCAAGTACATAGGATCAAAAGCAATTTCCATACATGTAGTGTTAAACTCCATTATGTGTTCTACTGGATCTTCTTTCCCCTTATACTTGTTAAAGCTTGGAACGTTGAAGTGTGGTGGGAAAGGTGGCATATATATGCTTCTATCAAAGGGATAAGGACATAGTTAATCCATTGAGTATGTTTTCTTGGTTGTGCTCATTTGCATGTTTTCCATTTATTGTTGCATTTTTTTGTATTTGTTGCATAAAAGTGTCCATGGGTGATGGTTAAATGTTTGATTGAATTTGCACAAGAGGGTTGGTGTTGGTGTTGAGTATGTTGAGATGATTGTATGATGGATTTTTTTTTTGAATTTTGAATATAAATTTTGGATTTGGGTTGGTGTTTCATTGCAAATAATTTTGATTGCCTTGTTGGAAGTGACATGTGAACATGGTATTGGTATTGGTATGGGTTTGATGTTGTGGTGGTGTGTTGTTGGTATGTTGAGGTTATGGTGTGAAGTTGGTGTTTGGAGTGACATGTTGTTGTGATGGAGGTTGGTTGGTGTTCAAGTTTGACCCAAAAGACATGTTGGTACTTGGTGTAGTGTTGGCCATTTGGGCTGGCACTCTTGATGTGACAATGTGAATCCTTCTTGTTTTGGTTGGTGGGTTTAGGTTTTGATTTGTGTTTGTGTTGGTGGATGGTGTGATATTTTTAGTGTATGTTGTCGAAAATGGATTTACAAAATTCATACCCATGGTACTAGAGGACGAACCAAATGGATTACTAAAAGTGGGAGTTGGTCCTTGGGTGTGTGCAAGAAGTTGAGTCCACTTTTTGGCCAAAAAGTGGAAGTGTTTTCCCTAATTTTTAGAATTTAACACATTTGACCTTAAAATTTGAAGCACTTAAAGATGGAATATTCAAAAAAGTCACTACTCATAAAATGTAGTACTCGAAGTCTAGTTTCCAAATATGTAATTTATTTCAATACCCAGATTGTAAAAATTGAGTTTCAATAGGCGTTTCTAAAAACCACTATTTAAAAGTCACTTTTTTATACCATACCATGCACGTGTATGACATCCATATTTTGACCTAAATTATCATATTTTTCTAAATCCTTTTGGGAAAATATTTTGTGACTCACTGAAGCTTGTTTTCGATATTTTTTTGTAATTTTTTATTGAATTTTTTTTTTTGTTAAATTTTTATTAGGAATATTTGTCATTTTGAAAAATTGTCGTGTACGACATGCATAAGATGACCTAAACTTATCATTTTTTGATTTTTTTTTTTAAATTGAAAAGAATTGTCTGAAGTTTGTTCTCGTGCAATCCGTTCATCAAAATGTTATGTTGATCAAAAGTTATTAAAATACTAAAAAAACCTAATAATTCAAGTTTATGGACTATTTTCATTAGAAATTAATTGAAAAATAAAAAAATTAATCAAATTATTAAAAAAATTGCATATTTGGAATCTACACTGTTTCATCTATAATGGGTTTTAATTTCATAAAAAAAATTTGCAAAATAAGTCTTCAAACATATGTCCAAAGTCACGATTTTCCTGTGACATTAACAAGATCTTCAAGTTGCAGGTCAAACCAGGTCCAAAGCTTAGGTTTGGGTCCCCAAGCCATTTCCCGAACCAAAAAAAAGCCAAAAACCCACCTAAAAATTCATAATTTAAAAAACGGGATACCGTTTCATAAAAAAAACATTTTTTATGGTTCTATGAAACGAGATCCCATTTTACAAAACGGGATCCCATTTTGAAAATTACCAAAAATAGAAAGTTTCCATTTTCAAAAAAAATTCAAAACAGGATCCCGTTTCGAAAACTTTCCATTTTTGGAAATTTCCGTTTTGGAAAATTTCAAAACGGGATCCCGTTTGAAAATTTTCCAAAATGGAAATTTTAAAAACGGGATCCCATTTTAAATTTAGGCCGGGATCCCGGGCTAAACGGGATCCCACTTTTTAAAAATGGGATCCCATTTATTAAAAAGTGGGATCCCATTTTTTGCAAGCCAATTTTATTTTTTTGCCCAAGGCAAAAACTTCCATGTTTCGTGGGCTCATCTTCTTGCATTCACCCCCTTGTGATGTTGCATGTATTCTTTTGGCCCCAAATGTTGGTGTAGGAGGTATTTTGACATGTGTTATGTTATGTGCAGTTCCCCCAAATGGCATACTGGTGTGTTTTTTTTGTGAGAATGATTGACCTTGTGAAAATGTGTTGCGACCAAGACCTTGAGTTTTTGTTTGTGTTGTTCCCTGTACAATTCTGGAAGTGTCAAAACCAAAAGGAAGATTGGCACCTTTTTGAACAAGTGCAAGAAAGTACTTATTAGTATCCTCATTCACTAATTCCTCTACAATTCGCACTATCTTAGGATCTTGGGAAGCTTCTTCAATTTTCTTAGGTGTTAGGTTTGGTTAACCTCCTTCAATGTAAAATTGTCAAATAGATTTGGTGTTTCACTCTATGTTGTTGGAGGTTGGTTTGATGTTGAACCAAAGTTCATGTTGCTACCTGGATTGATATAGGGGTCATATGATGGATCCATGTCTTTTCATTTCCTTTGTGACCTAGTTAAGACCATATAAGACTTGTGACCTTTGGATGTTTGAGAATTTTAGAGAGTATGCAACAAAGATGAGGGATGAAAACTAAGGATGAAAATGGAAGATGACTCTATGCTATGTTTTTTGTTTTTTGGACTATAAGAATGACAATACAAACTATGACCAAATTTTGATATGCAAGAATGGTGATGAGGCTATGACTATGCTTTGGATGCAAAGTGCTAATGGAACTATGACTATGACTTTGTTTGGATTGGGTATGCAACCTTGATCCTTAAAAGATGATGCTAAGCACATTGTGATGAACCTAAGTAATAACTCTAAATTTCAAGACGTCATGAGTATAAACCAAGATGATGATGATGATGATTGATAAAAGGTGAATCTAAACTAGACTAATGAGTTGTAGACCCAACCTAAAGATAGGATAGATGAGAGTTATGATAAGGTCAAGACATCTAAAAATGAGGCTAATGGTCTACCCAATAGTATGTTAAGCTTCCTAATCTCAAGACTCAAAGATGGTGCTAAAATGAAGCTAAGATGTAGTGTATACAAACTAGGACTATGCAAGATGACCTAAGGTGAATGATAAAATGATGTGAATGGACTGATTGAACCTAAACAAGTCTCTGATCTAAGTATACAGTCATAGTCTATGAGGAAAATAAAAGTTGGATATACAGATATTTCCCCAAAATAATTGATCCTAGCAGTTGCAGTGTTTCAAGCCATAGATGCAGTGTAGGGACAATCAGTTGTAGTGTAGGACCAGTCAATTGCAGCGTACAAATAAATGCAAGATTCTAACTTCCTAGAACCTCAAAAAAATGTGGTGTAATGTCTGACGATTGTGATGTTCTGCTAAATAGTTATGGTGTTATTCTTTTGACCCTAATTTGATGTTCTCTAGGTTTTTTTCCATTTTTCACAAATTTAGATGTGACCATAAAACACAACAAACACTTGAAAAATAGAATTGGTTGATTTTGACTCTTTGACTTCTTGGTAAGAAAGTATGTTTATAAGTTTTCTTCCATAAGACTTGCTTCCATCCTTGGTTCAAAAATAATACAAGCAAGCACAACCTAAGGAATAATAGGGTTTATCTAATAAAGTGGGCTTACCTCACCCCCAAGAGAGAGTGATGTTTCCCCCAAAAAAATGATCCTTACAGTTCTAGTGTTTCAAGCCACAGATGCGGTGTAGGGACAATCAGTTGCAATGTAGGACTAGTCAATTGCAACGTACAAACAAATGCACGTTTCTAGCTTCCTAGAACCTCAAAAAATTATGGTGTAATGTTTGACGATTGTGATATTCTGCTAAATAGTTACGGGTATGTGTAGGATCATCATAGAAAAAACAAGCCCTTAAGTGGCAAAAAATTCAAAAAAATCAAAGTTAGGCAACTTGACATAAAAATTTGAAGAAGTTATCCATATTATTTCAAAAATATGTAAGAATAGAATCTATAGAAAATTGAATGTAGTTTCTAAACTACTAGGTTTATTTAAAAAAAAAACCTATTTGGTGAAAATTTGAAATTTCAATGTAGTAGTACTTAAATTTCAGGGAAATAATAAGTAGGTGTTTGTCTGACCACCCTAACCACAATAAAATGATAATATTTTTTATAAGATTTTAGATATAAGTAGAGGACTCATGTCCTGATGTGATGCATATTTTTTTGTAAGTTTACAACTTTTAAAAAATATAAAAACTTGTATGTATGACCACCTTAACTTGGTGAAAACTTCATGAAATTCATTTTTTTTTTGAATCCTATAGTATGCAAAGCATAGAATGTGATGCATGTTTCGGATTCGAAAAATGTGATACCATTGAAAGCTATAGATGTTTTTCAATCAACCTATCAATTAGGAATTTAGTCATAATTCAAATAGAAAATGAATAATAATAATTTATTAAATTCAAAGTAAAGCATAATTTATATTGGTGGAAAGTTGAGAATCTCCTTTAAAAACCCCTTTCGTTTCATCAATTTTGGGTAAAAAAGTCTCATCAGCCACATACCCTACACATACCCATCATATCGCCACTTTTTGGCCCATCATGATCCTGCACATACCCTTATGGTGTTGTGCTTTTGACCCTAATTTGATATTCTCTAGGTTGTTTTCCATTTTTGACAAATTTAGATGTGACCATAAAACACAACAAACACTTGAAAAATAGAATTGGTTGATTTTGACTCTTTGAATTCTTGGTAAGCAAGTATGTTTGTAAGCTTTCTTCCATAAAACTTGCTTCCATCCTTGGTTCAAAAATAATACAAGCAAGCACAACCTAAGGAATAATAGGGTTTATCTAATAAAGTGGGCTTACCTCACCCCCAAGAGAGAGTGATGTAATGCATGAATGAGAAGTGGGTGAAGCTAGAGTATGCCAAGGTCATGTACCACCTTGACAACTCTCACCTTGAAATGAGTAACTCCAAACAAGTAACCTTGCCACCTCAACCAAGAACTAGATGTGGTAAGTAACTTCTGAGGATGATGCTATCCCAATGCACTAACAATAGAAGATGGCCAAATAAGTATTGGTCTCTAAAACAAGAATTTTCTAATGACTTAGTGAACACCACTGGTACAATGTCAAGTGTGAGACACTAATTCCTCTAGTCAATGGGATGTGGTCTATACACCCATAACAATGTTGACACACATGGTGTATGTCATCGGATAGTGCTACTAACTTTCTCCTTTGCACCTTTAATATAGCTTTCTTGAACACGTGCTTTGAGGTCATCCCCTTGAGGTCTCCATTAGGATGTGTCTCAAAGGTACGCCTCTCTAAAGAGATTGCTATGTGTTTCTCTTACACTCAAGATCGCATGAAGTGCGAGGAGATAGGATACACACACACCACTTTGGGATTTAACACAATGTGCAAGTGCATAAGACAAAAAACACTTGTTTATTTTAAGCACCAATTATAAATGTTCCTAATTTAGAAATCACAAACACAGAATGGAACCCTACAAGAAATTGGATTAGTAGTTTAGATTAAAAGGTCTTTTTCCCAATGATTTCCACAAGCTGCAAATCAGATATTAGTAACACCAAAAACCTTTGCCCTAATGATTACAAAAAGTAGAAAGTGAAAAACTTAGATTTATACCCTCTTTTTACTATGAAAGTCAATTGCGGTGTATAGAGGCTTAGATGTGTCATAGTAATGCATTGTAAGAATAGGAAATTGTGGTGTACAGGATTGCGACTACGACAAGTAGAAAAGTGAGTGCAACACATGGGTAAATGATTGTGGAATTCTAGGCTATGATTGTGACATAGAAACCCAAAGCTACAAAAGCACAAAGATCTGAAAAAAAGAAGCAAAATTGATGATGCAGCTGATATAAGCAACCTATTAAAATTTTAAAATGATAACCAACAACCAAGAAAGTGATCTAAAATAACAATGATTGAAGAAAATTTATTTTTGCAAAATGTTGATGCAGAGCATCTACAAACTCAAGAGTAATAATGACCCAAAACACTAACGTGAGAAGATCAATAAACAATTCACCAAAATTCACTCCTTTCAAACTTGATTCCACTGAACTACCAATACACCAAACCATCAAAACAAGGTTCCAAACCTTTATCAGACTCAAGTACATCTTAACCATTATTATTTTGACTGAATCAAAGCAAGACACTCTCAAAAAACTCTGATTCATCAACTCTTTCAACTTTCACAACCAAGACACTCATTTGCTTGTAGTAGTCCATCATGTCAAAAACAGGTTTTTTTCCAAAACCACTTTGAATCTCCATAAAAAAATCACATTTTTAGCAACCCATTTTGACCTTATTTAACATATCAAAAAATAGAGTGTGGTTGTTTTAGAAAGCACATTAGAATAATTGACTATCCCACGAACAAGGACTCCAATTAGGTCTAATTTGTGAAGCAAGTATCATCAAAACAACTCCACAACCTCTAATTACTATAAACAGTGCTTTATTGGGTCATAAAACCACAAAATAAACCAACATTTGATCTCTTATACCCTTCTATAGGCCACAAAATACGAATCCTTGAATTTGGCTCTACCAAAAGAGGGTTTAATGAAAATATGCTTTCCAAACCTAAAGACTCTTTTCCATTGCTTAAAACATGTTTGAATAAGTCTGCACAAGCTCTAGGAACTATTTCCCAACCTCCTTGAATGCACTTTCAACATATTCTACCTTGGAGCCATGATTTTCTTGAAGAAAACTCAAAAAATATGTAAGGGTAGCAGCTACAACTCTATTTATTCACCTTCCCTGCATCAGCACACACACACACACATAACACTAAACAAACTAAACACACCCTTATTTAACCCATTCCACTGATCTACTAAACCTACATTGGTGGAATGGCAGATTAAACTCTTAATGGACTCTCAAAACCCTTGTTTGAGTGTTACTAACAAATTACTATAATAGGACTCACAACAAAATTTAATCTCAATAAAAACCCTCCAATTTGAGTTTTAATGAATTCCAAACCACTATTGTATCTAAGTCAATGAAGATCAAGGCCTAGTATTGTTGTACAGGTCGTATGAGACTGGAAATCAAGAGAGAAATTACAGAATTTGCATAACAAAGTGTTTCTTATTACAAAACTCATTTCAAGGTACAAAGTTATATCTCTTACTTACCCTTACAATGATTTCAAAGTTGTTTTCAATAGTTTTTCATAACTGCCTCTTTATTTCAACTGACCAAACCTTCCCTTTTCCCAAAGGACTCTTCATCTTCTTATTTTTTACAATTTTGCAACTTTTGCATTTGTGCAACAAAAATGACATTTTTTTGCAATTTAACTACTTTGACCTACTAGGGACCTATAAGGGACTCAAATACATTTGAATAGGTCTTCACATGACCTTTTTTACATACATTCCATGGTGATAACTCAAATTTCACAAAATTTCCTATTGGAGGCATAATTTCACTAGGTGCTCCTACACCAAATGCTAATCAAATGCATCATCCTGGGTAACAATTATGGTGTAGTAAATTTTGATATGTCATGTCATACAACAATTGTGATGTATGAAGGCTTAGTTGCATCATTCTACCAATCATTTATGTCAGACTCTTGAAAAATCAAAATTTTCCTAAATTCTCAAAAAATTCAGTTAGTTCACATCAGGTTCACCAAATGTAGATAGGAAAAAATTTGGGGATAATAAGCATGAATCAATAATAACAACCACAAAACTATCTAATTCAAGTAATAAAGACCCTAATCCAACATTGAAGCACAAATGAACATAGAAAAAACAATAATACTCAATCTCTATGCCATAATTGATTCATCTCCATTTCTCTTCTCTATTTTGCTTTGTTTGTTCTCAAAATAATGTACAAGATATTTGATAAGCATGATGTTTAGTAGCAATATCTCAAGATAGCATGAATGATATGAATAGCAAAATTTCAAAGATTGTGGTTCACATCAAAATGAATTGAAGGCTTGCTTTTATAAAAATCCTAATTTAAATGAAGGGATAGGATTGAGTGATGAGGTATCATGATCAATAGATGAGGTTAATTGAGACAAGGATAGATAAGGATGGACCAAAACTCGAGGAATTAGTCGAGATTTAGGGATTGGCTAAGAAGAAATTTAAATTAAATAATGATAGCAATTATTTAATTTAAAGGATGGAAAATGAATAATTAAATAATTAAAAATAATTATTTAATCATAGAAGGTGGGGTGTCAAAATATTAAATAATTAAAAAAATTATTTAATAAAAGGTGGGGGGAAATGATAAATAATTAAAAATAATTATTTAGTTATAGAGAAAGGAAAGTGGTAAATAATTAAATAAATAAAATTTATTTAATTATGGGGAGAAAAGGCTAATGAATTATTAAACAATTATTTAATTATAGAGGAAAATGGAAACAAATAATTAAATAAACAAAATTTATTTAATTAAGGATAGAAAATATAAATTAGTGATATAATTTAAATAAAATTGACATTTATTTAAATCAATCAAAAGAGGAATAAGGATAAAACAAATTAATTAAATAATTAAGAATTGTTTAATTAATTGAAGTAAATGGCATTAGGGAATAATTAAATAATTAAAATTATTTAATTATGCGTAGAAGAAAGTGAATTAGCGATAAAATATTGATTGCAGGCTCAGTACAATTTTCACTATCCACATATATCATCAATTAATCAATTCATATCATATTTCTTGATTATTGGAGGTAACCCCCTCGAAGTGGTCTACTACAGTTTTATTTTTTTTATAAATATTTCTAGAAAATATCATAACAAGTGGTATTAGAGCTACGATTTAGGCCATCATTCTTGTTACGACCATGTCTTCTAAACCAATATGAATTTTGATCTTATTATTTTTGGGATTTTAGGTATCCCATATGTAAGTTCTAAAAAAAAATTCAGGCTTTGAAGGTACGTTTTCTAAAAGTTATTGTGATTTTAGTTTTTTCATTAATTTGCTCCATAGGTCGTAATTCTTTGAAATTTTTCAACTTTTTTACATTTTTGGAAAGCTTATCAAAAATTAGATAAGGTTAGTTATTTGTAATTTAATATTGGAAATAAAATAAAGTCATTAATTTAGTGGTCAAAGTTTAGTCAAAATTTTCATTAATTGTCTCTATAGGCTGCAAAAAAAAATTTAATACATTTTTTGAAAAGATTATAAAAAAATAAATAGGGCTATTTCTTTGAAATTTAATTTTAGACATAATACATATTCCTTAATTTAGTGGTCTAAGTTTGTTCCAAACTAAAACATCAAATTCTCTCTCTCCAAATACTTTCCTACCTTCATAACGCTTAAAATAAAAATATAATTAAAGTCATGTCATCTTTAGGATTACATGACCTTTCTACACATACAAAATCCAAGGATCCATTTTATTTTACACCATCTAAAATTGAGGAAATACTTCCCCAATGATATAAAACAACGATACATTTCATTAAAGATAAATTGTTTGACCCATTTGCAAAATCCTTAAATGAGGGCTTAGATAGGTTTTCGAAGAAATTATTATTAGAATTAATGTCTCAAAAAAACCACCAAAGTGGGCACAACCCTAATAAACAAAATCAAGGGATAAGAGAACCTTTTTGAGATAAAAAATTATACCTACTAACAATAAAAATTCATAAATTTGATGGTAGAAACGTAATTTCATGGATACACCTTATAGAACAATAATTTGATCTCCACAATATACCAAATAATGCCAAGGTTGACATAGCTTTACTATATTTAAAGAATTAGGAATTACCAATGGTACAAATGGAAGATGGGTGATAAACAAGGACAAATGTTCAGTTGGAAAGAATTTAGTAAAGAACTAGCAAACTTTTATGAGAAGTCATGCATTGAAAGCTATTCTACCCAACTAAGAAATCTAAATCAATTAAGGTTTTTAGTTGAATATAATGTTGAGGATTTAAGATTATCACTTAGAGCTCCTCAGGTGACACCTTACCAAATGTTACAATTATACATCAATGGTCTTAAGGGTGAAATTCAACATGATGTTTACTTGTTGGAACCTTATACAACTAGGATTTAGCTATGTAACAAGTATTTCATATTGATAAAAAAAACACCACCAAAGATGAAATCATGAGAGTGACTAATAAAAATATGAAAAATGCTACTAGCAAAAACATGGACAAATTATTTAACCTAAGAGAAATTAATAAGCTATCTCCTCACCAAGAGATTGAGAAAAGAGAAAAAGGCCTATGTTGGAATTGTGATAGAAAATGGTTGAGTCATAATTGTTCTAATAGTGAGAAAAAGGATGAGGATGAAGAGGGAGAAGTACCTACAAAAGAATCAAACATAAAACTTAAGAATGAGGATTCAAAGAAAAAAGGAAGCACTACTATCTCCCTACATACATTGAATGGAATAAGTGCACCACAAACACTCAAAGTTTTTAGAAATATAAAAAAGAAAAAATTGAAAGTGTTAGTAGATATTGGTAGTACACATAATTTATTGATAGAAGATTAGCTAATGATCTCAATTGTTTTGTTTATTCAGTCTCTAGCTTTCAAGCCATGATAGCCAATGGGAAACAACTATCTTGTGGTGGTAAATGCCATCATATAAAAATCTCAATGGGAAACTATCATCTAGATTCAGAAATGTTTGTTATACCTTTTAAGGGAGTAGATGTAGTTTTGGGTATGCAATGGCTTAAACAATTAAGAATAATCTATTTCAATTTTCAAGACTTATCCATGTCTTTTAGGATACATGGGAAAAAAGTATGAACTTTTGGGAATTAAATCACCACCATATGAAATCATTATGTAACGTTCCCACCGAGAACCCTAGAGGACAAACCTAAGCAACTGAAAATGGACAATTTTTTTTTAACATGTGAAATGTTGGACGATTGAAATTGAACAATAACTTAATTACTATCCTACATCCTCTAGGGTGCATGACTGCAATACTTATTTCCCATTACCAAATTAATAAAACCATATAACTTAGTAATTATCAAATTCTATTCATCATTAAGCATCACATTTACTCATCACATATAATCAAAAGAACCATGAGATACAATCATAATTGAACTTTAAAGAAAAACTGATTACACTTATTTCAATTAACATGTACATTTTCACTTGATTACATAATTCTTTACGCACATGAGATACAACAATTCAGTTTACAATTACATTTATACAGTAATACTTCCTCAATACAAGTGAAGAGTGCTCAACATAAGATACATGATACATGATAAAGATACAATACATTTACAAGTACAATGATCTAACTCCCAAGCGTAGATGTAGTGCAGAGATCAATGGATCAGATGAAGTCGCCACATCATGAACAAAAAGGGAACCAATGGAGAACATATCATGTTCCACCCAACCATGTGAACCCAAAGGTTCACCCCCTGTGCTAGGAGGTAACAAAGCACCCCACCAAACAGGTGAACAAGGTTTAGACATCACAAGGCTGACATAATTCACAAACACTTAAGACGAACAACAACTGTAAGCGGTAGAAGGGGAAAAACAAACTAAACTATGCATCTACGCTTCTAAATAGGATATTGCATCTAAAACTAAATGAATTTAAACTAATTCAAACTAAAAAGCTTCAGAAATCTATCCTATTGCTCTCTAACTCTAAAGATTTCTCTAATTTACTTAGCTCTCAGATTTGTAAGCTAATTAAACTATTAAAATGACACTTAGAGAATGAGAAATGAACTATTCTACTCTAATATGATTAAAATATGCAAATTCTATTCTAATGGCAGCCATGATTGCAAATGCTTGATGCTTGAATGCTGTTTGATGGATGCTGAAATGCTGTTTGATGGATGCTGGAATGTTGGATGGTTTGGATACTTGAATGCTTTGGAAACCTGTAGAGTAAGATTGCATTAGTTGGGATCCTTTTCTTGTAGCCCAAGAGCTGTATTTATAGCTTTCACGGCAACACAATTGTACAGGAAACCGGGATGAGGGGCTGTGATTTTCTCTAGAGAATCCAAAGGCATGGGATGAGAAGGAGCTGATCATGGAGATTGGTTTCTCCCCATGAAAACACCAGGCAAGAAGAGAGGGAGGATTGATGGAAGAAGATTGAGAGGACTTCCTGCAAGTTTGTCCCTGAAGCTCTTCCCGTGAATGGAAGCTGCATTAATTAGATTTAAAAAATCTAATTTTATTGGTGAGTGAATAGTGTAAATGATTTATGCATAAATTAAATATTTTTAGTTTATTTAATTTTAGCAAAAGAGGAATAAATAATTTAATAATTCAAACTATAGGGTTTGTTTTATTAAATTAAAAAGGAGAATGATAATTAAATAAAAGATTTTTAGCAATCTTTATTTAATTAAGAAGAAATGTGATTTTAAATAACACAAATTATTTAAATTGTGTATTTAATTTTAAGATAGAAGTAATAATGATAATAATTAAATAAAACAAAGTTTTTAATTTTGTTTATTTAATTAAGAGAGAAATAATACGATGAAAATGATAATGATTAAATAAAACAAAGTTTTTAATTTTGTTTATTTAATTAGGAGAGAAAAATAGAAGAATTAATAAATGAACTTAATATAAATAAATATTTCTATTTATTTACTAAGTAGAAGAATTTAAGATTAATTAATCAAATAAGTCGTATTTAATTAATTAGATTCTCCAGACCATTTTTAGGTGTCTACATTTTGCCCCTCTTTGAAGTGATGTGTTTACGTAGTGCTTCAAATAATGATTTTGCTTCAACTGCCAGTATTGATGAAAGGTTTTAAAGCATGCCCCAGACTTGCCCCAGATGTTGAATTTCAAAATGATAGTGATATATGCCCCCTCGGGAGATAAATTGATGAGTTTTGGATTTTTATGATTTTTCAAAATAAAAAATTTGAATTTTTATGATGGTTTGTTGATGAATTGGTGAAGAAACAATTTATCTCCTGACTAGATTGTCCATACATGCCCCTGTGATAGATAAGAATTAATTCTTCAGAAGGAAAAATAAATAAATCCCATAAAAATCCCCCAAAAATAGCCTATAAATACTCAAAAGTCATTTGTGCATTTGACTTTGACAACCTTGTGATAGAGACCCTTTAGAGTATTCAGAGCTAGGATGCCGATCCCTTACCACACCCACTGACTCGAGCGTGTGCACCGTCACCAGCGTTCGGCTGATTATGGACCTCCGGTATGTACCCCAACTCGTTCTTGTAATTCATGCCCATATTTTTGATGTGTTTTTGCACGTTTTTTGAGTTTTAGTGCGCGGTGAACGCGGTGTAGCACGTTCGTGCTCTGTTGTAGCACGTCATAGTTATAGCGTGTCCGATCAATAGCGTAGCACATTCGGTAAGTTTTGCAGCGTGTTAGAATTTTTAGCGCGTAGGGTCAGTTTTGCAGCACGTCAGTGAAATTTTGTAGGGTGCTAGAAATTTTAGCGCGCAGGGTCAGATCTGTAGCACGCCTGGTGAATTTTGTAGCGCGCCAGAATATTTAGCGCATTAGATTGATTTTGTAACGCTTTTGGTATAGATTGATATAATCATTGTGCATTTTGATTTTCGTTGATTTGTTTTTTATTCCATCTATTTTAGTTTGATTTTGACTAAAATATATGGGAAACGATCTCATGATGAGCGAGATCTATTGAGTGATAATAATTACCCTCATGATAAGCGAGGAATAATTATGCATTCTGAATGATTGAACCCAATTGATAGATGAGGGTTCCTTGATGTTTTGATAGGTTGATAGGAAAAAGCACAATTTTTAAAAATTTGATGATCTTTTGATATTCTGATAAAAATGTTTTGGTTTGCATGAGTACAGGAGTAGTTAGATGTTATCCAGGTGCGAGAGCAGTTCCCCTGGCCTTTTGATATGATATCGTGACTTACACCAGATGAGAGACAGCATATTGCTGCTTGTGGTTTGGCGACATTGCTTGACATGCCTCATATTAGACTCAATAGGGGTCTATTGATAGCTTTGGCGGAGTGGTGGCATAGTGACCACAACACCTTTCATTTACCTACTGGCGAGATGACCGTGACGCCAGAGGATGTATGGCGTATTCTTCGTATTTCGTTTGTTGGAGAGATTATGGTTCATGATTCGGAGGAGGTTGGTGGGGTAGAGGCTATGCAGAGAGTCTTTTAGGATCCCCACGTTGCAGGAGAGTGGCTCCCATGGATAGATATATATGAGGCTTATGCTCCGCTCCCTTCAGTGTTGGCTGGCTTTATTGGTGGATTCCTTTGTCCTGATAAGAGGTCAAAGGGTCTATCTCTTGGATGGGGTTGGGTGCTAGAGGGCCTGGTGGTCCATAGGACGAGATATGCATGGGGCATGTGCATGCTTGCCCAGTTATATCATGACTTGCATTGGATTGTTTATCTCGGCGACAGCAATCTATCGGTGGGAGCTACCCTTCTCTAGGTATGGGCATGGGAGCATATTTCTGTCACGCGTCCCATGCCAGTGTTGGCTAGACCAGCGACGAGGCCATATGTATTTCGATATAGAGGCAGGCCTACCCAGCATATGATGGGTAAGCTTGAGTATTGGAGGCGGATTGTTGATGATATAGAGGCAGTGACCTGGCATCCGTACTTAGACTGTGATGACTGGGACGATGATGATATTGAGTTGGGGTTCTTATCCGATTCGATGTATTTGATCGGGAAGAGCCCCAGGGTGTTGGAGTGATTCCTATTTCATCGTGTGTACAGACAGTATGGGATCGTTCAGTGCATGCCACAGGGTGTAGCACATCATGGCCGACGTCAAATAGATGTTCCTGATTGGGGTCCCAGTTTGCCTTATGGGGCACTTGTTGAGGGTTATCGTGCTTTACAGCCATCAGCATGGGATGTTCGGCGGGATATTATTGAGGCACCCATTACTCTTGAGTACGGAAAGTATCTGGCTTTACACCCTCCTCCATGGATCACTATTCCAGATGAGCCAGCACCTGTACCAGCGGCAGCACTAGCAGTAGCACCAGCAGTAGCACCAGCAAGGGGTGTTTAGGTTGGTCAGAGACGGGAGAGAGAGGAGGATGCTGATGTGGATGTGGAGAGTAGCTCGGAGACTGATAGTGATGCGAGTTCCAGTAGCAGCGAGGATAGCAGCGATGATGATAGCAGAGATGGGGGGAGATAGAGTGTAGTAGGTACCTCAGAGCCATCTACTAGTGGGCCTCGTAAGAGGCAGGCTATTGTTTCCTCGTCGGTAGATCCATCAGAGGTTGCGGGTTTACAGGTGCAGGTGCAGACATTGCAGGGACAGCTAGCACAGGTGCAGGGGTTATTAGCGCAGACGCAGGCACAGCTAGTTATTGCTCAGATTCAGATTACATCTCTGATTAGTGAGAGAGATGGGGCTTTACAGGCAGCAGTGACCGCACAGGCTCAGTTGACAGGATTACGAGCACAGTTGTCCACTGCCTAGGCACAGATCACAGCCTTGACTATAGAGCGAGATACCATTAGACGGATAGCAGAGACAGCACAGGTGACTGCAGAGAGGTTGCAGAGAGTGGCAGATGGGACTTCTGTGGCGGATTATATGCGAGAGGCCATGCGGGCAGGTGCTAAGATTGAGTATTACCAAAGCCGTTATCATGAGCTTTGCCCCCCAGAGCAGAGAGATAGTTATGCTCAGTCTCGCTCAGAGAGGACTCAGTCGAGGACAGTGAGCAGAGGTGTGACACAGCCTCTTCTGAGAGGTCTAAGAGATCCTGGGACATCTGGTGGTGGTACCGATACTGGTGCGAGACCTGCTCCTTCTGGTGGGAGTACTACTTGATATCTGTTGTGTACTCCTTTGAGAGATATTTAGCCATTTTTGTCATGATGTTATTTTCATTCTTTTCAAACTTCATTGTATACTTGACACTTGATGAGATGTATGTGTGCAGCGGTTCGATTGATCTATGATATGTTTTGACATGATTTATTGTGGTGGATGCATTGATTTTATGATGTATTGATGTGATGGATGCATTGATTTTATGATGTATTGATGTGATGGATGTATTGATTTTATGATGTATTTTAGTAGCTTGTATGGATGCAGAAATGATGATGTGAAATGGTATTGATGATGTATTTCTTTTCTTAATGAGATGTAATGTATGATAGATAAAATGTGATGTTAATGAATGATGAGATGTAAATATAAATGAATGAATTGCTAATGTAATGATGTATGGAATTGTAAATGAAATGTAATGATGTATGTTAATGTTAATGAATGTGATAAATGAATATGTGATATGTGATAAGTGGATGATGTTTAATGAATGATGAGATGTAAATATGAATGAATTGCAAATAGATGATATATGAATGATGTGTAGATGAAAGGATGTATGTGAATGTAAATGAAATGTAATGAAATTCAAATGAGTGATAAGATCTAAATTTAACATAAATGTAACTGAAATATAATGAGATGGAATGCAATGATGTATGATAAAAATGTAATGATGAAAATATGATGATAAAAAAATGTGATGTAAATGTAATAATAAATGAATGGTGTAACATAACATGTATATGATGTCACGAAATGAGATTTTTATTGTGAATTTATGATGAGATGAAGAGATGATCCTATATGCATGTTGTTTATGAAAATTGCATGTGTCAAGTATACTCAGTCTTAAATAAGAAAAGATAACATCATTTGTGAATGAATCATTGTAACTTGTGCCACCAGTACTCTGCAAATGTATTATTATGAATGCAATCTATGTTAACCATGGAAATGCATATTTTATCAATGCAAACCTAAGTGTCATTTCAATAATCATTTTATTCTGCTTTGTATCATCACTGAGCTTTATTTTAAAATGTTGAAAGTGAATACAAGCATCAATGATATGAGATAGACCAATGATGACCTGAGTATTTCTTTCATGATATTTGATATTGCAAGCGAACACAAGCATCATGGTATAAGATAGACCAATGATGACCTGAGCATTTCTTGCGTAAACAAACAAGAATTAATCATTTTCTTAAGTGAATTGGAATGTCATCCATGATACTTGGTAGAGCACTTTCCGCGACAATTCACAAAATAATAATGACTAACTCATAAACAGCAAACAAAGAAAATGTATCATTCTTCTTCCTTACTTCTCTAGTTCAATACATCATTGAGTAGTTCCAAAGAAATGATAATCAAATGATAAAATGAAAAGCACAACAATTCAAATTCTACTTAATGTATTTTCAAATCATTATTCAGATTAGATCATCAGTGTTGAGATGTGTGTGCTGATGTGTGCATGATATTCCCAAACGTTTGACCAAATGATGTGACCTAAAAGACCTATCCTAGGGGTCTCGGGGACTGATCAAAGATTAGTCTTGCCTACATTATACACGCAGAGACCACGTAGTTCGACTGACACAGACTCCACTTTTGACTGATATAGACTCATTTTTGTGTTTTTTATTTTCTGATGTTTTTTGTATTTTGGGTTTTCTGATGTTTTTGGATTTGGATTTTCTGATGTTTTTGGATTTTGGATTTTCTGATGTTTTTGTATTTTGGGTTTTCTGATGTTTTTGGATTTCGGATTTTCTGATGTTTTTGGATTTTGGATTTTCTGATGTTTTTGTATTTTGGGTTTTCTGATGTTTTTGGATTTTGGATTTTCTGATGTTTTTGGATTTTGGATTTTCTGATGTTTTTGGATTTTGGATTTTCTGATGTTTTTGGATTTTGATGGGTTTGCCACTTGAGGTTGTCATGTTTGACTGCCTTTCCATGTAAGCTGAAAGTCTACTTGTACCAGATAACACTAGGATGTTGCCCCCAAGCCAGGGTAAAACATGGTATCTCTGCTATGATATGGATAATGATAATCTCAAATGATAGATGGAAATGATATGAAAGGAAACAATCGTAACAACACTGTACCTAATAGACAGAGGAGAGCGGTGAAAATCACAAGTTACGCCTGTTTGCCAGGTTTTCATCACTTGTTTTTATTGTATCCTCTTTCCTTTTCTTTTGTATTTTTATTTTTATATATTTTTTGTTTTGTGTTGTTTTTCTCTTTTTCTGTCATCATGACGCCTGTTTGCCAGGTTTTCATCAAGACAACTTTATTGACCGTGCACTAGATATCCTCAAGTGTAGAATCGCCTGAGATGAATGTTGTTCATGGGCTCCTCCAACATGTCTCCTTCTGGTGTAGACAGTCGGTATGCTCCTGATCCATAGACTGATATGATGACATAAGGTCCTATCCAGTTAGGTTCAAACTTTCCCTTCTTTTCTCTGTCTGCTTGATTTCTAGGGTTTTCCGTAGGACCAAGTCTCCGATCTGGAAGACTCTAGGCTTAACCCTATGATTATAGTTCCTAGACATTCTTTGTTGATAGGCTGTCAAATGATTGACAACTTGTTGTCGACGTTCATCAAGTAGCTCTAATTCTTGAAGTCTAGAGATCCTATAATCTTCATCTGAAATGAGTCCCTTTAGTGAAACTCGAAGGGATGGAATTTCTACCTCAATAGGTAATATTGCCTCTGATCCATAAACAAGAGCATATGGTGTAGCTCTGTTGGTGTTCTGATGCTAGTCCTGTAAGCCCAAAGAGCAGGGTTAAGCTGAACGTGCCAATCACGCCCTACCTCATTTACAGTTTTCTTGAGAATCTTTAGGATTGTTTTGTTGGAAGCTTCTGCCTGTCCATTACCTTGAGGGTAATATGGGGTTGAAAAGGGATGTTGGATGTGAAACTTTTCACACAGTTCTTGGACGTCTTGGTTCTTGAAAGGCCTGCCATTATCTATGATGATTGACTGGGGTATCCCATATCTACAAATGAGATAATTAAGAATGAAAGATGATATTTGTTTTCCAGTGATTGTGGTTAAGGGAACTGCCTCTACCCATTTTGTAAAATATTCGGTTGCTGTGATAATGAACTTATGTCCATTAGATGAAGATGGGTTAATTTTCCCCACCAGGTCTAATCCCCACTGACAAAAAGGCCATGTAGTTGCAAATGGATGTAGCTCCTATGCTGGTGCATGTATAAGATTGCCATGGATCTGGCATTTTGAACATCTTTTGACAAACTGATAAGACTCTTGCTCCATGTGTGGCCAGTAATACCCCAAACGAAGGAGTTTCTTGGCTAAAGATAATCCACTTGAATGTGTACCATAAATTCCTTCATGGACCTCGTGTAAAGTGGAAGTAGATTCGTCATGTTCTAAACAGCGTAAAAGAGTACCATCTAGGCCTCGACGGTAAAGGGTGTCAGCAATAATGGTATGTTTGGCGGATTGGCATATGAAGTTGCACTTTTGGTTGCGAGAAAGATCTGGCGGTAAGATATTATCTTTCAGATAAGTATAAATGTCTCCATAAATGGAAGATTGGGCACTATCCAAAAGGCTTATGGTTTGGGATTTGGGATTTGCCTATGCAGGATTTGATACTTGTTCTACAATAAATCGATAATGATCTTGCATTTCAGGCATTTGTAGAAGAGATGCAATTGTGGCCATGGCATCTGCTGCTTTGTTCTCTGATCTTGGTATCTGCTCAAATTTGATTTCTATGAAGTATTTTCTTAGGTCATCCACCAGCCTCTTGTACAAAATCAGTGTGTCATCCTGAGTTTGATAATCATTGTTTACTTGGTAGATGATTAACTGGGAGTCTCCATACACCTGTAGTTCTATGATTTTCCATTCAATAGCCACTTTTATTCCAAGGATCAAAGCTTCATATTCTGCCACATTGTTAGTGAAATGGAAGGTAAGCCTGTATGATCATGGAATTGTGTGCCCAAGAGGTGTGACAAATAGAATTCCTACCCCTAATCCATGGTGTGTGTAGGATCCATCGAAGTAGAGTTGCCATGGTTGTGTTGTAACATTGAGGATGTCCACATCAAGAAATTCCATGGTCATAGGATGACTGTCTGATAATGGAGCTTCTGCTAATTGATCGGAGATGACTTGTCCTTTGATAGCTCGCCTTTCAACATATTGAATATCAAACTCACTAAGGAGCCTGACCCACTTTTCCAACCTTCCTGTTAAAGCTGCTTTGCTCAGTAAGTACTTGAGAGGATCAATTTTTGCAACGAACTTGATGGTGTGAGTGAGCATATAATGTCGCAATTTTTGTGTTGCAAATATTACTGCTAAGCATGATTTTTCAATGAAGGTGTAGTTTACTTCATGTCCATTGAGTGTCCTGCTGATATAGTATATTGCCTGTTCTTTTCCTTCTTTATCCTCTTGTGCTAGCAAGGCTCCTAAAGAAATATCTATTGTTGCGATATATAGCAACAATGGCTTTTCTTCACTGTGTGGTACCAAGATTGGTGGTGTCATCAGATAATGCTTGATTTGATTGAAAGTACTCTCACACTGTTCATCCCATTTAAAAGGCACATTTTTATGCAAAAGATGGTTGAATGGATGACACCGATCTGCTAGTTGAGAGATGAATCTTCTGATGGACTGTAGTCAGCCTTGTAGAGATCTTAATGTACTGATATTCTTAGGAGGTGGCATTTCCATAATGGCTTTAACTTTTGCTGGATCTACTTCAATTCCTTTTGTAGAAACTATGTATCCAAGGAGTTTTGCTAATGTTACTCCAAAGGCACATTTCTTAGGATTCAATATGACTTTGAATTTTTCCAACCTGTCAAATATTTTGGCCAATATCTCTAGATGTCCTTCTCTGGTGTAAGATTTGGCTAAGATGTCGTCCACATAGTCCTCCATGAAGGTATGCATAATGTCGTGGAAGATTGTTGTCATAGCTCGCTGGTATGTAGCTCCTGCATTCTTTAACCCAAAAGGCATGATGTTCCAGCAAAAGGTGCCCCATGGACATGTAAATGCTATCTTTTCTTGGTCTTCAAGAGCTATCTTGATTTGATTGTATCCTAAAAATCCATCCATGAGTGATAACATTTGATGGCCAGCTGTTAGATCTACAATCATGTCTATGTTTGGCAAGGGAAAATCATCCTTTGGACATGCTTTATTTAAATCTCAGAAATCAATACATATTCTAATGGTGTTATCTAGCTTTGAAATAGGTACAATGTTGGATATCCATTCCGCATAATCAATAGATCTGATAAATCCAGCATCTAGTAGTTTCTTTAAATCATTTTTGACCAATAATGCAACATGTGGATGCATTTTTCTCAGCTTTTGTTTTACTGGTTTAGTGCTAGCTGGTAAGGATAAGTGATGCATAATGAGATCTGTGTCTAAGCCTGGCATGTCAGAGTATGACCAAGAAAAATTGATGCATCGTTCTTTAAAGAATTTGATAAAATCCGGCTTTTCTGTATCTATCATGGAAGCTGCCAGGTGTAGGATTCTTGCTTTCTCTACTGTGCCAATATTAATAGACTATGTGGGTTCTATCAACACTGATGATCTTTCATGGTAATGTTGCGGGAGGATGTCAAACCTTCCATCCTTTGGTGCCTCTATGAGGTTTTCGCCATCGGATGCATTCTTTGTTTTTACTATTTTAGGATCAAATACTGCCATAGAATGGTTTTCACCATCAGATCCATTTTTTTCTTTCATATTTTTGCAACTGGAAGGCTTGGCATCCTCCTACCTAAAAGCATCGTTAAAAGAAGTATTGGTAGAACAGGTATCGGATTCCTCATAGCAAAGGTAGTTGATAATGGCGGAATCATTGTCAAAAACAGGGAGGTCAATAGGGTGTTGGGGTTCCCATTCGATAAGCTCGGTATGTAGTAAAGGCAACAAATCATTAGATGGGTTGAGGTCAGCGATTGTGAAAGCTCGGACATAAATGTCGTCTAGGTTGTTTGTGGTTATTTCGAGGCCTACAAAGGTATTTTCTTCCACATCATTTATCTCAATCGATGTCCGTTCATCTTCACTTGAGTCCTCGAAATTTTGTGTTTCATAGACAATAGGATTAAAGCTTGAGCTTTGACCCTCCTCGTGTTTGGGGGTATACTTTTTGATAATGTCAATCTGAATATCTTCATAGGAAACATCTGATAAGTTGTCCCACTCATACTCATTTGAATCCGTTTCAGAGTTACCTCTTATTTGAAGAATACGCTCCACAGTTTTATTGGTGATTTCTGCTCTTGCTTTTTCTATGTATCCTAGTCCAGTTTTGCCATTCTGCTGAATTGTGGGGACTTGGATTGGTTATGTCATACTTTGTTTCCCTCGATCAAGAGATCCTTGTTCTGCTACATATCCTAGTCCCGTTTTATCCTTATGTTGGAGCGTAAGAGGCTGGATTGGTTCTGTTATGCCTTGTTTCCTTAACCCGAGAGGTCCTTGTCCTGAATATCCCATCTTCTCCAGAATAGTTTTTCCTTTTCCATATTGATTTGTCTCTATGATGTTACTTGTGGAAGCGGAAGCTTCCTCATCCTTATAAAGCCAATTTAGTATGGCCTTATCTTTTGATTCTTCATCTAAGTTCCCAGCTTTTACAAATCTGCCATCTAATGCTGTTGTAGATTGTTCTGAATTGTGGGTGTTTGTAGATGGCTATCCATATGTTTGTAAGGGGGGTAACATTTGTGATAGTTGAAATGAGTGTCCTACACCATATTCACTTATTCCTTCATCACTTATCTGTACTTCTTTGGTGAATTGATGTGAGAGTGGAGCCAATTGCTCTTCAACATTTAAAGGGTTAGATTGTGCCACCCTTATCTCTTGTGATTTTTGTTGTTTTGGAAGCCACTTTGAAATGAAGCTCTGTTGTTGCTCACTATCTGATGTTCCAACTTCTCTATTGTTAGGTATGAATGTATCCTGAGATGTCTTCAATGCATGACAAGCTTGGGTGTCATTGTAGTCTGTTGTGATTGTTACCTCCTGTCCATTGACAGGAAATTTTAGGCATTGATGATAAGTAGAAGGTACTACTTGCATATCATGGATCCAAGGGCGTCCCAATAGTATGTTGTATGTTAGTTCTCTATCTAAAACTTGGCAAACCACTTTTTGGACAATAGGCCCAACTTGAATGGGTAATATGATCAACCCTTTAGAGGACCTTTCTTCCTCACCATATGCTTTGATTGTGATTTTTCTTCTTGTATCAATGGCTTCATCTGAGTATCCTAGTGCATGAATCAGTTTTAAGGTACAAATATTTAAACCAGCCCCTCCATCTATCAGGACATGCTTTACACGATGTTTATGGATAAGGACTTCAATGTGAAGGGCGGAATTGTGCGGATGGGTGAGTGATACATCATCATGTTCGGAAAATGAAAGGCAATGAGGTGCAGATAGATGTCCCACCATAGCTTGGAATTGACACACATCCAGAATGTTAGCTACCGTAGTTGATACAAGAGCTTGTTCAAGAACCTCTTTGTGTGATGGGGAAATCTTCAAAAGTTCCAAGATTGATATTTGTGCCGGTATTTTCTGCAATTGATTGATGAGATTATATTGATTGGAGGGAGGATCCACTAATGGGGATGATATTGATGCTCCTTTCAATATAACTTTGGATTGTGCCCTTGTTGTGGCATTAACCGATTGGTATTCTTGTTTCCCTTTGAGTGTGATTACATTGATTTGGTTTTCAGATTTATCCATATGTTGTACCAAATTGGTAGATGTAATGTCATTGTTCTGATTGATTTGGTTGCATAACTCTTCATCCTCCTTGGTAGCAGACAAACAAAGGATTGTTGTGTCATAAACATAACCAACGTTTTTGCCTTTGGTGTTTGCGGAAGAAGATTCTCCCTTCTGATAATTGGGTAGAGGATTTTTGAATGTTGTATGATCTTTGTTCGTTTGGTGTCCCTCTACAAATACTTTCTTTTGATCTATGAGGTCTTGTATTACATGTTTTAATTGCCAACAATTTTCAGTCATGTGGCCTTTATTTTGATGATAATGACAGTAATGTAAGTCATTCCACCATGATGGTTTGACTTGAGGGTCCCAATTTCTAGCCTCTTGTACTTGAATGAGTTTTTCGTCTAAAAGCTCTTTGAGGACTAATTCCAATGATTTCCCTAACGGTGTGAATTTTCGTTTATTGGAGGGTCGTTGAAATGATGGGGTTTTTGTTTCTCCACTGTTTTGATTATTTCCTTGATCACTACTTTGTTAGACATTAAAACCATTGTTTTGTTTGTTTGTAGTGGTGGGTGTCAAGGTGAATACTGGTTTAGGTGTGTGTGTATCGATCATGGTATCAGTATTCTTGTTCTTTTGCCAGAATCTTGGCTTTTCGTTGTTGTTGTTAGAGGAATGGTTATTGTTTGAACCTTCAATGAAGTGTTTGATTGTTCCTCTTTTGATTAGAGCTTCTTCAATTTTGAGCCCCTTTTCGATAACTTGTTCAAATGTAGATGGACATTGTAAATCCAATCTATAATTCATGTCATCTACTAAGTTATCAATGAACATCTCTATCTTCTCTTCTTCGGGAATAGATCTAGGGTATTTAGCAAATAGCCTTCTCCATCGTTGGAGAAAGGAAAGAAATTTTTCACCTTTTGCTTGTTTAGTGTTGTAGAGTTCTTTCAAGGTTACCCCATGTTGGATGTTGAATGAGAAGTGTGTTATGAACCTATTGATTAGTTCCTCAAAGGATTGAATCCTAGGTTCCAGTTTAGAAAACCACTCCATGCAAGTATTCCCTAAGCTCCTTGGAAATAATCGTAGTAGGTAAGAGTCCTCGTGTGCGAACCCTATGCTCATGGCTCGAAATTCTTGTACGTGATCAAATGGATCGGTTATTCCATTATACTTGTTGTATGTTGGGTATTCACAATACCGTGGAAATGGTATCATGTTAATGATTGAGTCGAATGGATAAGGGAAAATGTCTTGCAATAAATATCTCTTTGTTGGCCCTTGTTGGATATTTTGGAACTGTAATTGCAATTGTTGGATTTGTCTTGTCAAAGCATCTATTTGATTTGGATTTTCTATACTAGTTGAGTTAGGTGTGGCTGTTTCCTTGAGTTGATTGACATCAAAGTCTTTAGGAAGTTTAGCACCTTTGTCAGCTAATAGTAGAAGATACTTTTCCATGTCTTGCTCTAGCATCTTTTCCATAAATTTATGGAAATGAGGGTCTTGTTGAACTTTCTCGATTTCCTCTGCAGTTATTTCTTTCTCATGTGAGTTAATAAGAGGGTCAGTGTTGCTATATCGTCCCCAAGGGTTTTCTTCAGCCATGGCTGCTATTCTTTCATTTTCTTGTTCTCGTTGTTTTTGATATGCTGCTCATGTGAAAATAGGCATACAAACGTTTAAAGTTTTACTCTAGACTTTGATCTTGGATTTGATTGGATAATTGTCAAGGTTGTTGATTTAAAATCTAATTTAGTTTTATCTAGTTTCATGATGGAAGGATGATAAAATCCTTGATAGGGAAACTTTGATAGAAAATCTCAGATTTTGGTGATAATGACACTATGCAAGATGCTGCAAGATCTAGGTGTAGGGGTAAAGCTTTCCCTTTGTGTGACTTAAGTGTTCTGGACTGTGAAAAAAAAAATGTTCTGGACTGATGAAAACCTTGTTATCAATATGGGTAAACTGACAAAATGTCCTATTAACTCTCTATTTTTCTGACTTTATGGCGCGCTAAAACAGAGACCGGGCATGCTAAAACAGATACTGGGTGCGCTGAAACAGAGACCAGATGCGCTAAAACAGAGATCGGGCACGCTGAAACAGAGACCAGGCGCGCTAAAACAGAGACCAGGTGCACTGAAACAGAGACCAGGTGTGGTAAAACAGAGACCAGGCGCGCTGAAACAGAGACCGGGCGCGCTGAAACAGAACCTTAAGGTGTTTAAGACAGAAAAAAAACTATCTTATTCTATGAAACTCACTTGGCCTGGTATCATATTGGATGGTTGGTTGTGGGATGTATTCTGGATGAATTCTCTGACTGTGATTGTGGTGTTGCCTAAGAGCTCTTCTTTGGAAATATGCTTGTGAATCTAAGGGAGCTACAGCGTAGTCGTCTGTATAACCTCTAGAGAAATCGTGATACCTATGAATGAAAGTCCTATGTTGGAGTAGAACTTTCCTGCTTTGATACAGAAATCATTGTTTTCTTAGGAGTTGTTTGTATGCAAGTGTTTTCTTTGGTTTTCGGATTCGTTTGGCAAGAGATTTCTTGACAAACTTGGTGGATACCCAATCTCGAATCATGAGAAATCCACAAGTGCATTGATTTTAAGGATTTTTGTGATGATCTTATCTGAGTTTAATGATAGAAAACACAGCAATCAAGAATAGAATGGTTGTCTTCTAAAAATCCTAGAATCTAAACAAATAGTGTATGTTCTCAAGAATCAATGATTCTTCTTGATTTTCACTGGTTTGATAACAAGATAAAACATTTCAAATAGACTCACTCCTAGAGATAAAAGGTCATCGTTATATACTCGAACGGCCCACAGCTTGGAATTGCGTCGACTCACACAGCCATGTCACCCCCTAGAGGGCGCCCATATTTTTGTCTTTTCCAGGTGCGTACTCAGAGTGACGGAAGTGGATACCGGATCCCCTGAGCAAACAGTCCTTGGAAATTATATGGTGAGTGCTTGAGGGTAGATTCTTCCCCGCCCCTGCACCGCTGAGTATTACAATGTTCAGAAACTGACATGCGTGCTTCTATTTCTAGGTTCTTAGATAGGGTTTCCGTTCGGAGTGGCAAATGGATAAACTCCCTCGAGAGACCTCCCAATCTTTAAAACAAAGATTTTGGGGATGGTTATCCTGCACACTTCCATTGAAAGAGGGTTTCCCCAAATTCACATAAATTTTTAAGTGGGTTGGAATACCATGGCTTTTGGCTGTCCCCACTCAGGTCGTTCCCATAGGGTGAGTACTTTTTCCCACTACGGCAGGCCTGTCTAAAGGTTTTAAGAAAGCTTAAAATGCATAAAGTAATGGTGAGTCTGGTATTCTGATGCACCCAGTTAAGGGGAGAGCATAAACCTATCACCCAAACACAGCAAAAAAATGTTGTTCTTTTTTAAAACCCAAAAGACAAGTGATTTACTCTAATGGAGATATTGCTCCATGATAAGCATGATGTTCAATTTTTAAACTACAAAAAGAAATGTGATGTTTCTATCCTAGGATTGGTAAATTTTAATCCATTTCTATCCTATGATTGGTAAGTTTTAACCATTTCTATCCTAGGATTGGTAAATTTTAACAGTTTCTATCCTAGAATTGGTAAATTTTAACCAAACAAAAAGACAGAAATAAAATCTAGCCGTGGACGCATCAGATCCAGATGAAAGAAATGATTTTAAAGATGAAAAGGTGGTGCGCTGGAACAGAAACCCGACGCGCTGGAACATTAACCATGCACACTGGAACAGTAACCATGCGCGCTAGAACAGTAACCGGGCGCGCTAGAACAGGAACCCGACGCGCTAGAACAGTAACCCAGCGCACTGCAAAAACTCACGATCCTGCAAAAACTTTCACGCCGATACCTGTAAGACACGATTTTCAAAAAGTTAGCAAAATATGGGGTATTGCCCCATGGTGGGTGCCAAATTGTAAGCGGTAGAAGGGGAAAAACAAACTAAACTATGCATCTACGCTTCTAAATAGGATATTGCATCTAAAACTAAATGAATTTAAACTAATTTAAACTAAAAAGCTTCATAAATCTATCCTATTGCTCTCTAACTCTAAAGATTTCTCTAATTTACTTAGCTCTCAGATTTGTAAGCTAATTAAACTATTAAAATGACACTTAGAGAATGAGAAATGAACTATTCTACTCTAATATGATTAAAATATGCAAATTCTATTCTAATGGCAGCCATGACTGCAAATGCTTGATGCTTGAATGCTGTTTGATGGATGCTGGAATGCTGTTTGATGGATGCTGGAATGCTGGATGGTTTGGATGCTTGAATGCTTTGGAAACCTGCAGAGTAAGATTGCATTAGTTGGGATCCTTTTCTTGTAGCCCAAGAGTTGTATTTATAGCTTTCACGGCAGCACAATTGTACAGGAAACTGGGATGAGGGGCTGTGATTTTCTCTGGAGAATCCAAAGGCATAGGATGAGAAGAAGGAGCTGATCATGGAGATTGGTTTCTCCCCATGAAAACACCAGGCAAGAAGAGAGGGAGGATTGATGGAAGAAGATTGAGAGGACTTCCTGCAAGTTTGTCCCTGAAGCTCTTCCCGTGAATGGAAGCTGCATTAATTAGATTTAAAAAATCTAATTTTATTGGTGAGTGAATAGTGTAAATGATTTATGCATAAATTAAATATTTTTAGTTTATTTAATTTTAGCAAAAGAGGAATAAATAATTTAATAAATCAAACTATAGGGTTTGTTTTATTAAATTAAAAAGGAGAATGATAATTAAATAAAATATTTTTAGCAATCTTTATTTAATTAAGAATAAATGTGATTTTAAATAACACAAATTATTTAAATTGTGTATTTAATTTTAAGATAGAAGTAATAATGATAATAATTAAATAAAACAAAGTTTTTAATTTTGTTTATTTAATTAAGAGAGAAATAATACGATGAAAATGATAATGATTAAATAAAACAAAGTTTTTAATTTTGTTTATTTAATTAGGAGAGAAAAATAGAAGAATTAATAAATGAACTTAATATAAATAAATATTTCTATTTATTTACTAAGTAGAAGAATTTAAGATTAATTAATCAAATAAGTCGTATTTAATTAATTAGATTCTCCAGACCATTTTTAGGTGTCTACAACAACAACAACATCAGTGACTATACTTCCAGAGGCACAAAGATAACCAGGGTAAAACAACAAGCAAAAGAACTCATGATTGTCGTAAGGCAAGTGTCATCACATAGTCAGACATAGGTTATCTAGGTAGATCTTCCTAGGCCTTGACCCCCATCCTAGGTTATCCTAATAGCCTCTACTGATCTTCGGCCCCTCATGCCAACTATGCGGAATCGACCTACCTCTCTTGAAGATGAAGTAGTCGATTATACCATTCCAGGCCTTCCCATCTCACCTCAAGCCTAAACAAGCGCTTGAGCTTGAGCGAGGTATAAACTTATCTTGTTTGATGTTTGAGCTACCCAATCCCCCCTAGTTTATTTTAATGTTATCACTTGTTAAGAAAACTTCCACATGGGTTATCCAGGCACCCCTTTGTGCACTGACCCCTATTGGAAGCCACTCCCCTACTACTGGTCAACCTAAAACCACTAAAACCGAAAGCAACACCCCTTGCACAACTCAAAACATAATTGAATCACATTGTGAGGTATTACCCATCCCACTCATAAAGTCCATAAAATCTATCACAAAATCAAATATAACGTGCAAGGTGAACGGCCATCAAATACATAATTAATGCAAAATTCCCATCACCAAGGTAAACCAAAATTTCCATTTAAAGACAATGCTCTCAAGCCTCTGGAGACTCTAAGTTCAATTCACAAGATGACATGACAATGAGCATTCCACATTATAAAACTAATTCACACCCATGCATTCAAATTACATCATCAATTCAAACACAATAGATAATAGATTTAAAATGGATTGCAAAAGGAAACATCTTTTTGAAATACAAATTTCCTCTCATCTAATTATGAACTCATCATTCTTGTTTAAATGATTTATTTTTTGTTTTAACACAAATCCTAGCCATAACTCTCACCATTTAAATAACAATACTCTTAATCAATAAACGTATATATTTATATTTAGCTACATATATATATAGATTCCACCTAATATAAAACACCATAATTTCACATTCCACCACATGCTATGCGCTGTTAACAACCATCAAAGGTTCGCAGATGAGGTAAAATATGTAAAGAAATATATATATATATATATATATATATATAGCATTAATATTTAATGCCGACCCGATTTAAAGGAAATTTCCCAATTTTAATTGCAATTAACTGCTTACAGAATAGGTATTCTGCGCCTTTATAATCAACTCAAGATTTACATACAAGGAAAGGCCATTATCATAACATCTAAACAAAGGTAGACTGCAGTTAGCTATGTGTCTGAGGATAACTACGGTGCACCCCAGAGAATTCTACTGAATCCATTGAAGATTACATCACTCAAACTTCAAAATAGAAGGGCGCTATCTGTACTACGATCAACCCAATATATATAACAATAAAAGGATACACATGACGCTTAAAGCTACAAATGATACTCATTAAATTTCAAGTCGAACTTTTAAATAGCCTTCGATATACAAACATATATAGGGAGAAAACAACAAATGAGATTGTTAATAAATCCATGGAGTTCCAGTTTGTTCTCATTCAATTTTCAGTTATCCTTAATATCTTTGATTTTGGAGGAACCACGGTTAAGGGACAGTTTGAACTCCAGTAGGAACGGCGACCGATCACACAATCAGGCACTTGAAAACTACCAATATAGTGACATGCAATGTTATTACTAGGATATGAATACAAGTAAACATCAGATAGCAGTTATAACACCATAGATAACCATAAATGCAGGCATGATGGTGGATAGCGACCACCTACAAGGCTTTGTTTCTCTTGAGCGACAGAGACGAGAATCCAGCAAGAAGGCGTGCAACAACTAAGAAATAAGAAACGATTAACAAAAGTTCAATACACACTGCAAGCGTACATTTAAAATACTAAATAGTTTCATAGAACACATGGTAATTAGCTGGAATAAAAGCGTTATACAATGCAAGGGAGACTCATAAAAAAAACGATCATGAACTGATAAAAACCGCGCAGCCAAGGTATATAATGTCGGTCCCCAATAAACAGGCTATCACTTGACAAGAGTTGGGTATCTGATTTACAAGGAATCGGTAACCACAGACATTTGATTAATTTTATTTTTTTAGAGATAACAATACAGGAAGACCGGCGTCGCAAAACAAGTCTATCAAATTGAAGGACCATCTTACTTCTCAGATATCAAACAAAGAAATGATTATTGACCAAACAAGCTAGTCAAGTAAAGCTGCGGATAATGAATCATTTACCAACAAATAGAAATAAGAAAATACAGGGGTGGCGCCTGTGACAACATGCAATCAAGTTCCTTCACCTACGCCATCCCTATTCTAATCATTTGATCCTGTACAAAAGAATTTTGAGAAGAACAAATGCAGCTTAGAAAGAAATGAAGCCTTGAATGTTTCACATAGAATGACCCAGTTCGTCAATGGCTGAATAATTCTAAAATGTAAATACACTGGAAAATGTATTACGCAGAATATTTGCTTCTAAAGTTTATCATTTCTTAAAATTATGTTTCCAGCATAACATTCGACTACATGGAAAACAATATACAGAGGAACACCGAGGAATGCAATCTAGAGACAACATTTCTCACAATTTTTCTTTTATTACAGATTGTAATTATCGAGAATCAACGATTTCCTACATGGATAGAAAACAATGGAAGAAAATGGAGGAACCCAGAGAAGTTTGCACAGCTGAACAGGATTGTGAAAGCCGATTCCAAACTCCAGATCACAACTACAGCTACTTCCAAGTATCCACACTGAAATTTGTAGCTTCAAACTTGCAGAAGAAAATTTTCCAGAAAAAAAAATCCCCAAGAAACATTTACGGCAAAAAAACCAAAAAAAAAAAAGAATCAGTTTTTTCCTTCCGCAAGAAATGAGCCCGATTGCCCCTGTGGAGTTAACTTTTTCTCCAATTAATTTCCCATAACTTTTTTTATTCCTCCACTAATTTTCAATTTCATTCCTTTCAACTTTCATTTAATCTTCCCTTTCAGTTTAATTTTGTTCACAATATACCATTTATTTATTAATTTATTATTGTAACCTAACAATGTCCTCCATAAAGACTCTAGCCACTAATGAAGCATTATAAGAGGAACGGATAGGAGAGAAGTGTGCCACCTTCGTCAACTTGTCCACAATGAACATAATGGCATCATGTCAACGTGAAGAAACAGGAAAACTGACTATAAAATCTAATGAGATAATGTCCCATTTACACTCTGGAACCAAATGAGGCTGCAAAAGTCTTGCAGGATGTTGGTGTTCTGCCTTCACTCTCTAACACTCTAGACACCTTGACACAAAATCAACAATATATTTCCTCATACTGGCCCAAAAGTACAACTGTCGAAGATCAACGTGCATCTTTTTGACACCAGGATGAGTTGAATACAATGCCCGATGTGCCTCTAACATGATCAAAGTGCGGAGATCTCCAATGGAAGGTACATAAATACGACCCAAATGCCTCAAAAGAGTGTCTGACTCAAGGGAATATCCTACAAATCTGCCCTCTAGAGCTCTGCCTGACTCCACCTTAGTCCTCACCTCCTAATACCAACTATCTGAAGGAAGTGTTGAAAGTATCTGACTCCTCAAATCCACACCAAGAGTCACTACCGATAACTCATGTCTTCGTCTACTAAGTGTATCCACAACCATATTCTCCTTTCCCTGGATGAATTTCACCTCAAAATCATATTCACATAGGAACTCCATCCATCATCTTTGTCTGACATTCAGATTAGGCTGCATAAAAATGTACTGCAGACTACGATGATCAGTGTACAACTCAAATCGATGTCCCAATAAAAAGTGTCTCCACATCGTCAAAGCATGTACCACTACGGTTAACTCTAGATTATGAGTAGGGTAATTCAGCTCATGATCCTTGAGTTTGTGAGACTCATAGGAAATCACGCAACCCTCTTGTATCAACACAGTTTCTATACCCTCCAAGGTAGCATCTGTACACACTACAAAATCCCTAGAAGAATCCAGAATGACTAAGATAAGAGCATTGGTCAACCTCTACTTGAGAGTCTAAAAAGCTGCCTCGCATTGCTCTGACCAAACAAATTTCTTCCCTTTCCTTTGAAGAGAAGTAATGGGATGTACTATCCTTGAAAATCCCTGTACAAATCATTGATAGTAACCTACCAACCCCATAAAACTGGGAACCTCTAACACATTAGTAGGTGCAGGCCAATCAATGATAGTTTGGATCTTTGAAGGATCCATTGCAATGCCCTCACCAAAAATAACATGTCTAAGATATTTTACCTCTGTCTTGAAGAACTCACACTTTGACAAGTTAGCATATAGCTGATTCTCCCTCAAACACTATAGCACCTATCTCAAGTGATCCTCATGCTCCTCCATAGTCCTAGAATAGATGAATATGTCATTGAGAAACACCAAGACAAACCGGTCAAGGTAGGTATGAAACACACTATTCATCAAATTCATAAACACTGAGGGCACATTCGTTAACCCGAACAACACCACTGTGAACTTGTAGTGTCCGTAACAAGTACAAAATGCTGTCTTATGTATATCTGCCTCGAAGATTGAAACTTAATTATTAAATATTTAATTTATTAATTTAGCCCCTTCCTTCAAAATTGCACTTTAAAAAAAATGTTTGTTTCGACTATTTATGTTTTTTCCTCTAGGGTTCTCTGTGAGGGCGTTACACATTAGCTGTCATAGGATGGAGAAATTATTCAAGAAATGTTCTTATAATATAGGGGCACAATTATATTTTATAGAAGCATGAGATATGATAACTCAAGATCAACCAAAAATTCAAGAGATTATTTAACACCACCAACAAATATTTCAAGAATTCAATGTTGTACCTCTAATTGGAGACCATAATCATGACATTAAATTAATACCACGAAGAATTATCCATACCAACAAAAAATCATATTTATCCCCTATGCTTATCCTTAACAAAAATGATGATCCATGGAGAATGTGCTCACATTACAAGAAGATAAACAAAATCACTCATAAATATAATTTTCATATTCCTATTTCTAATGAATTGGAAGAAAATAAAACCTATGAAATACAATCTAAATTGTCCTTAGGGTGAAACAAGTAGAATACTCAAGAAATTTGGTGTCATAAAGGTGTTAAGATGGACGCTAAGAAGAGAGGATTTTTTGGTCTAATAATATTTGTTCATACCTATTATCCTGTAAAGAAAAAAAAATGGGAAGGTATTTAATTGAATTCCAAAATTTTGTGGTAAAATATTTGACATACCAACAAAATAAATGGGAAATAATAAAGACTATAGGCCTCTTACAAATATTAGGCATTCTAATACAACACAAGGAAACAATATATTAATGGACTTCATTATGGGGCTAGCAAAGACAATAATATTGTTGTAATTTGAATTTTTGTGGATAAACCAATTAAGAATGCATATTTTTTGTGGACTCTCTCATCTATTTTCCACTAATATTATAGAAAAAGTTTTCATACAAAATATAAAAAAAATTCATGAAATTTCCAAAATCAGACTTGAAAATAGAGCCACCTCAAAATTCGTAATCAAGTGCAAGAATTTTCCAATTGAATATGCAACATGGAATGATGAATGATTCATACGAAATATTTTAGAGTTTTTAAGCATTGAAGGGCAATGCTTTTCTGAAGGGGAATGGAATGTTAAGATCCTGATATGATATATTCCTAAGGATAAGCACTTGTTGCATGTTTAACCCTAACATAAATATTAGTTAATACACTAATACCTCTTGATTAGGATGAAGGGGTATGTCCCTACATATTTTATCCTATAAATAAGAAAGAGAACTCTCTCCCATATGATCATACCATCAAATATTCAATTCATATCATATTTCCTGATTATTGGAGGTAACCCCCTCGAAGCAGTCTGCTACAATTTTGATTTTTTATAAATATTTCAAAGAAATATCATAATAATATATTATTTATATCTCTTATTAAAGAAATATTATTTTCATATAATTAATCTTCATTCTTCATAACTTCACATAATTGACCCATTACCTATACCAATTGATTGATCTAATCATAAAACCTTCATCCACAATCAATTTTTTCTTTATTTGAGCGAAAAAATTATTAATCCACCTATCTATAGATTGAACTCTATGTTTTATTTCTTGTAAATAATTTCATCTACTCTTATTATTCTTTGAGATCTTTCCTATTTTTTGGTCCTTTTTGACCCATAACTTTAAAGTTTCCACCGATGTATCCAATGAAACTATTTATTCTCTTATTTTCTTTCCAAGATTAACCTACTTTATCTAATAATCCTAAGGTGTCATGTCTCTCAAGCATCTTTATCAACCATAGGTATTTCTATTTTAGCAACTCTTTCTCTATTTTGACCCACACTAATGGTTGATAATATTTGAGCTCTCTTAGTTTTTATTTGTCTATTTTTTCTATGATAGCTTCTAAGACTAGTGGTTTTCTCACAATCTTTTCTCTTCTGAAAAATATAACTTCAGCTAGTTTGGACCTTAAGGGATATTTTGCACTAATGTATCACCCTAGGATTTTCGTTATTGCTTTAGGATTTAAGGAGTTTGTACCTATTGATCAATTTATTTTTGAGATATTTCTTAGTGTTCCAACTCAAAATTTTCATATTGTGTGTCCTAAATTGATATTATCTCATATTGAGACTTTGTTCATCTTGGAGGAGATTGAGGAGTTTGTAAAATATTTTCTACTCTCCTCAATTATTCTTCAATTTCCTTTTCCAACTTATTAGCTACAATTTTTTTCTTTTCTTTGTCATCTTTCTTTTCTTCTAAAGTAGAAGGTGCAATGGAATTTTGTGTCCTTAGAGGTTTCCTTGTTGGAGAGGGAGTTCTCTTTGAAGATGAATATGACTAAAATTCAACTATCCTAGGCTTCTCACTAAAGGTTGATGGAGTTGACTTCACCACTTCTAGTTGATAGGGTCATGCTTGTCATAAAGGAGCTACACCAAATCCTAAACTTACTCTTGCTTCAGTCACCTTTTTACTCCTCCTTGCCTTTTGAAAGGCTTGTTATAGTTTCTCTACTGGATCATCTTATTTTGTTTTAGTTCTTTTAGGAGTATAGGATGTGTTAGCCCTTGTAAAATTTGAATGAGTTTGTAATGCTTTATGTTGTCCTTTTATGCTCCCAATCATTTTTGGCTAATCGAAGAAATTTCATTGTTGTATCATGCTTAATTCCCTTAGGTGATTACATTACCTCTTTATTGGGATATGGTCAAAAATCTATTGTATAGCATGTCCAAGAGTTCATATTTTCCCCCCTTCTTTCTTTTTTATTCTTGTCCTTTCAGGGATTCAGGCCCTCAACAGATATTTAGACTAAGTTCAAATGTCCTTATTTGGGTCGGTCTCCCCTTATTCCTTTTTTCATTTTCTTTAGTCAAGGTTTTAGGTCTTGAATGGATACTTAGACTAAGGTCCAATTCCACTCCTAACTCCCACCCCCACTCTCTTATATGTGGCATCCTTTCCATGAGCCCACTATGCTTTTCCGTAGATTGATTTTTTTTGTGTGAAAGCACATAAATGATCCCATGTGGCATGTTTTCCATGTGTTTATGCCTTCTCTTGCCGAACCCTATTTTCTTTCTACAAATGCATGAAAAATGTGCCATGTGGCACCTTTTCTGCAATTTTGCCAAGCCTTTCTAGTGGGTCCCTTCTCAGTCTATAAATGCATGGAAATGATACCAAATGGCATCTTTTCCCAAAGTTTGTGGTGTTCTTTTCCTATCTATTTTCCTTCTTGCAAAAGCATGAAAAACTTTCCATGTGGCACATTTTCTAAATAATTCACCCTTTCTTTCCTACACACCCCTCTTTGGCTTGTGGAAGTGCGAAAAGCTAACACATGGCAGCTTTGTTTTCAATAAAAACTGTTTGTCTCTTTCAATTTTAATCTTGTCGAGGCTTTGGGTTTTGAAAGGACCTTTAGACCTTTATGTCCAAAGGGTCCAAATCATATCAGGATCCCCAATCCCAATCAATCTTCTCTTTTCTTTCCATCCTATCAAGACTTTAGGTCCCAAAAGGATTTTCTAACCTAAGGACCAAAAGGTCCAAGTCTAGTCAAAATTCCTGATATTGATTGATTCTTCCTTTCTAATCTGTTCAAGGTTTCAGGTCCCGACATGACTTTTAGATATATGGTCTGAAGTGTCCTTTTCAAATTAGGATCTTCAAACCTGATAAAATTTATTCTTATGTTCGATCAGGATTTCAGGTCCTGACAAGACTTTTAGACATATTTTTGAAATGTCTAAATTCATCTAGGACTTCCACTCCTAACATTCTTTTCTCTTCCTTCTTTGTTCTATCAAGGTTTTGGTACCCAATTGGACTTTTGGACCTGTTGTCATGGAAGCGTGCACCCTTTGCTATGATGATGAAATCACTTGGCCGCCTCATGAAACATGGGATGATCTCCTTAAGTGTGGGCTCACATTTTGGAGATCAACCTCCAAAGAAGCCTGGTTCCCTTGACACCTCACCTAATCCAACTAAACTACTGTTGTTTGCTAAGAAAAGAGAGAAGGATAACATATAATGAATCCTAAAACTAAAATGTGATGCACCAAATGGTTTTCTGATACATGCACAATTGTCTTTGAACACACAGTTGATCAATAATAAAGTTGGTTCATAAACAAATTAAAGGTTTAATATGCTTATGCATCAATATTTCATAATAAAGTTATAATGTTCACAATTTTAGAAGGAAAATCTACCATCTCTTCACAACTTTAAATTGTTTACATCATTAACACAACCTAAAACCTACAATAATGCATACATTTTTTGCCTAAAGGTGTTGATAATGAGAGAAATATCAAAAAAATTATCATAACTCAGAAATATTCATCAATCATTTGATTACACAATAAAAAAACTTTTAAGAAGGCCAAAAATGCTTAAATTTATTGATAAAAATGTGTTCACAACACTTATGCATGCTTGCAAAATGAGTTACAAGGCTGTCCCAACTTGAAAGAACTTGAAAGCTGGTTACAATACATTGCTGAGAGAGAAAAGAACTAGTAAAAATTCTACCCTTAGGCTTCCTTTATGTTGTTCAAAAGCTGTTAAATGATAGGAAAATGTGTAAGCTAGGTCAAACTTCCTTTGGGCGTCCAAAATAATAACCCCTACTTTGTAGCCCCTAAAAGTTCTCCAAAAAGATATTGGAATGAGTAAGTCTTCCCTTGACCCTGTCTACCATTAAGGCACCTCAAAAGCTCCTAAATGTTGGTAAATGCTTCAAAACTGGGTCAAAACTGTTCTATATTATCTCTATTAGTTGCACAACTCACCAAGCTTCCCCTATATACTTACAATTGTCCATAACTGCACTTTACTTCATCAAACTGCCACTTGCATAGCAATAGGGCATGTGGGAGAAGACTGAATCAATCAAAAGCCTCTTGGAGGAGTAGAAGATTCTTTCTAGGACAAGTATTTGATACTTCCACGTAGTTGTGACATATCTCCACTCTTGTAGAGGACTGTACTGTGAGATTTTAAATGGATGTGATTATTCTTCATTGGACTATCACTGTTTAATTGGTTTTGTTCTTGCTAAGGGTTACATTATTCTTTACTTGAGCACTATCCTTTTCTATTGTCTCATAGTCCCTACTACATCAGTTAGCAGCCCTACATGAACCTCTGTCACATTATCACAGATCTTGGACATTCTTACTACCATGTCTTTACTCTCAACATCCCTTTATTCTCTTTGTAGTTTCCTCAAAATTTCAACTAGCCTCCAATTTTAACCAAAAATTTCATTAAGATCAAGCATAATCTTTCTATGCAGACATACCCCTCTTCTCTGACATATAATTTGTATAATGATTATGTCTTCAAACTCATTTTAATATTGTCACATTATCCATATTTGGTTGATTTAACCTCTCGGATATACCAAATTTCAAATATTACATAGAATGTAAAAAATGAAATTCTTGCTCATTAAACTTAGAGTATGGAGAAAAATAAGAACATACTCTTGCTTGCTCATGAACCTTCATGGATACTACCTACAAACTACCCCTCTATGGTCAAACCTTCAAACCCTTGACGTTGAGATACTCTTCATTTGAAATCCATGAAAATGTACCCCAAATTATGATTGTTTATGCACAAACCTGAGATGGAGGTCTTCATGACTACCACAGTAACTTTCATTGTCCCTTTGTGTCATTTCAAGGCCATTGTCATCTTGAATATCCTTACTAAGCCTTGCTCTATTTTTTGAAACTCTATACATTGTCCTATGGTTGTTACTATACAGTCCACTACCCTAATGTCACTGCTTCCTTACTGTCTTTGCAAACTTCATGATATCTTCACTACAGTCAGATTTTGCTAACTCTATCAATCTTCAACTCCCACTACTGCCCCTTCTTGTCTTAGACATTTTGACACATAAATTTTACCATCATATTTATGCTCCTTGTATTTATTTGTAGTAAACAACCCTGCAATGAATTTTCCTATGTTCAATTGCCCCACTCTTAAGCCTTTCCATTCGGATTGGTAAACCAAATAACTTTTTCATCCATCAGAGGAATCGTCCCAGACCAAGGGAGCATTTCTTGAAAATGAGATTCTATTTTTTGACACGAAATAGTTCGGGACTAATGTGGAAGGGATCCATTTGAGTAAGACAGCAGTGATACATTTTCAACATTTACACTAGCAACAACTTCAACATGTCTAGATTTAATCCTTTCTCTAATATCATCCAAAGTTCCAAGAGGTGTTGCATTACCTCCTGATCTAGAGTCCCTGATACATCAGTTAGCATTATTTGAATCCTAGCATCGTAGATCACTGGTATTTCCTTAACAATCACTATCCGAATGATTGTTACATTTCTAATGGTCTCCTTTTCATTACTTCCTTTTCACTCTTGCAAAGGTCTTCTTAAATTTGCAAATGCTCAATGGCTAATGGCTTGCATTTGATAAATTTTCTTTCACATATCTTGGAAGGCATACAACCTTCCTTCATATTTTGTGATAACCCTTAGTAGTGCTTAGAGATTTCCATGAATGTACAGACCAATTAAGGCTTCCTCAAGATTTCTCACATGTTCTAACAATTCATAACCTATAATTGTCACTACATTCTTATTATGACTATGACTATAGGTCCTCTATGGGACTATCATGATAGTGATCTTGAATGGACTGAAATTTAAGTGTCATAGGACTTTCCTTTAAGATCTAACAAACTCTCAATAAACGCATTATTCTACATGGCAGTGTCCATGAAGATCATAGGCATGAGGCATTTTACCATATGAGGATCAATAAGGTCAATGTTTTCATAATCCTAAAGACTTCAATCATTATCCTCTATTATACTATGCTCTTTACCTTTCCATTACATTTGTCATGAACTTCAAACCTGCAACTACTCACACCCCTTTATTTTGCATGACTTTCCCTTTGTAACACTGCAGGTTTGAAACTATCTTCTAAATGACATCGGCATGATGACTGTTTTCTCAAACTTGTCCTATGACTGCCCTTCTTAATGCAAACCTTTTGTAGGTTCATGCTATCACTCATAAAAAGTTTGCACTCTTTTGAAATTAGAACTTCAACCACTTCTTACTGTTGTCTCCATGCTTGCTATTGGTAAACTTCTCTTTGTCCTAACTATTTGCCACTCATTTTTCTTGTTGAACTGTCACATGATGTCTAAACTACCCTAGTACAAAAAGATTAAAGTAGCTTATTCTACCTCCAGCCAAGGAACGAATTCCATACTAAAGAAAAACTATCTTATGGCTATCTTCTAATGACATTTAATTATCATTTGTTAATGTTGCCAGTTTTAAAGGTTATTCTTCAATATTGCAAATAAAAATCATCTTCTTTTGTTGATGGCTGAGATGAAATTCATATTCAATCAGCTATTGACTCTTTGTTCTTCATGCATTGTCCCTTCATAATGAACAATGACTATGATACCTTTCCCTTTCAAAGAATTATGACTATGATGTTTTACTTTGCTGCTCATTAAGAGACCAAGGAATTCCTTTGAATTTTTTTTTGTGATTTTATTGAGTATAAAGGACAATACCACCAAAAATTCCTTAAGCAATCACTCTTGATAATTTTCTCAACTATGATTGTGGCTTCAACCATCTCAAATATTTTGACAAATTGACAAATGTTCACCATGCACGCCTCTTGAAGATTTTGATGGCTCTAGTAATTCTTCAAGGAAGAATCCTTATCAAGTAAATTAATCTTCAGCCTTCTTAAAATTAGAACCAGTTTGTCAGGCAATACTTTTTTTTTGAAACCTCAGGTATCATGCTTTACTAAAGCTATGTATCTTGGAGGTGGGTTCTTCAATAATATGCCTAGGTTTCTTTAATTATCCTCTTCCATTTCAATGCCAGTAGAAGGCACAACATTCTCAGATGTATCTACAACATATAATGAATCCTGAAATTTCATATACTACAGACTTGAAACTAAAAAATACCCAACTTAAATCCACCTAGAAATCCAATCTAATGCGCTATGGAATGGACCTATTGTAATGGACCTTAAATCCTTCACTAGTTGATGAAGAATTAACTGTGAAAATGTCAAATTTTCTCATAAAAATTATTCCCTTGATCTTGAACTAATAGTAAATCTAAACATCCTTGCTTATCCTCATTAGATTCACTCCTTCCATCACTCATTTTCCTTAATCATAAACATAACTAGCATGCATCCATGGGTAAAAGATACAAAAAGCCTTTTAGCTAATCGATTTCTCTTTGCACAAAACTGTCAATGGCATATTTATTCCCACTGAAAAAAAATAACATATCGAAAAATGCATCGCATACCCAAGACTACAGACACCTTCCTGAATAAAGTATTGAAAACTCAAACATACATTAGTGTTTATGGAAATAATCACACTTGTTTGGGTTCTTCTCATGCTAAATCCTCGTCAAAAATGAGAAACCTTCATGTCGAATCTACATCTTGAAACTTTTGAACACACGAGTAAGATGTTCATGAGACCCTCTCAACTTCGGTAGCTTTCATGCAACATGCCATGAGTAGGGTAATAAATTCAAAGCATTTTTTCATGCCAAGAATACATATGACTCTTTCAAATCCCTATGAACACCATCAAATGTGCTATATTTTGTGCTTGATTTCAGCAACATGGAGATAACAGCAAGAAAGAAAACAAAAAAACCTTAGGCCTATCTATGTTGTGTGGTTAGATATTTTTTTTTAATTTTGAAACTTTTAAAAGTAACAAACTTAATTATTTTTCCCTCTTTTCAAGTCAACATAAATTTTCACTACTAGATGGTTTTTAAAGCTCAAGAAGTGACATTAATTATCAAGTCAGCTTTGTAAAACTTATTTAAATTTAACAATTAAAATAAGTTAATAAGACCAAAGGTCCAAAAGTTTTGATCCATTTCGATTTCCTGAACCCAATTCTTTCTTCCTTGTTGGGAGTTTGAATCTTTTTGTAGACTTTTGGAATTTTGACCTGATGGTCTGAATTTGATTTCTTTTTTCACTACTACCCTCCAGTTCACTCTTTCTTAGAATATTTTCAGTTTTTTGGAACCTAATCAAACTTTTGGACACTCCATTAGATTTTCACGTTTTTCATGTTGAAAACATCTATGTATTTTTTTAATTTTTATCTTGTTGGGGCTTTAGGTTCTAAAAGGACCTTTGGACCTTTATGTCCAAAGGGTCCAAATCTGATCATGATCCCTGATCCTAGTCGGTATTCACTTTTATTGTTATCTTATTGGGACTTTGAGTCTCGAAAGGATTTTTTGACATAAGGACTAAAAGGTCTGAGTCCAATGGGGATTCCCAATATTGATCGATTCTTCCTTTTTGATCCATTCAAGACTTTAGCTCTTGATAGGACTTTTAGACCTATGTTTTGAAGTGTCCTTGTTTGATTGGGATCTCCAATCCCAATCAACTTTCTTCTCATGTCTAGTTAGGACTTCAAGTCCCAATGAGACTTTTGGTCATATGTCTGAAATGTCTAAATTTTCCCAATACTTTCACTCTTGAAATTATTTTCTTTTCCTTCTTTGTCCTGTCGAGGTTTCAAGATCTAATTGGACTTTTGGACCAATGGTCCAAAATTCCTAATTCATTTCGATTTCCTAGACCCCATTCTTACTTCCTTGTCAAGACTTCATAGTTTTAGTGAAATTTTGTAGTTTTAACCTGATAGTCTGAATCTAATTTATTTTTCACTCCCACCCTCTAGTTCACTCTTTCTTAGGATCATGTTTGGGTTTTACAACCCAATCAGACTTTTGGAAACTTTGCAATATTTTCATGTTTTTCACTATTAATTCTCCAACAACTTTCTCAATTTCTAGATTTAATTCTTGGGGCTACATGGATGATCTTAAATGCACTTTTTAACAACTCCATGTGGGAAAAAATGGAACCCATACTTCTTTATGATTCTCAAGCCTCCTTTATGTCAGAGATTCAATCTTGGTCATAATTTTCTGATGATTTCATTGGAGTTTTCTTCCAATTTTGTGTGCTCATTAATTTGGAGGCATGGTGTGGGTGTGGGAGCTATGTGGCATGATTTCTTCTTAGATTTGGATGTCCACATGTCTACATATAATTTGGTAGAGTTCCAAGCCCTAACCTTGGCCCTTCCTCCTTCACATCTTGTAGAGGTATAAATTGCACTTGTATTCTCATTCTAAGGGTTGGTTTTTTTTGTTCAGATATTGTTCTAGAGAGAATCAATTGTAGATCCAAAAGAAGTTAGATATTCAAAAGAAACCCTAGGTTTCATTTTTGAGTTTTGGGTGTAGCTATTTTTGTATTGTAAATATCTGAGCTTGATCCCAAACTTGTAATAACAATTGTAAACATAGAAGATATAGTGATTAAAGGAAAAATCAACCCTACCAGAGTGTCTCCATATGTGTGGTATGCATTTTCAAATGTGTCATTGGTTAGTTTTTCAGTCATAAGTTTATAAAGTTTGTACAAATCCTTTGCTTGGTATCTTTCTAATATAATAAAGGAAATGTATGGGTACACTTGAGGATTACTAAATAGACTATCTTTATATTCCACAACCATCTATTGTATTTAAGGACATAGTCTTTTGTGGTGAATTGATTAAGTCATTACCTTGTTTTAGTTATTACATCTATGGTTAAATATAGAGACTATGTTGCCTAATGGATAAAGGCACTAGTCTATAATTGGTTTTCTCTCCCATCATCTCAAACATACTCCAAACACATCAACTCAAAAAACCTTTAATTTTTTACTTTATGTTTTTTTTATTGACATGTCTGAGTGAATACAAAATACAAGGGTGTATCATAAACTCATTTTTAGACACTTATATGGTAGGTTATCTATTAGAAATATTCTCAACTTTACTTATTGAAACTAGCACATAGGTATATTATGACACCAGTATTAGGATACACTATGCAGTGAGTGTATTTTGTTGTAAGGTATTGTTTAATGCTTCAAATCATCAATTCAATATCTTAGGGAAAGCCCCCTTGGTCTTGCAGAGCCAAAAGTGAAGGAGGTCTTACCCACCTCAATCATTGGTCCTTAGCTACCCAACTTGAATATAGGTTTGTGGTAATTTCCCAAGTTTGACACCCTTGACACTTGGAATACTATCAAACCTTAGGTATGTGGGGCAAAAAAATTCTATCACCAACAAAATTGGACCCATTACTAGGAAAGGATATAAATACACAAGAAATTTTTTAGATCTTTGGTAACATAATAAGTCTATATTTGTGTATTTTTTTTGGGTAAGTTTAGCATTTTGTCAACTTACACCAACAAGATTGGCATTGTCGAGAATAAGGTGGATGAACTAATATCTTCAAAAGATTCTTTAACTTCCCAACTTGAATAAAGGTTTGTGGTAATTTCCCAAGTTTGACACTCCTGACACTTGGAATATTATCAAACCCTAGGGATTTGGGGCCAACAGCTCCAATCACCAACAAAATTGGTATTGTTATTACCAAGAAAGGATATAAATACACACAAAAAAATTTACAACTGTGGTAATAGAATAAATCTATAATTGTGTATTTTGTTTGGGTAAGTTTGGCATCCTATCAACTTACACCAACAAGATTGGCATTGTCGAGAATAAGGTGGATGAAATAATATCTTCAAAATATTTTGGTGACAAGTTAGGAAAGTATTGAGTTTTGGTTTGAAATTAGAAGTCTATAAGTTTCAAATATTTTTTCCTTCAGGGAGTGGCAACTCCGTTAGGAAAGATCCATAAGTATATGACAAAAGATAAGTAATGGATAGATATTAGTTTTATAGAGGTCAAGAAGTTCATGTTCAAAGCTTGCTCTATTGGTGCAAGAAGGAAACAAGAACACTAGAAAGCTAAAAATTCAAGTAATTCTCCTTTACATAGTTCAAGAAATAATGAAAAAGTGAGTACTTTAGGTAGAAGGAAAGCTTCTAAATATTTTTATCAATACACATTAGATTATTCAACTAATAATAGAGTTAGAACTACTAGAAGAAATTTTAGACATGATTATAATAGATATGGAAATGAAACAAACCCTTAGTCTAAGAAAATATAAATGTGGGTGTACTTGAAGTTACACCTCAAACAAACACTAGGCTTCACCCTCTGAGAAATTGAAGAGAAAGTAGACATGATACCTCTCAATCTTCTGAACAAGATGTTGAAAGCGGGCATGTGCAGGATCATGGTATGCCAAAAAGTGGCAATGGAGAAAAAAATACGTGTTTCTACGACTCAAAAACGCGAAAATGGTGAGTTGACTTTATGGGGCTCAGGTGACTACCGAGGTAGAGGAAAAACTTAGATTTAAGAATCGGATATCCGATCCAAATCGGATATCTGATTTTGTTGACATATATATAAATAAAATTTCGGGCAACCAAAACTCATTTTCACATTTGCATTCGGCTCAACCGCGGCAGGCGCACAGTGGAAAGCGCAAATCAGATATCCAATTTGAAATCCATCTCCAACAGGTAAAATTCTTGATTTTTTATTTGCTCTAATCAAATTTTCAATTAGATTTGTTTAATTTTAGTTGATTTTTTTCAAAATAGGGTTTTTTGGTAGATTTTCTATGAAAAAGTTGAATTTAGCATGGATTTTGATGAAAATTGAATGTTTGCAATGGATTTTGATGAAAATTGAATGTTTGCAATGGATTTTCACTTAAAAATAGTGTTTTTTATGTATTTGGATTAAAAATTAGAGAATTTTATTAATTTTTGTTAAAAACTAGGGTTTTTGTTGGATTTTAAAAAAAAACTAGGGTATTTTTATACTATTTTCATTTATATTGTCTGATTTTAATTAGATTGATTTGTTTTTATATTTAATCAGGCATTAGCATTAAATTGTTTTGAATCTTGTAGAAAATTTATGAGCTTCATGACCTTGTGTCACTTCACTAATACCCACGTGAGATGTAGTTGTAGACTTATGGCTTCCTATGTTGCAATCATAGCCAATGTTGAGCTTGATTCTTATAACTCTTTCACTCAACGTATAATGTCTACCCAATCCATCTTATATTCCCTCCCTAGTCCTACATTACCCATGTCTTTTTTGTAACCTAACATTTATGTGGACTTGGCATATGTTATTTCTAAGGTCCCCAATGATAATCTAGAATAATTGGATAAAGACCTACAATGAATTCAACAATTCTTAAGCATTGAACCTTTGGATGGAGAAGCAATCCCTCTTTTGGATAGCATTGGGAAGTTGGTAAATGATTAGGAAGGGATAGAAGTGTTACGTAGCCTAGCTAATATAGTAGATTCTAATATTCCTTTGGTAGCTAGTTTCACGAAATTTTTGACTAATGCTCAAAATCCTTTTGGAAAATAAGTTTCCTCTCCCACAATAATGCCTTCTATTCCCAACTTTACACCTCCAATCATAGCATCAATGATGGAATATAACAATGGTTTAAACTCAAGCTTAGGAATTTCTAGTGGAAATTATAATAGTTTTGTCCCTTCACCTATAACACCTTCATATTCATCACCCCTCCTAAACATGAAATATAATATCCCACCATTCCTCCATACTAGTTCACCATACTTGAAAAACTCTCACAACATGTGGCCCAATGATTTTGTGATAAATCAACTTTTTTATTTAAAGCATGAGATTATTACAACAACAAATTTCAAACTTAAACCAAAATCAAACCAATAGTAAACATCCAAAATACCTTACACATAATTCATTAATGTTCACTATTTTAAATACACCTATACTACAAAACATTGAAATACCTCGCTTTGGAAAGTACAATGGTAAAAAATATCCTAATAACCATTTGTTAGTTTTTACTACCTTGTGTAGAGACTTTATTTTTGAAGATTCACTCATAGTGAAACTCTTTTCTAGATCATTGAAAGATATGGCCTTGGATTGGTTTTGTTCATTGTCAAACAATCAATTACCTCTTTTACACAACTCATTAATGATTTCCTCCAACACTTTCAAGTGAACATCAATCCTCAAGTTACATTAACAAATTTAGTTCATTGTAATCAAGGACCTAAAGAGAAAATAAAAAACTTTATGAAATGATACTAATCCTTTTATTTGAAATTCTCCTATAGTCTTCAAGATGTTGACATTCAAAGGGTGTTTATAGGTAACTTACAACCTAATATTCAAGATAAGAAATTGCTAATGAAATATCCATCCTTAACACGTTTTTGTATAACCCTTCATGATTATCGAATATCGATTAGTTGGTATGAAGGTACCCCTTCATAGGCTCCTATTGGACAATCATATAAGTCATGCCTCAAAACAACTATCAATCATTTAAAAAGAAAAAAAATATTCATTACTTGATAAACATTCATGTCAAACCGCTCATAATATTGAGACAGTAAGCTCTGTAAACATAACTCTAGATATAAATTTAGGCCATGAGATAGGAAATTTTCATAGTTGTTTGATTCTCTCCATGTGATCATGTTGCAATTGTTAAACTAGAATATGATTCAACTTCCTCCAATTAGTCATATTCAAACAATTAAACCTTTACCACCAAACTTTAATGCAAAAACATTTTTTCAATATCATCGTACACCTCGACATAATATGGAAAGATGTAAGCATATTTATAACCAAGTGCAAGACCTCATTCTAATCAAATCTAGTTGGATGACCTATTAATGACAAAGGAAATAAATTGGTTTTTTCACCTAATCAATACTTACAAATATTTACAAGCCCATTGCCAATTCATTCAACAAACTTTGTTCAATACAATGATAATGAAGAAGATGATAATGATTTTTCCATCTTTATAAACATTATTAATATTCAAAATCATAAAGGAAAAACCAATATTTTGTTTAACATTTCTTTTACATATATTGATTCTTCTATAACTACACTCGATGGTCTTCTTTATATCAAGTTTGCAGAAACCCGAAAAGGGAATACTCATTGATCCCATGTACATAGTGAATATGATCAAAAAAGAGTTATTGTATGTACATGAACTTTATGCAGATGATTATGAACAATCAAAAGCATGATTAAAAGCTCATGATGGTTATGGCTTCCCTATAATTGGTTTGATAACTCTCCCAGTAAAGGTTGGACCTAAATAGTTGGGTGGTTTTGATAGATTTTTTATGAAAAATTTGAGTTTAGCATGGATTTTGATGAAAATTTGAATGTTTGCAATGGATTTGCTTAAACATAGTGTTTTATGTATTTGGATTAAAAATTATAAAATTTTATAGATTTTGTTATAAACTAGGTATTTTTAAATATTTTCATTTATATTGTCTAATTCTAATTAGATTGATTTGTTTTTTATATTAATCCCGGGCATTATGGCTGTGACAATGAAAATGCACCACCTCCACCACCTCCACCTCCTCCACCACCTCCTGCGACCTCCTCCACCTCCACCTCCTCCACCTCCACCACCACCTCCACCACCTCCACCACCTCCCACAACACATCAGTTCAAGAATTAATTTCTGAAAAATTGCAACAATTAAAGGGTATTTCGAAGTTTATATGAGAGTCCCTCGATTATCTTCGATGTCAAACACAATGAACGAAATAATTAAAAATATAGAAACCCTCTCCTCGCAACATAATTGCCTTTCATTCGTGGCGAGAAAACATGAGAGAATATTATGCATGTGGATTGTCCTATGATGATGCGAAAGATCTTGGAATAACCAAAGCCCAAATAGCCTCTTTATTTGTTAACCCTCGCACTGGTTTGCCAGTTAATGTTAATAAAACAAAACTTTCTATAAAATGGTGCACTCATTGAGAAATTGTAGAAAACTTTTGGGATTGTTGGTGTATGGTTTTTTTGAAACCACCGAACAACAATTTGGATGTACCATTTTACTTTATAAAAAAATTATATGCTGAGTTTGTGTTAGGGCATCATGTCAATTACTTTGACATTAGACCCTTCCAGGGCGTTGGTGGAGGTATGCCCCAGGATAGAGAAGGGGCAGTTAGAGTAATACCCCACCCACATGTTCCCTCCCTCGCTTCCCTCGCACCTCGGTGCTCATCCATATATTATGCGGGATGCGGCCACCTGAGACTATCCGCTATTCACTCTTTGAGTGGTCTTTTGGTTTTGCATGCTTTTGTATTGCTTCAGTGACCACATTCTAGTGATGTTGGTGATGGCTCGAGTGCTGCTGCATCATCCTCATCAGGTCCACATATTTGTGTACCACATACTTGCTCCATGTGCCACCAAATATGCTTGGGTCCTCTTGTAGAGCCTGCCGAGCATCCCCTAGACGCTTCTGATTATGACTTCCATGATGTGGATATTATAGATCAGATGCAGGGGAGTGGAGCACACCATACAGAGTCCTCTCCTGCTAGAGAGGGGGACATTGGAGTCGTGACACAGGTAAAATTTAAGTTGTGAATTTATAACTTGCATTTGTTTTCAAATGAATATTAATAATAAGAATGAGTATAATATTACATATATTTATTTACATGGTCTATTTAGGTTGATGTCAGAGGAGGTGAAAAATGTGGTGGATAGCACCTTGAGGGCCATTTCATTTGGCACGGACAT
>VDFB02193867.1:531074839-531421816 GCA_007258455.2 Sequoia sempervirens
AAACTTGTTAGCGATTAGAAAATTCCTTTCATATGTGATACTAATATTGTAACAATCCCCTCTTCTACTCCTTTTCCCATATACCATCTAATTGACATGGCTTGGGAATTTAGTCAATTAAAAGTTAAAAGTGTCAATTAGAGAGCTATCGAGGATGTTGAAACACATGGAGAGGAAATTTTCATACTTCAATGCCCCTACTATTTTTTATCAGCCAAATAAAGTTGTAACAATTCCTAATGATGGAGTAGAAAAACTCAACATTCAAGAGACCCCTAAAATTTATATGGGTGATATTTTCATAGGTAATAATTAAAATATTGATCAATTTTTATACATCATTGTTGATAAGTTGGCTAGTTCATAATTGTATGTTAGATTTTGGAGCATCTAGTAATGTGATGTCACTAAAAGTTATGAATCATTTAGGACTACAAGTTTCTCAATCTTATGGTAAATTTTATGATATGGATTCTTGTGAGGTAGATGCAATTGTGAACGTAAATATTCTTCATGTGTAACTTGTTGCATGCCTTGGGAAAGCCTTTTCAATAGATATAATCATAGTCAATTTTCTCACTAAGTGGGGTATGTTACTACCAAGGAAGTGGGAAGCTTCAATGAATGGTAGTCTTAAAATGGATTTACCCTATGCTACCATCCTGATGTGTGGAAAAGATGTCTAGCTACACAAGGAATAAGAAATGATGATCATTATGGAGAATCCTAATGAATAAAGGAATGAGATTGTTTACCCTGATGTGGAGCTTGATTATCTAGTAGGCTATCGTGATGATGAATCTAATAAGAAAATTGATTCTAATTTTTTTTCCTCACATCTTCACCCAGAAGATGATGGACTTTGGAATATATATTTTGATGGTGCATGTTCAAGAGAAGGTAATGGTGTAAGAATTATATTTATGTCCCCTAGGGGAAAATATTACAAGTACACTTTTAGATTTAACTTTGAGTGCTCCAATAATGTGATAGAGTATAAAGCTTTGTTACTTGGCCTAAATATAGCTTCAAAGTATGGAATCAAATACATTAGGGTGCATGGTGATTCAAAACGTGTGGTGTCTCAAGTCAAAGGCACTTATGCTACAAAAGAAAAAAGAATAAGAATGTATAGGAATGTTGTTTGGAATACTATTGAGGCATTTGATTCTTTTAATATCACTTCCAAGGTGGAAAGAGAAAATAATGTGGTGGTTGATGTGATTGTTGCACTAGCTTCAAAATTTGATGTTTTTTTCATTCTCCATCACTACAACTATGAAGTTGAGATTCTTACCAGTCCTATTATTCCAGATAACATATACAACTAGCAGGTTTTCAATGATGACCAACAAATTTATGAGTTTTTAAATTGCATTAATCATTTTGAAAACAAGAAAATTGACTGGGGACCCATGGTGGAGAAAGATAATGAAGGTAAGGAGACTCTTTTTTGGAATGAGATCATCCAACTCAAAAACAACACCATTCCTAGAGGTATTATTTCTTTAGAGATAATTTTTGATAATGTTGATTGTCAGAAGACAAAGAGTAAGCCTATCAAAGAAAGATATAGAGGTTGTAAACTTAGGAACTAAATTAGCTCCTAAGATGGTTTATATTGGTAAGAAATAAGATTGATAGAGAAGCAAATATTGATTGTATTATTAAAAGAGTATAAAAAATTATTTACTTGATCTTATAATGAATTGAAGGCTTACATATAAGATTTTTTCTAGTATACCATTATATTTGAGCCTGGTATAAAGCCATTCAGACAAAAGAAACATCCTATCAACCCTACTCTTGCTCCTCAAATACAGAAATAACTGATGAAATTGGAAGAAGGTGGTATTATTAAACCTATTAGACATTTAGAATGGGTGTCTAACCTTGTTCTAGTTAGAAAAAATAATGGGGACATCCAACTATCTGTAGGTATCAAAAATTTGAATATCAAGTCCCTCAAGGACAATTACCCATTTCCCAACATGGATCATTTGCTACATCAAGTGATAGGGTCAAAGTTGATGTCTACGATGGATAGTTTCTCAAGTTGCAATTAGGTCATGGTTGATGAATCTGAGAAGTAAAATATAACTTTCACTACACCATGGTAAACTTTTGTATATGTTTGAATGTCATTCAAACTCAAGAAAGCAAGGGGAAAATTTCATAGAGTTATGGATGTAGCTATTGTAGGACTCATAAATGAGATTATGGTTGTCTACCAAGATGACCCGACTGTTTACTCCAAGGATCAAGAGGATCATTGTAAACACTTGGAGTTAGTCTTCCAAAGATGCTTGAAGTGTGGGATATCTTTGAATCCCAAGAAATGCATCTTCAGTGTGGAAGAAGGTAAGATCTTTGGGTGCATTGTGTCTAAAGAATGGTTAATGATTGATATTGAATGTGTCAAAGCTATTGACCTTATCCCACAACCCAAAATGGTCAAAGTAGTTTAGTCTTTCTATGGTCAAATAAACTTTGTTTGAAGATTTATTCCCAACTTTTCTAAGAAAACAAAATCCATCTCTAAACTATTGAAGAAGGGGCGATATTCCAATTGGAATAAGGAATCAACAGATTCCTTCTCAAAGATAAGAGATGTACTTAAAAAGGCACCAATGCAAGCAAGTTCGGATTGTTCTAATCCTTTCCAATTATTTTCCTTTGCATCTTTTTATAGTATTGTTGTAGTTCTACTACAAAAAAATAAAGATGGTTATGAGTAGCCAATATCTTTCTTCAACAAATCATTGAGAGATGTTAAATTGAACTATTTTGTGATGAAGAAGCATGCATATTCCCTTGTTAAAGTTTTGAAGAATCTTAGACCTTATCTTATAGGGTCTATATTACTTTTGTGCCACATACTACTGTCAGAGATATTTTTGTGTAGCAGGAAGCATTAGGTAAAAGGTGTTGGTGGATCAATAAGATCCAAGAGTATGACATGGATATACAAACAACCAAATTAGTTAGAGGTCAAGGGCTAGAAAAATTAATTGCTGAAAATAATTTGGATGTTATTGAAGTCCACCAAGTTAACTTGACCCCTATGTCATTTCATGTCAATTAAAGGATTGCCCTCACTATAAGGACATTGTATTCTATTTAGAAAACATGAATTGTCCTTTCGAATTGAATGATTAGTAAAAAATAACTTTGAAAGATTGAGGCTTAAAGGTATGTATTGCTCTAAGGATAATTGATGAGGAGAAACCTTGATGGTGTGTTCCTGAGATGATTAAATGAGGAGCACTCAACAAAATTTATGGAAGAATGTCACCATGGATTTTGTGGTGAACATTATATGTCAAATACCACCACTCATAAATTTATGGGGATAGGTTATTAATAGCCAACATTATTTAGGGATATGACTAAGTTTGTAAAAGGATGTGATGCTTGCCAAATATTTTTCAGAAAGTTGATGTTTACAGGTGCACTTCCCCTTAAAACCATTTTAGTGGAGGCTCCATTCTAGAAAGGGGGTATTGAATTCATAGAGGAAATTGTAGAAAAGTCCAACAATGGATATGAGCCAATATTGGTTGCCACTGACTACTTTACAAAATGGGTGGAAGCAATTCCTACAAGAAATGCTACCTCAAAGATAGTGATTTTTTTTTTCTAAATAACATAATCACAAGGTTTGGTGTACCTGGTGTCACGAGGATTGCACCCTAGATGCTAAGCATGAAGCTCAGCAATCCCATGAAACATTGAAACACCTTTGAGCCTGTGGGTTGCTCACGTTGAAGGTGAATCTCTAGATTGTGGGTTGGTTCCCATTTTGATCTCCTAGAATCTAATGACTTGTGTGGGAAAAGGGATAAAGATTAATCTATGAAACTAAAGGAAACTCGAATGGTAAATTACTTCTAGGAGGTGATGTGCCAAAAAATACAATTATGCAGACTTATTCACAACTAATATTCTCAGAAAATTTGTAAACACAACTCAACTTGGGCACCTTGATCACATAAATGTTTCACTAAAAGGCTTTGCTTAATCTTTCCTTGCTAAGGAAAATAAGGTTTTCACAAATTAAGAGAAGAGATAAACTTTAGAGAACAATTAATGACCTATGATAAACTTCTATTATGTACATGCATCAGTAAATGAGATAGAAATTTAAAGGTTTCTGATTTAAAACACATTAAACTTGTATCAAATCATTTAAAAGAGACAAAACACCAAAAATTACAAAGGTAAACTCTGTTTTTATTGAATATCCTAAAGGAAACTCTACAAAACTCTAAACAAACTATTGAAAATAAAGTATTGATGTTGTAGACACCCAAAAATGTCCTCTTACAATACCTTGTCCCGACATTACATCATTTAGACATCTTGTAGCACCTTTTTCCCTAAGTACCCATGTCATCATCTAATTAGTTAAATAAATCTTAGTTATTTGACTAATTTCATTTATTCCCTATTTATCCATAATCCATTTTTCTATAATTAAATAAATTTGTTTATTTATCTAATTATTCATGACCATTTATCATCTCTAATTAAATAATTATTTTAATTGTTTAATTATTCATTAATCTATACTTTTATAATTAAATAAATATTTATTTATTTAATTATTCATGACCATTTATCCTCTCTAATTAAATAATTATTTGAATTGTTTAATTAGTCATTAATCAATACTTGTATAATTAAATAAATATTTATTTATTTAATTATTCATGACCATTTATCCTCTCTAATTAAATAATTATTTTAATTGTTTAATTAGTCATTTATCCATTCTCCTATAATTAAATAAATTTGTATTTATTTAATTATCCTTTTCACCGTAGTATATAATTAAATAATGATTTTACATTATTTAATTATCTTTCCACGTCATCCCTATCCTTTATTAGATAATGTTTTATCATTACTTAATAATTTTATCATTTCATTATCCTTCCCATCTTTTTAGGATTTATTTCCTTTAAAATAATAAATCAAAATCTTTCTATCTTTTTAAAATCTTATCTCATCTCGTTGTATTTCCTCTTTTGTCAAAATATCAAATCCTTATTGAATCTTATCAAATCTTATCTTCGTCCACATAAAGGCTCTATAAATACAGCCTCTTACAATCCATTTAGAGGGTTGATTCTTAAGTACCCTCACTTTGTCAAAATCATTCTTTAGTCTTCCATATGTCTTTATCATTCTCCATTTGTCATTTTCATCAGGTCGTTATGCTATTGAATTGAACAACCAACATTCCTCCATTATCAATCCTTCAAAATCTCACATTCTCATGCAAGTGGAGAAGAGCAATGGAGATAAATTGAGTTTAGCGTGGATTTGGGTTTGCATTCGTTTGTTATTGTGATTTTCATGCTTGCTCGTACTCTATTGTGCTAGTTAGGATTTGATATATTTCTTCTTTAGTTTTATATTTGATTTTCTCCTAATTACATTTGGTGAACCCGACGTGAATCCCTTGATCTAGCTTGCTTTTTGTAGGTTTTATTGACTTTTTGTTGCAAATCTACCATTTTTTGGATAAAACCCCAGGTTTTACAAATTTCTTCATATCTTCTACAAAGCTGTGAATTTTTCTACAATATTTTCACATAATCTTGTGCATCATCTCAAGAGGCTATAGTAAAAAATTGAGGGTTTATCGTCATTTTTGTAGGAGTTATTGTGATTTTATGTTTTTTGATAAAATTGATTTTATGGATGCAAATCGGTGAATTTTTCAGAAATTTTTATATTTTTGGAAAGATCTTGAAATTATAATAGGGGTCTATGGTTTATAGATTTAATTTGGAGGTCAAATATAATGTGAAAAAATTTGATCTTCATTTTCTATATGGTTTTCACAAATCTGCATTTCTAGGTGCAAAACGGGGAATTTTTTTTACTTTTTTACATTTCTGGAAAGTTCTCAGAAAATTAGTAGGGATCTCTTGTTTGATTTTTTTATTTTTCAGATCAATAAAATCTTCAAATAATGAAATCTAATTCAGCTATGTCAAAAACATGTATCTGAAATTGCAATTTTCTGATGAGCTTATTTTATTTTTTATGGCTGCATTATAATATCATTTTTTGATCTTGTAGGTGATCATAAGGAGCTTTAGTAGCAGCAATATCATTCATAGATAGCATATTGGAAAGAAAAAACTTCTAGGTGCACTCATTTAATCTTTCATCTCTTAATCTTGTTTGTCACACATTTGGATTTAGGCTCTTAAAATGAATATTGTCTTTGAGCACATATTGAAAATAGGATCTAAAATTAACCACTATCTTCCTACACATTTGGTTTTGGGTTAAAAAGAACAAGTGCTTCCATTGTTTGCATACACACATTTCATTTCTAAGGTCAATTAACAACTGCGAGTGTGAAACAAGTGTGTGTGTGATCAAAAACACCTTACTTGGTTTGCTTTTGTCAAACCCTTCATAGGAGGCCTACTAGGGGATTTCATCACCCTTGGGGACAACCTCAATCAAAGTGTAAATCGAAAGACATGCTTGTTTGGGAGTTAAAATATTTTCACTCTTGGCTAAGCCCCAAAGAACGTTATACCTTTGGGAAGTGAAGGTGAAGGGTGGGTTACCCCTTTCTCCCAGCTATGTGGCAATATTTTTCTTTCAAATCATTCCTTAGTCAACCTTGTGTAAACAAGCTTGAGACCTAACTAGCCATACCCCACTTGACTAGTCATAGGGCTTGTTGACGTGTTTTCCATGTGTGCTTGTTTAATACATTCATCATTACATTCTTCAAATTTTAAAATTCAAAACTTTCTTATGTGTCTTGCATGAGTGAATTATGTGTGTACATGTGTGATCATTCATTTAAACATTTCCAAATCAAGTTAAACACCAAACACATAAAGACAAGTTACTCTACACCTTGTTCCAACACATTCATATCCAATCACTTTCATCCTAATCACTCTTCTTAGTCACATCCTATCCATTTCATCCTAATCAATCCAAGTCATCCAATCTAATCATTCCACATCATCACCATCACCAACCTAGTCCTAGTCATCACTTGTCAAAATGGTCCTAATCATAAGCCCAAGGTCATAATCCAAGGGGGCTATCCCTCTAGGCCAAATCATGAGACAAAACCTAAGCCCAAGATTATAATTCAAGGAGGCCCTCCCTAATGCAAATAATGAAAGAAAACCAAAACCTAAAATCATACTTTGAGGGGCTTCTCCTACCGCCTCTAATGATGACATGAACTATGTTGCATAATTTGAGGAAGAAATCGATATGTAAGAGCTTACACACATGTGTGACACCATGCCCACATTTGATAACAAAGTCCTAGCATCCCAACTTCAAAACTTTCTTCAAACACTTCACCAAATACCCCAACCCCTAGACTACCAAACCATACAAAGACTTCAAACCCTCTTCCAAAATTTTCAACAAATTAAATCACCCCAAATCAACATCTCCTAGCTCAAGCCAATCAATTCATCGCCACTTGCCAAATCTAACAACCACAACATCATCCACTATCCATTCATTATCAACCAATGCCACCTCAACCTTATGTGTCTTCCCCTTCCACCTCATACCAATCTAATCCATCCACTTCTTTGCATGTCAATGCCACATCAACCTATCAAGCACATCACAACAAGCACATGTGAAATTAAGTTCTACCTTGCAACAAGGCCAAACTTCCTCATGTTCTAATGCAACCATTGACAAGGGGAACACTAATCTAGGTCATGCACCCTATGAGTATATCACACCACTATCCAATCAAAATCCTATCCTAAATCCACCATGTCCTAGTCCTAATCCAATGTTCCCTACACTTTCCAACCCATTAACCCCTTAATTACCCTTACCATCCTCTAATCCACTTGCTAATACATCAACTCCACATCTAAAGTATAAACATTACAAACATAAACATGTGGAGTTTCCAAAATCCACCAACCCACTCAATCCATTCATTCCTCCATCCAATAAAAATCAAAACCCTAAGCCAACACCTTCCACCCCTACATCTTTAAAGGATGTGACCCAAGGGATACAAGCAAGGAATCAATTGTCGCCATGTCATTCAACACATATACTTGAACATACAAAAGAGTCCTCAAACATCATGCTGAGTCCTTCAAGCCAACCATGTCATCCACAACCCCTTGAGCCAATTCAAGAGTCTCCCCTCGTAAGTCCAAGTCACCCTCTATCATGCTCATATGTTGTTCACCATCAAGAACATGTCAAGTCTCTCCATGAGTCATCCCCTTCCACTTCAATCCAAGCAACCCAAGAGCTATGTCAAGAGCATTATCCTAAGCATGAAGATACATTAAATTCTCATTCTAATCAAGATCTAGGACCATCTAATGAACCCACTCATAACATACTTGGTCCTATTTATGATCGAGCTCCCCTATATGATCTTACCTATGATCAAGAAGGCCATGATGATCCTCTTAGCCAACTTTATGCATTCCATGGTCAAAATCCTATCACTTCACCTATCCATGAGAAAGAAACCTCCATTGCTCTTATCAACCCCCTACCTAGTCCTATCCATGATCCACAAACATTCACTTGTCATGATGAGACACATGCCTCCCAAGCCAGCATAGAAGATCAAACAAATACCTTGGATCTAAGTGAACACAATGCTAATCAAGATCCTAATGATCCTCCATCACCCACTACCGACCCCATTACAATTCATCCATCATATCCACTTGGTCTTTCCACCCTCATTCATAATTGTTCCTCCTTAGAACAACAACAACCATTATCCACTTTTCCATCTCCATCTAATAAGCAACTTGTGTCTAGTGTTCCACCTACACCTAGTCCCATTGTCTATCACACACTCCAAACCATGAACTACCAAGGTAAGGGTTTAGGCCTTCATGAACATGGTATTTTGGAGCCCATCCATGTCAAAGTCCCTCCACACTCTTATGGTCTTGGATATACACCCCAAGGACACCAATCTCAAGATGTTGGTACTCCCTCCATCCATCCTAAGTCCATTTTCCATCATGAATCATATCATACACCTAAAACATATGTTTCCATCCCTCCTCTATCATCCTACAAATGTCAAAAGCATGTGACCGTACACCTTCCACCAGCCACTTTATCACCATTAATTCCAACTCCTAATATCACTCTATCCACTTTACCACCATTACTTCCAACACCTAATATCCCTACCACCCAACCATCTTATCCATTTATCCATAAATACCCTAACATTCCTAATCATGACCAAAAAATGCACACATTGTATAAACATGAAGCTTCCACTCATTCCACCATACCCATGGGATTCAAAAGCAAAAATTTCAATGCCTCTAGGTCTATAAAGTAAAAAATTCTAAGGACCCTCTTGCCTTAGGACATCAATACAAAAATTTTAAAGAAAAATCCATCTAAAAAGTTATGTAAGCCCATATCTCCAAAAGTAAATGCCAAAAATAAAATGGTTTGGTTCCCTAAGAAAAAGGAAAGCAAGTTAAATGAGGCATCTACATCACAAAAATCCCAACCATTCCCTTCCATACAAAATGCACATTCTATTCAAAAATTACAAAAAACCCACAAGCATAATAAAAGTCATAAAAATACTAAGTATATGTGGGTACCTAAAGCACTACATCCACTATCCCCTAAGAAAACAACACCATTGCTTCCTACACCACATTCTCATCAAAAGATTTAAATTTTATCACGATGTGTGCAACCGTTGGTCATGGTTCCCTTCCATTTCACAACAATTCCACATACCTCCATCCCCTCACCCTTCACTCATTATCCTACATATTTCCCCCCCACCTTCCTATGGTCTATTCTTTTGGATAAGCCTCCCCATTCATCTTTTGCATAAGTCCTATATAATCCTTATCATCTTCCCTACATAATCCGCATTATAATCCACTATTTTCCTCCATAATCCACATCATAATCCATCATCTACCTACTCCATCTCTCCTTCATGTCATCCCTTACCAACATCTATGAGCATAATGAAATTTGACATGGTCCATGCAATGACATCCATAGCTAGTGGGACTATCATCATTCATGGAACTAGACACTTGAGTCACTCCTATCCATATTCCCCTTCTCCTAGTAAAAAAGTCAAAAAGTTAAAGTTAAAAGAAAAAAGAGAAAAAAACAAAAAAAAGTAAAGAGAAATCCCTCATCCAATGGTAAAAACCTGGCAAACAGGTGCCCTGGATAAGTACCATGATGAAAACCTGGCAAACAAGCATCATGTATAGGTTGATCTTCTATGTCACTTACACTTGGGGGCACAATGTCTTATCTATCCAACCTATCATTTTCATGTCTTGTCATTTCCATCCTACCTACCATCTTTAGCCACCATACATTCCTATCATATTAAGTCCACTTATCCACCCTTCTCCTTTTGATCTTGATGAATACATAGGGGAAAAATGTTGAAACATTTTTTTTGGGTATCTCTTGACATACCTCATCCTTCCAAACAAACCTATCATTATCCTATTGTCATAAGCTTTGTCATGAAAAACCCTAAGTATTGTACCTAGAATGGGACATGTTATTCATATGCAACATAGTCTTTGGAAATCACATCCTTGCTCTCTTATGATGCATATATCCATTCCATTCACTATGACCTATCCTTTCCATCCATCCATCTATTATGAGCCTTTTATGCATTATCCCATCACCCACCCTTTCATCCATCAATCCCATTTATCTCCTTGCACCTCGACTAGGTTTTCCCCTTGTCATTGGTATCTAGCACAAAGGTTACTCAAATTTTCATCCTTTGACACCTCAAAACATTTCAAATAAAAATAAAAATTAAAACATTTAAAAAAAAAAATTCAAAATATCCCCCAAAAATCCAAAAAATCAAAACATTTCAAAAATCCAAAAAAAAATCAACATATTTCAAAAAATCAAATATTTTGAAAATACAAAAAAATTAGATTATCCCCAAAAATACAAAAAAAAATTAAATAGCCAACAAAAATCCAAGCAATAAAATCAATCCATCTAATTACTTCTTCCAATCATCCAACCATTCAACCAAATCAATTATCTTCATCAAAACCATTTCATCCAAGCAACTCAATCAAATCAATCCAAGCAATAATCCAAATGCAAGTCAATCCTTAATCCATACCAATCAAGTCGATCAATCTTGTCAAATTATCCAATCACATCCTTTGGTCTTGATCCTAATCTAATCAATCAATCAATTATCATCATCCTTGTGTTGATCTATGGATATGTCGTTCCCTGCAATGACAACACTATCATCATCAATCAAAGTCATTCAGTCAATTATGAATCATCCTTGTGTTGATCTAGGGATATGTCGCTCCCCGCAATGACAACACTATCATCATCAATCAATCCATCAATCAACAGTTTACAACTTGACAAGGGCACTACCTTTTTTTTTTTAATCATTTGTGCATGCTTGCTTGTTGTGTTATCATTTTATCTTGCATTTGTATCAAATCCATATCATTCCAGCTAATATTCATATCTTGTGCATGTTGGAATAGCTTTTTTCACAATACTTTGCATCTAAGGTCATATCATACCTTTTGTGCATTAGGAATTTAATGCTCTAATTTTACTTCCTCATACATCGAGACAAGGTTGTATTACACTAGGGCATGAGACAAATCACCACCTTGGTCCTTATATCTTGGTGCATAAAGTCTAGTGCTACATCAAACATCATGGTTGCTCACCTTCATTGCAACGTAACGTATCATTCATCTCCTTCATCCACTTCCTATCTTGCATCATTCATCTTGTCTATCCTTATCATTTCATTTCAAGAGCATACTCGTGTTTGTTCAAGCTGCCTATCCTCTCGACGGGGCATCATCATCCCATCATCATATTTCTACATCATCATTATCCTATCTTTCCTTCATCATCCATTTTCTTTTATCCATATCTTAGCTTCTTTGAAATGATGTTACTTGACACAGATCTCATCATCTCAAACATCATCTCAAAGAGGGGCAAAATTTAGACACCCAAAAATGTCCTCTTACAATACCTTGTCCCGACATTACATCATTTAGACATCTTGTAGCATATTTTTCCCTAAGTACCCATGTCATCAACTAATTAGATAAATAAATCTTAGTTATTTGACTAATTCCATTTATTCCCTATTTATCCATAATCCATTTTTCTATAATTAAATAAATATTTATTTATCTAATTATTCATGACCATTTATCCTCTCTAATTAAATAATTATTTTAATTGTTTAATTAGTCATTAATCTATACTTTTATAATTAAATAAATATTTATTTATTTAATTATTCATGACCATTTATCCTCTCTAATTAAATAATTATTTGAATTGTTTAATTAGTCATTAATCTATACTTTAATAATTAAATAAATATTTATTTATTTAATTATTCATGACCATTTATCCTCTCTAATTAAATAATTATTTTAATTGTTTAATTAGTCATTTATCCATTCTCCTATAATTAAATAAATTTGTATTTATTTAATTATCCTTTTCACCGTAGTCTATAATTAAATAATGATTTTACATTATTTAATTATCTTTCCACATCATCCCTATCCTTTATTAGATAATGCTTTATCATTATTTAATAATTTTATCATTTCATTATCCTTCCCATCTTTTTAGGATTTATTTCCTTTAAAACAATAAATCAAAATCCTTCTATCTTTTTAAAATCTTATCTCATCTCGTTGTATTTCCTCTTTTGTCAAAAACACAAATCCTTATCGAATCTTATCAAATCTTATCTCTGTCCACATCAAGGCTCTATAAATATAGCCTCTTACAATCCATTTAGAGGGTTGATTCTTAAGTATCCTCACTCTGTCAAAATCATTCTTCAGTCTTCCATCTGTCTCTATCATTCTCTATTTGTATTTTTCATTAGGTCGTTATGTTGTTGAATTGAGCAACCAACATTCCTCCATTATCAATCCTTCAAAATCTCACATTCTCATGCAGGTGTAGAAGAGCAATGGAGATAAATCGAGTTTAGCGTGGATTTGGGTTTGCATTCGTTTGTTATTGTGATTTTCATGCTTGCTCGTACTCTATTGTGCTAGTTAGGATTTGATATATTTCCATTTTAGTTTTATATTTGATTTTCTCCTAATTACAGTTGTATTAAAACTGTAATAAATGAAAGTTGAGTTACAAGTCTTTCTCAATGTATAAAAAAATAACTCCAAGAGCTAGGAGGTGGCAGAAATAGCTAATTAAAAGTGAAAAATATCTCCAAAATCCCTCTCATGAGCAAACATAAAAAACCATAAAAAAGGGGAGTCAGAACTGAAGCAAACTAAACTCAATCAGTTGCAAACTCCTCTCCTCAATGTGCATGATCAAAAGACCTCCAAAACTGATTTAAAACTGAGGTTATGTCTCAAAAACCTCCATGAATAATGGTCTCAAACAACAAGATCTTCAAAAGACTGATAATTGACTCCAAGTCAAAGAAAACACAATACTCCAGATCATTCCCTCTGACTTCAGTTCTACTTCACTTTTGTTTTTTGCATGACTTTGGGGAAAAGATAACTGTTTGATTAAATATTAAAGATAATTTGTTATGATTATTTAAATATTTAACATGTGATAGTCCTCCCTTTTTTGCATTACATGCTAAATATTAAGGTAATAAATAAAATATTACCTTTAATATTTAATTACATGGTTTGTTTTGTCTAACATTATGCAAGAAACACAAGTGAACACTCCACTTCAAAATCAAATGTTAAATCCACCTTCAAACTCATGGGCTCCTTTGATGATTAGCTCTTTTGACTTAAAAGTCATAGACCATGGCATAATAATGTGAAATCATTTATCCTTTTTTTTAAAACATAGTAAAAAATACTTATCCTTCGAATTAGGGATGCAAGTAATTAAAAGCACTTTTGAAACCCTAAACATTTCATTTTTCACTTCTCCAATTTGCAAGCATGCTATTGCACTACTATGATGGGTAGGGTTCGAACTGGAGCCTGAATCTTACCATTTTTTGCCATTTCTAGGAGATTCCCATGGGGATTTAGAAAGAAAATATAGAGGTGAACTTTTTGATACAAATATGAATAATGTTTTTCCATTTTGAAAGGATTTTTTTGGCTTTTAGGCTACAACCTATCATATTTCTCTGATGTCTTTCATTTTGTTTTCTTTTGTTGGTGTTATCATCATTCTAAGGCCACCTTCGAAGCTTTTAATCCATGGGTTTTGAATGTATTTTTTGTGAGAAAATGAGGTAAGCTTTTCTCCATCGAAACTTGCATTTCCTTCTTTTTCTTCAGCGAGATATGGATTTTAAGCTTCTAGGTTTTTCCCTTTTTGTGAAATTGCTTGAGGGCTTTCTTTATCTCCTAAATCTGATTAAAGAGAGACAATATGCTCATTTTCTAATAGAAATAAAAAAGAAAGACCTCTTGATGAAAGGTTGCGGCTTATTAAGTTTTTGGGTATCTTTTAAAACTTTGCAAAAGTTTGAAACATTCTCCATTTTTGGCTTCTTTATGATTATATTAGAGGTTTTTAAAACCCCAAGTTGTGGCTTGAAACCTAAATCTTTTGGGTCTTTTTTGTTTTGAAAATGCTTGAGGGTTTGCTCCACCTTCCTATATGTGATAATAAGAGACAAATATTATTCATTTTTTTGAATGAAACAAAGAAATTTCCTCTCCATCAAAGGCCGCGGCTTTATAATCTTTCTGGGCATTTGTTTTCTCTGCTGAAATGAAGCATTTTATGCATCATATAGCTGTAATACCATGTAATAGAGCCCAAAAATGTCATAATCACCTTTGCTATGATAAGATCGTGCAAGATCATAATATGAACGATATTTCATGAAAGGATGGTCAGCTTAAACAAGAGCAATCTCAGTCAACTACTCCACAAAAAAAATTTCTGCCCAATGAAGGAAAAATGGCTTGCAAAATGATTCAATAACACTATGCAATATGTGTATAATTGAAAACCCTACACTTATTTTCCATTCCTTCATGAACACTACCTTTTCCACTAACTGTCTCAACTATTGGATCCTTCCATTCCTTTGGTCAGCAACAAGAATCAAGGAAACCCGATTCTTTCTATCATTGTATGGAGGTATGAGTTAGTTGCATGGTGGTACCTCTTATGATATATGATTAAATACATTGATATTGTTGTTCTTATGTAATCATCCATAGATATTATTCATTGTTTCACTATTTGGAAATTCACCTATGGTGCTCTTAAATCTGAGATCACATGAATGTCACTGTTTTGAAGCTTTTGTTTATTAGTGACAAAGTCATCATTTGTCTCTAGTTGGTGATATTTGCAAGCATTACTTGCTACTCTAATCGGTAATACTCTACAACTAAATTCAGTGGATTTATACTTCTAATCTTCTCCATGACCAATGGGCAGTCCTGATCAATGGGATGCTCTGTAACTATACAAGGAGGGTTAAGAGGCCCATTTTGTTTAAAAATTGGAATTTCATACCTACTAACCTCATCTTTAAAGGGTTGATCTAGAATGAAAGGATTTGTTTAAATCTCATGTTTTTGTGTTTGAGAAAACAAAAACTTCATCTACTCCCCTTTTGTAGTGGATTTATACTTCTAATCTTCATGTCTACTCTATAGCTAAATGCAGTGAATTTATATATCTAATCTTCTCCATGATCAATGGGCTATCCTAATCAATGGGCTACTCTGTAACTATACAAGGAGGGTTAAGAGGCCCATTTTTTTCAAAACATGGAATTTCATACCTACTAACCTCATCTTGAAAGGGTTGATCTAGAATGAAAGGTGTTGTTTGAATCTCATGCTTTTGTGTTTCAGTAAATAAAAACATCATCTACTCCCCTTTTGTAGCTAACTCCCTCTCGAACTTTTATTCAAACTGTATCCTTTGTGTTTTCAACTCTTGCTCATGAAGGTAGCTCTGATAATCTAACTCATGTTGTTGCAAATCAAGCTCTTGTTGCCTCCTGAACTCTTTTATCTTCTTTGTGATGTCTAACAATATGTCCTTGGTGTCATTCATGTTATTCTTCATATCATTCATGTTATTATTCATATCCCTAACCTCCAAATCTTGGAGGTGATCAAGAGAGTGTTTGAATTGATTTGACATTCAAGATGTTTATTGAGGCTGATTTTGGACATATAAATGTTGATATGAAGATTGAGCAGGGGTGGGTGGGAGGTAATCATGTTGAGCATGCTAATATACTATTGTTGCATGGTTGTTTGGGATGAAACTAGCGACATGAATAGCCTAATATGGCTGATAAGGATGTGGCTAGGCAATATTTTCATGAAACAAAGGTGGAAAGATGCTATTTTTAATGAAAAAATGACATGTTAAATCATTTGAAACTTGGAAAACTTCTTGAAATCAAAGTGAATAAGATTTATTTTGCAAAGATGAAACATACCAGCACTTTGTCTGCTTGAAACTAGTAGATTGGGCTCAAAATTTCTAGGTATAAATAGTAACCTCTGAAAGGTAAAAAGACTTGTCTATACCAAAATAGCAACTTAAAATTGAATTCTTTCTCTAAACTGAACTTCAGAGTCCCATCAAGCATGCCAAAAACTGTTGTCATGAGGATTGAACCCTAGATGCTAAGCTTAAAGCTCAGCAATCTTGTGAAACATGGAAACACCTTTGAGCTTGTGGGTTGCTCATGTTGAAGGTGAATCTCTAGATTGTGGGTTGGTTCCCCTTTTGATCTCCTAGAATTTAATGACTTGTGTGGGAAAAGGGAGAAAGATTAATCTATGAAATTGAAGAAAAATAGAAAGGTAAATTACTTCTAGGAGGTGATGCACTAAAAAATACTATTATGTAGACTTATTCATAACTAATATTCTCATAATATCTATAAACAAAACTCAACTTGGGCACCTTGATCACATAAATGCTTCACTAAAAGGATTTGCTTAATCTTTCCTTACTAAGGAAAACAAATTGTTGTATCATTTACTGATGTATGTACACAATAGTAGTTTATCACAGGTCATTAATTATGCTTTGAAGTTTATCTCTTCTCTTAATTTGCAAAAACCCTATTTTCTTTAGCAAGGAAAGATTAAACTAGTCTTTTAGTGAAACATTTACATGATCAAGGTGCCCAAGTTGAGTTGTGTTTATAGATTTTCTGGGAATATTAGTTGTGAATAAGTCTGCTTAATATTATTTTTCATTGCATCACCTCCTAGAAGTAATTTACCATCTAGTTTGTCTTTAGTTTCATAGATTAATCTTTCTCCCTTTTCCCACACAAGTCATTAGATTCTAGGAGATCAAAAGGGGAACCAACCCATAATCTGGAGATTCAACTTCAACATGAGCAACCCATAGGCTTGAAGGTGTTTCCATGTTTCACAAGATTGTTGAGCTTCAAGCTTAGCATCTAGGGTGCAATCGTCATGACAACAGTACCATCAAGAGTTGTTGACAATGAAATGTGTTTTAGATGCAAGGTCTTTTTTGACATGTGTTCGTAATATTAGATATCTTTAACACATTCAACACCTTATCATCCACAGGGAAATGGATAGGCTAAATCAAGCAACAAATGCATTGTGAATACCATCAAAAAATATCTGGATGCAAACAAGAAAAGGTGGGATGATAAGTTAATTTTTTTTGTCTAAGAAAATAGTGTAACTATTACCTATTTTTGCTACTATCCCAAATAGGTAGTGTTGTTATATTTTACAAGTGAAAAGAAGGTACATTTTAAATTTTCTATGTCGGATTCATGTGCATAAAGAGATATCAGAAGACTACAATACTATATTTCCTTATCCAGATGCGTATAACATAGGAAAAAGTACACAATCTTTCTAAAAATGTAGTCTTTATTGATAGTTATAAGTGTATAGTGTCCCTCACAAGTCGGGGGACTGACTATTTTAATGCATATAAAGAAAAAACTATACATTTACAAATATAAAGAGAAAGAATTCACATAAAGAGGAAGGGGGCCCTTCATTTCCTAAATGACGAATCTCGGTTCCTTTGTCCTGCATCATTTTTAGTCTCTCCTGCTTGTCCTACTTCTAGTTGATGCTCTCCTTGCTGCTCTTAGGTTCGTTGTATTTGTGTGAGAAAGTGATTTTAGAGAAATGAGGGATCACCAATCAAAATATGTGGATACATATATAAACATATAATTTGATCCTCATGTGCATTAAAATAGATTACATACCATAGATGTCCAAGTAAACAAGAGAGTTATCAAACGCATCTACCATATGCTCTGTTTATCTAGCATGTTTTCTCATTGTGTCGGTATAGGTTAAATCTTTTTATTGTTTTGTTTTGTCTGTTTACATGTGGGGTAAAATGTGGCTCCCACAAGGGTTGAGCCCATCATGTTGCCTTCTTGTGTTTTAAGAGTGGTAGGAATGTAAGCAAATTTAGCAACTTGATCAAATTGATGATAAACCTATTCTTGATGCATTAAATCAATATGGAATCATGCTATTTGATCATATTTCATTATCAAATTCAAAAGATGCGACAAAAACTGTGTGCATTATCAAGAAAGATTACTTTTCATCATTTCACAATGAACCAAATAGTAGGTTGCCATCATGTTGATCAAAAAGGCAGTCATTTCTTCTTGGAAATATTACTCTACTAGATATTTTGATGGGTGTTTTTCACACTTTCTCAACACAGGAAGTACACATGTGCACTACCTCTCTTGAAAGGAAATCTTCAACAACAAGTTGTTGAAAATATCCCCAAGGTTTCTCAGGTGTCAGGTCATGACTTGCATGGAACTCCTCAGTTGATGTTTGATGTGATTTTGTTGGTAATCACAGGGTAGACTTATGTAGTTGGATGGGGACTGGATGTTAAAATATTAATTTTTTGAGATGGGAGTCAAGGTGCATTTTGCTGTAGGTTCGGACAGCAGTCTAAAACTTCAATATTTTCTTCAAGTTTTGGCTTTACAATGTGCAATGAACCTTAGAATAAGTTGTTTCTAAAAAAGAGGAAAAAAGATCAGGGAAAGGGGAAGGTTCCTGGATCTGCAACTAACTGTGAACAGTAATTATGGAGTTCCTGCCATGGACAACCTCCTTCAAACAAAATTTCACTTAACTAGAAAATTCACAGTCTCATGAATTTTGTGCTATCTTCTAAGGTATACGGATATTTCATCATTCATTCACCATATACATGCATGAACAAATATAAAAGTGTGCAGAAGATTTGAATTCAAGCCCATACTAACTTTGCATAGCCATTTACAAGTAGCAAACATCAAAAAGTGTGGACTAGGAAGGCATCTACATAGCAGAAATTTTCATAACTATAGAACAGCATAACCAAATCTATCTAAGCAGTTTAAATCTAACTTAAAACAACAATGTAAATTTAAATAAATCATCAAACAATGGAGATTGAATCATGAAACATGTGAAGAACTCAGAAAATGCACCAAGTCAATGTATTTTCATTACAAATTTCTGCAGCATGTCTTTACAACAACTCAACTCCCTTTGACAATGAGAGGAGACCCCTATTTATAGTGCCCAAAAAGTAGAATGAATTGCCAAGATTTAATCTTTTCCTGTGGCCAAGATTCACTAAAAACTAGGGTTCTACCTACCCTCCTAATATATTACAATTTAAAATACAATCTTTTCCATATCCCTATTTTGTCTAGTAGTGACAACACTGTAGCATTTTGTCTTTTGTTGATTGCTCTTTCTACGATAGCTATTCCTTCAGAAGCTCTTCACTAACAATAGGGTCACCCTCTTGCTTCTTCATAGCTACGTATTCCATAAAATTCAAGATTACTGGTTGGAGCTTGTCGACCTCCATGATCTCGGATCATAGTACCTGATAACTCCATTCCTTAGAGTTTTCCCCAAGCCTCTTCCAATCATCATCATACTTGGCAATGTGGTCCCTGAATAGTTCTAACTGGGTGAAGGCGCAGGCGGAAAAACTCATGAAATCCATTGTTATCTCATCTAACATCCCATCCTCCATACTTTTCTAGAAATGGGGATTTATCTTCTCTGGATCAATTTGCACCGGCATGTCATATCCCGTCATTAGCCTCAAATATCGGGCACAATCCACTCTAACTTCTTTGACCCATTCAATATCTAGATCCACCTTATCAATTACTTGCCCCAACCTTTCTTTCCTATTATCAAAGTCCCACTTCCACACATCTACTAGCCAATGATCATCCCCTTTTAGTGCGAGCTTGTTTTCCCATGTGGCTTTTGGTAGTTGGAGGATATCCTCGACCTTTGGATAGGTGGACTTATACATTGTAGGGAAGTCAGTGCAAAGCTTCTTTGTGCCCTCTAGAGATTGTTGTAAATCTACGAACTTGTTGTATGTTCGAACAACCTGACTGATACCCATGTTCCTGATGTATAGGACCTGTCGGAACTAGCTCCCTGTATTTTTGTCTAAGTTCTTTCTCCTTTCTAATTTGTCAATTTGTTCCTTCGATAGTAGTTGGGGTGGATTCACGGATGTGGTAGGAATGTCTTCAACTCAAGACCATTGTTGGATGTAATTTGTGAAGGTGGCTACCTGTGCTTTAAGCTCATCTTTTGAGACTTTATCTTGTTGTATTAAATGCACCACCATACCCACAAACTCCTCAAGGTGCTCCACCTTTTGCTCCCTAATAGCAGTTACCAAGTTAATGGTGGAGACATTATAGCTTACTCCCTCTTGGCTTACCACCGGTTTTGCTATTTGCACAGTTCGGGACCTAGAAGCATCCATCATTACCTTGGATCTAACTTTGCGCTTCTTCTCCTTCATGGTTGAGATTTGCACCTGGGCCAAGATAGCCTCTAGTCTTGCTCTTGGATCCCTTGGGGTAGGAGTATTCTTTTCTGGTTGCTTCTCTAGCCACTCACGCATAGTGGATTTTCCCTTAGGTGATTCTCGATCACCCTCACCTTCCCTTGTTTGGATCTCTATTTGTTCACCTGTGGGAGCCCTTTCTTTCATTTTATTGTCATCTCCTTCTTCCTTGTCGGAGTCTTGGATGAACGTGAGGCATTTGATGGGAGGCTTGGTAGGCAATTTCTCTTGTGGGATTTCTTCTATCTCAATTCCTTTCTATTTCCTTTCTTCAACTTGTTTTTCCTTGTGCACATGTGCCTCAGGCCTGTCTCTTTCTATATCTCCTTCTTCATAAGGAGGTGGCACATCCTCCTTTTGTTCCCTTGTAGGGAGGTCCACATTTCCTGTTGCCCTGTCACCTTCTTGCCCCTCTTCCCTAGGCGGTGGCTTTTTTGCTTCTTCTCCATCGTGCTTCAATTATCTGGCCATTTCCTCTTCGAGATCATCATTGAAGGTCTGTACAATAGTTCTACCACTGGTACCCTCCTCTTCGTCTCCACTTTTGGAAGATCTCGCTCCTTCTTCTTCATAGACCACCCTATCAATTTTTTGGTGTTCATACTTCGGGTGTTCATGGTACTCATCAACTTCTTCCTCCATTTCCTTCGAGGCTTCTTTCTCCCACCTCTCCCATTCTTCAAAAATTAACATTGTGGCTTCCATTGTTGGCAGTCCCGTTGGAGGTTGCAAAGGTGTAGCACTGGCGAGGACCCATGCTAAGGTAGCTTGGATAGTGGGATCTAAAAGCATTTGAGAAATCTTGGAAGGGACATTTTGCATGTGCCACGAGAAAGCCTCTGGTAATGCTAGTGAGGGCATTGGTGTTGTCGCTACTGCCAATGGGAGTGATGTAGTAGGTGACATGGCAGCGGAGGAAAGCAGAGTAGTTATGTCAGAGGAAGAGTCAACCATTATTATGGGCCCAGCTAGGGGAGAGGAGGTGAGATGGACTGAGATGTCCACTATAGGTGGGGATGTAGTGACCATGGTCTGGGAAGTAGGCAGAAGGGTGGCGTAGACAGGGAGAGCTGGAGGAGGTCTTGGCTAATCTATCTTCCCTTCCTCACCCTCTTGAAGGGGATCTTCTTGAATAGGTGGCTGCTCCGTGACACTTCCTGTTCATTTGGGCCTCTTAGAGGGCGATCCTTCTAAGTCTTTCCTTCAATAAACTTTGGGGTCTAGAGACTGTTCCACCTCAATTCCCTTCCTTTTGTTTGATCTTGTGAGTGGAGGAGATTTGGATGTCCCACTTGTTGAAGTTCTAGCAATGACATCTTCCATGGCACTAGGCTCACTCTTGAGCCCTTCATACATTAGGACAACCCCTTGTTGCTTTAATCAAGCTACTTTTCCATCAATTCATTCTTTGGTAGGAGCCTTAATTGGCTTAGTTACAATATCGAGGTCATCGACCTCCTGCTCATCGCAATTTCTCATTGGCAGCAGAAAATTAGTGACTGTGGTGCACCTAGGGTCCATGATGGTGCTCTCATCCTCCTCGACCTAATCTGGTATAGGAAACAACTGCACCCTTCTTACGAAGTGTATGATCATCCTCATGTAATGCCTTCCATGCATCTCCTTGTCATCTTGGAAATCTTCCCATAAATCTTCAATGTGATGTAGGTGGGCATACCCTAGTCCCAGTGCCTTTCTTACATGCCCATATGGGTCCACTCGTGGGCGAGCAGTATGTTGGCAGAAGAGGTACTCCGCCAATTCCCTCTCAGAATTCCCAGCACACTGGGAAGTTTGAAATTTGTACATTCCTTGGCCGAAAGCTAAGGGTTAAGGGATCCCTACCAAGTGTTTGTTCCTAAGGACTGAATGTATATGTTGCAGCTGCCAGGAAAGTTCTAACAGTATGAGTCGGTCATTGGGATACCGAGGGAGCTTATTCGACCTTTCTATAAAACCCTAGGCACAAATATATGTGAATTTGGGATACTATAAAAATAAGGTGTACTGCTTAAAGAATTCTCGAGCATTGTGAGAGACCCTTCTCTCAAAATCCCCTCCGAGCAACCTGATGATGTGGTTGATGAAGGCGTCATTCACCCTGCAGTACTCCTTAAAATTCCTGAACTATATCTAGGGATATCTATCATATACCTTCAATCTTTGGCCTGACTGCTCATCAGGTGCCACAAATAATCTGTTGTATTTCCTCTTCTCAGCCAGTGAGTAGACCAGATAGGAGGTCATGTAGAACTTAGAGCTCTTCTTCACATTCATAAACTGCTCATGGAAGTAGTCGCTTATGATGCCTCCCTAGTAGAATGAGGCTTTTGTGGTGACATCTTCATCCTCACAGAGGATTTTTTCAACAAAATACACCATCCGCTCTTGATAAAATGCAACAATAGGGAGGCCTGTTACCCTGCTCAACATGGTTACTAGGTCATGGTAGTCCTCATAGAAATCATTGTGAAAGAATTCTTGAGGCACTTTTGCAGTGCTGCCCCTTTTCTCCTTGAGCCAGTACTGGTTTATTAATTTTTTGTAGCCCATCAAGTCTTCATCCCAAGTTGCTTTACCTTCCTCCATGGTGGCCATCTCCATTTCCCCAAAGGTGGGAATGTGAAAATTTGTGGTGATCGCCTCAGCTAACATGTCAGCGAGGATGTTCTCATCCCTATCAACAATGGTTCTTGTCTGTGGCTGGTAGGCCTGATGACAAGCCATGACCAATTCAGGTGCTATGAAAGATTGGGGGAAGCCTGGAGCTTTTGCAATCCCACTCTTTCTGATTAATCTGGCATTGTTAGTCTTCGGGTGGATTCTAACCCTTTGTTTGAACTCATCAATATCGACATGGTCGATATTGGTGTTTGTGATTTCCTTCCAGTCGGTGATAATTTTTGAATGCAGGGGTTCACCCTGGAATTATTACTTCATTTGGTCTTCTTCCTCTCTTCCACAAGGATTCTTTCCCACTTTATTTCCTTTGTCCTTCTCTGCAGCTTCCCCCGAGGGTTCTGCACCTAATTCCATATATCCTACAAACATAGACGTAATGAGTAAAACCAATTACGAAAGCATTAACGTTAGTCAAAATCCTGTGGATGAAATCCAATCAGACATCATATGATTAATGAAGTTAAATCCTTACTTTTAGATGTCATTAGTCACTTTCTGAAGGGATCTTGGACAATCTGGGCCCAAGGGGCCAGACTTCCCTGGCAGGAATGTTGTTTTGAAAGGGCGAACATGGTGGAGCAATCTAGGCAATTTCTCCCATCTTCATGCTTTGATGGTTGTAAAGGCTCATGTCGAAGAGGGTCAAATTTGAGCGTGTGGGTCGAGATTGAATTTCAAATTTTAGGTTATCTTGATCAATTTTGGACCTCTTGGAGGTTCAGGGCCAGAAAGTTGTTAGGACTTTGTTGTTTGAAATGGCCAAGAAGAAATGGAGTTAAGGGATCTGGGACCTGGGAGGTCCAAGGATGATTGATTGTTTCTTTTAAATGTTGAAGCATTCGGGCTCGGAGGGGCAGAAAGCCATTGGTGATTTGCTGTTTGAAAATGGCGGGTGTGGCATGGAAGTCTAGAGGGAATGGCCCGGTGGACCAGACTTGGCATTAAGCTAAGCTACCAGATTTTCCTTGTGATGATTTTTGTGGCAATTTTGAGAGCAGACCTCAAAGGTTGGGAAGGCGGGAAAGTTTTTCCTTTATTCACCGGCCATCATAGGACGGAATCCCGATGGTCGGGGCCCGATGAGGGAAAAGACATCAATGTTCACTATTCATTGGTTTTCATGGCAAAAGAGTGGTTGGGACTCAGAAGGCGGAAGGTCACCATCGGGGTTTCACCATTAGAAATGGAAAAGATAGCATAGAGTTTTGGACACAGAGATCTAGATGGTCAGGCCCGACAGGGGCAAAAGCAGTTGAAAAAATTTCTCAACTTAAGCGGATGGTAAAGAAGGGTCCGAGTCTCAAGGTTCAGGAAGGTGGAAGCCTTTCACCATTTTGGAATGGCAAACACCTGAAGGAAACCCCGCCAGGGAAACTTGGCGAGGCGGGCCTGCCAGGCCCCAAGACCACTGGTAGAAGTAAACTTCCAAGGAGAGTCTGCAAGGCACCAAGACTTAACCAAAATGAACAAGATGAAACACAATCAACTTAAGATGAGACTTTGAAAAATGTTGACCACTTAGGACACCAAAATGGGGCATGCAAAATGAGGTAGCAAAAGAACAAGAGAAATCTCAGTCAACTTCTCCACAAAAAAATTCTGCCCAACGAAGGAAAAATGGCTTGCAAAATGATTCAATACCACTACACAATACGTGTATAATTGAAAACCCTACACTTCTTTTCCATTCATTCATAAACACTACCTTTTCCACTAACTATCTCAGCTATTGGATCCTTCCATTCCTCTGGTCAACAACAAGAATCAGGGCAGCCCAATTCTTTCTGTCATTGTATGGTGGTATGAGTTAGTTGCATGGTGGTACCTCTTATGATATATGATTAAATACATTGATATTGTTGTCCTTATGTAATCATCCATAGATATTATTCATTGTTTCACTATTTGGAAATTCACCTGTGGTTCTCTTAAATCTGAGATCACATGAATGTCAATATTTTTCTGCTTCTGTTTATTAGTGACAAAGTCATCATTTGTCTCTAGTTGGTGATCTTTGCAACCATTATTTGCTACTCTAATCGGTAATACTATACAACTAAATTCAGTGGATTTATACTTCTAATCTTCTCCATGACCAATGGGCTATCCTGATCAATGGGATGCTCTGTAACTATACAAGGAGGGTTAAGAGGCCCATTTTCTTTAAAAATTGGAATTTCATACCTACTAACCTCATCTTGAAAGGGTTGATCTAGAATGAAAGGACTTGTTTGAATCTCATGTTTTTGTGTTTGAGAAAACAAAAACTTCATCTACTTCCTTTTTGTAGTGGATTTATACTTCTAATCTTCATGTCTACTCTATAGCTAAATGCATTGAATTTATACATCTAATCTTCTCCATGATCAATGGGCTATCCTAATCAATGGGCTACTCTGTAACTATACAAGGAGGCTTAAGAGGCCCATTTTTTTTAAAACTTGGATTTTCACACCTACTAACCTCATCTTGAAAGGGTTGACCTAGAATGAAAGGTGTTGTTTGAATCTCAAGCTTTTGTGTTTGAGCAAACAAAAGCTTCATCTACTCCCCTTTTGCAGCTAACTCCCTCTCGAGCTTTTATTCAAACTGTATCCTTTGTGTTTCCAACTCTTGCTCATGAAGGTAGGTTAGATAATCTAACTCATGTTGATGCAAATCAAGCTCTTGTTTCCTCCTGAACTCTTTTATCTTCTTTGTGATGTCTAACAATATGTCCTTGGTGTCATTCATGTTATTCTTCATATTATTCATGTTATTATTCATATCCCTAACCTCCAAATCTTGGAGGTGATCAGGAGAGTGTTTGAATTGATTTGACATTAAAGATGTTTATTGAGGCTAATTCTGGACATTTAAATGTTGATATGAAGATTGAGCATGAGTGGGTGGGAGGTAATCATGATGATCATGCTAATATACTATTGTTGCATGGCTGTTTGGGATGTAACAAGCAACATGACTAGCCTAATATGGTTGATAAGGATGTGGATAGGCAATATTTTCATGAAACAAAGGTGGAAACATGCTATTTTTTATGAAAACTTGACATGTTAAAGCATTTGAAACTTGGAAAACTTCTTGAAATCAAAGTGAATAAGATTTTTTTTGCAAAGATGAAACATACCAGCACTTTATCTGCTTGAAACTAATAGATTGGACTCAAAATTTCTAGGTATAAATAGTAACCTCTGAAACGTAAAAAGACTTGTATATACCAAAATAGCAACTTGCAATTTGAATTCTTTGTCTAAACTAAACTTCATAGTCCCATCAAGCATCCCAAAAACTGTTGTCATGAGGATTGAACCCTAGATGCTAAGCTTAAAGCTCAACAATCTCGTGAAACATGGAAACACCTTCAAGCTTGTGGGTTGCTCATGTTGAAGGTGAATCTCTAGATTGTGGGTTGGTTCCCCTTTTGATCTCCTAGAATTTAATGACTTGTGTGGGAAAAGGGAGAAAGATTAATCTATGAAACTGAAGGAAACTCGAATGGTAAATTAATTCTAGGAGGTGATGCACTGAAAAATACTATTATGCAGACTTATTCATAACTAATATTCTTAGAAAATCTATAAACACAACTCAACTTGGGCACCTTGATCACATAAATGCTTCACTAAAAGGATTTGCTTAATATTTCCTTACTAAGGAAAGCAAATTTTTGTATCATTTACTAATGTATGTACACAATAGCAGTTTATCACAGGTCATTAATTGTGCTTTAAAGTTTATCTCTTCTCTTAATTTGCAAAAACCCTATTTTCCTTAGTAAGGAAAGATTAAGCTAGTCTTCTAGTGAAACATTTATGTGATCAAGGTGCCCAAGTTGAGTTGTGTTTATAGATTTTTTGGGAATACTAGTTGTGAATAAGTTTGCATAATATTATTTTTCAGTGCATAACCTCCTAGAAGTAATTTACCATCTAGTTTGTCTTCAGTTTCATAGATTAATATTTCTCCCTTTTCCCACACAAATCATTAGATTCCAGGAGATCAAAAGGGGAACCAGCCCATAATCTAGAGATTCAACTTCAACATGAGCAACCCATGGGCTTGAAGGTGTTTCCATGTTTCACAAGATTTTTGAGCTTCAAGCTTAGCATCTAGGGTGCAATCCTCGTGACAACAGTACCATCAAGAGTTGTTGACAATGAAATGTGTTTTAGATCCAAGGTTTTTCTTGACATGTGTTCACAATATTAGATATCTTTAACACATTCAACACCTTATCATCCACGGGGAAATGGATAGGCTAAATCAAGCAACAAATGCATCACGAATACCATCAAAAAATATTTGGATGCAAACAAGAAAAGGTGGGATGATAAGTTAATTTTTTTGTCTAAGAAAATAGTGTTACTGTTACCTATTTTTTCAATTATCCCAAATAGGTAGCACTGTTATATTTTACAAGTGGAAAGAAGGTACATTTTAACTTTTCTATGTCAGATTCATGTGCATAAAGAGATATCAGAAGACTACAATACTATATTTCCTTATCCAGATGCATATAACATAGGAAAAAGTACACAATCTTTCTAAAAATGTAGTCTTTCTTGATAATTATAAGTGTATAGTGTCCCTCACAAGTCGAGCGACTGACTATTTTAATGCATATAAAGAAAAAACTATACATTTACAGATACAAAGAGAAATAATTCACATAAAGAGGAAGGGGGCCCGTCATTGCCTAAATGACAAATCTTGGTTCCTTTGTCCTACATCATTTTCAGTCTCTCCTGCTTGTCCTCCTTCTAGTTGATGCTCTCCTTGCTGCTCCTAGGTTCCTTGTATCTGTGTGAGACAGTGATGTTAGAGAAATTAGGGACCACCAATCAAAGTATGTGGATACATATATAAACATATGATTTGATCCTCATGTGCATTAAAATAGATTACATACCATAGATGTCCAAGTAAACAAGAGAGTTATCAAATGCATCTACCATATGCTTTGTTTACCTAGCATGTTTTCACATTGTGTAGGTATAGGTTAAATCTTTGTTATTTTTTTGTTTCATCTGGTTAAAGCATGTGGGGTAAAATGTGGCTCCCATAAGGGTTGAGCCCATCATGTTGCCTTCTTGTGTTTTAAGAGTGGTAGGAATGTAAGCAAATTTAGCAACTTGATCAAATTGATGATAAACCTATTCTTGATGCATTAAATCAATATGGAATCATGCTATTTGATCAAATTTCATTATCAGATTCAAAAGATGCAACAAAAATTGTGTGTATTATCAAGAAAGATTACTTTTCATCATTTCACAATGAACCAAATAGTAGGTTGCCATCATATTGATCAAAAGGGCAGTCATTTCTTCTTGGAAATATTACTCTACTATATATTGTTGATGGGTGTTTTGCACACTTTCTCAACACAGGTATTACACATGTGCACTACCACTCTTGAAAGGAAATCTCCAACAACAAGTTGTTGAAAATATCCCCAAGGTCTCTCGGGTGTCAGGTCATGACTTGCATGGAACTCCTCAGTTGATGTTTGATGTGATTTTGCTGGTAATCATAGGGTAGACTTATGAATCTTGATGGGGAGTGGATCTTAAAATCTGAAGTTTCTGAGATGAGAGTCAAGGTGTATTTTGTTGTAGGTTCGGACAGCAGTCTAAAACTTTAATGTTTTCTTCAAGTTTTGGCATTACAATGTGGAATGAACCTTAACATTGGTTGTTTCTAAAAAAGAGGAAAAAAGAGCATGGAAAGGGGAAGGTTCCTAGATCTGCAACTAACTGTGAACAGTAATCATGGAGTTCCTGCCATGGACAACTTCCTTGAAACAAAATTTCACATAACCAAAAAATTCACAGTCTCATGAAATTTTCGCTATCATCTAAGGTCTACGGATATTTCATCGTTCATTCACCATATATATGCATGAACAAAGATAAAAGTGTGGAGTAGTTTTGAATTCAATTCCAGACTAACTTTTCTCAACCATTTACCAACAACAAGCATCAAAAAGTGTGGATTAGGAAGGCATCTACATAACAGAAATTTTCATAACTACAAAACAACATAACCAAATCTATCTAAGTAGTTTAAATCTAACTTAAAAAAACAATGTAAATTTAAATAAAGCATCTAACAATGGAGAATTAATCATGAAACATGTGAAGAACTCAGAAAATGCACCAAGTCAATGTATTTTCATTATAAACTTCTGCAGCATGTCTTTACAACAACTCAACTCCCTTTGACAATGAGAGAAGACCCTTATTTATAGTGCCCAAAAAGTAGAACGAATGGCCAATATTCACTACAAACTAGGGTTCTACCTACCCCCCAATATATTACAATTTAAAATACAATCTTTTTCATATCCCTATTTCGTCTTCTAGTGACAACACTGTAGCATTTTTGTCTTTTGCTGATTGCTCTTTCTATGATAGCTATTCCTTCATAACCTTTTCACTAACAATAGGGTCACCCTCCTACTTCTTCATAGCTACATATTCCATAAACTTCAAGATTATTGGTTGGAGCTTGTCGACCTCCAAGATCTCGGATCATAGTAACTGATAACTCCATTCCTTAGAGTTGTCCCCAAGCCTCTTCCAATCATCATCATACTTGGCAGTGTGGTCCTTGAACAGTTCTAACTGGGCGAAGGTGCAGGCGAAAAAATTCATGAAATCCATTATTATCTCATCTAACATCCCATCCTCCTTCCTTTTCTGGAAATGGGGATTTATCTTCTCCGGATCAATTTGCACTGCGGGCATGTCATATCCCGTCATTAGCCTCAAATATCAGTCAAAATCCACTCTAAAATCTTTGACCCATTCAATATCTGGATCCACCTTATCAATTACCTGCTCCAACCTTTCTTTCCTATTATTAAACTCCCACTTCCATTCATCTACTAGCATATGATCATCCCCTTTTAGTGTGAGCTTGTTTTCCCATGTGGATTTTGGTAGCTGGAGGATAGCCTCGATCTTTGGATAAGTAGACTTATACATTGCAGGGAAGTCAGTGCAAAGCTTCTTTGTGCCCTCCAGAGATTGTTGTAAATCTAGGAACTTGTTGGATGTTCAAACAACCTAACTGATACCCATGTTCTCGACATATAGGACCTGTCAGAACCATCTCTCTGTAGTTTTTTCTATGTTCTTTCTCCTCTCCAATTTGTCAATTTGTTCCTTGGACAGTAGTTGGGGTGGAGCAAAGGATGTAGTAGGCATGTCTTCAACTCAAGACCATTGTTGGATGTAATCTGTCAAGGTGGCTACCTGTGCTTTAAGATCATCTTTTGAGAATTTATCTTGTTGTATTAAATGCACCACCATAGCCACAAACTCCTCAAGGTGCTCCACCTTTTTCTCCCTAATAGTAGTTCCAAAGTTAATGGTGGAGACATTATAGCTTACTCCCTCTTGGCCTACCACTGGTGTTGCTATTTGCATAGTTTGGGACCCAGAAGCATCCATCATTACCTTAGATCTAACTTTGGACTTCTTCTCCTTGCTTGTTGAGATCTGCGCCCAGGCCAGGATAGCCTCTAGCCTTACTCTTGGAACCCTTGGGCAGGAGTCTTCTTTACAAGTTGCTTCTCCAGCCACTCGGGCATAGTGGATTTTCCCTTATGTGATTCTCGATCACCCTCCCCTTCCCTTGTTTAGATCTTTGTTTGTTCACCTATGGGAGCCATTTCTTTCATTTTAGTATCATCTCCTTCTTCCTTGTTGGAGTTTTGGATAAACATGAGGCATTTGATGGGAGGCTTGGTAGGCAATCGCTCTTGTGGGATTTCTTCTATCTCAATTCCTTTCTCTTTCCTTTCTTCAACTTGTTTGTCCTCGTGAACATGTGCCTCTGGCCTGTCTCTTTCTATATCTCCTTCTTCATAAGGAGGTCACACATCCTCCTTATGTTCCCCTGTAGGGAGTTCCACATTTTCTGTTGCCCTGTCACCTTCTTGCCCCTCATCCCTAGGTGGTGGCCTTTCTACTTCTTCTCCATCGTGCTTCAATTATTTGGCCATTTCTTTTCACGATCATCATCAAAGGTCTGTACAATAGTTCTACCACCGGTACCCTCCTCTTCATCTCCACTTTTGAAAGATCCTTCTCCTTCTTCTTCGTAGACCACCCTGTCAATTTTTCGGTGTTGATACTTCAGATGTTCATGGTACTCATCAGCTTCTTCCTCCATTTCCTTCAAGGCTTCTTTCTCCTGCCTCTCCCATTCTTCAAAAATTAATGTTGTGGATTCCATTGTTGGCGGTTTGGTTGGAGGTTGCGAAGGTGTAGCACTGGCGAGGACCCGCACTAAGGCAGCTTAGATGGTGGGATCTAAAAGGATTTGAGAAATCTCAGAGGGGACATTCTGCATGTTTTGTGAGAAATCCTTTGGTAATGCTAGTGAGGCCATTGGTGTTGTCACTGTTGCCAATGGGAGTGATGTAGTAGGTGACATGGCAGCGGAGGAAAGCAGAGTAGGTGCAGTGGAGGAAGAGTCAACCATTATTATGGGCCCAGCCAGGGGAGAGGAGGTGAGATGGACTAAGATGTCCACTATAGGTGGGGATGTAGCGACCATGGCCTGGGAAGTAGGCGGAAGGGTGGTGGAGACAGGGAGAGCTGGAGTAGGTCTTGGTTGATCTGTCTTCCCTTCCTCACCCTCTTGAAGGGGATCTTCTTGAATTGGTGGCTGCTTAGCAATGCTTCCTATCTTTTTGGGCCTCTTAGAGGGTGAGCCTTTTGAAAATTCCTTGAATAAACTTTGGGGTCTGCAGACTATTCCACCTCAATTCCCTTCCTTTTCTTCGATCTTGTGAGTGGAGGAGATTTGGATGTCCCACCTGTTGAAATTCTAGCAACGACATCTTCCATGGCACTAGGCTCACTCTTGAGCCCTTCATACGTTAAGAAAACCCCTTGTTGCTTTAATCAGGCTACTTTTCCATCAATCCATTCTTTGGTACATGCCTGAGTTGGCTTAGATATAATATTGAGGTCATTGACCTCTTGCTCATCCCAATCTATCATTGGCAGTGAAAGATTAGTGACTGCGGCGTACCTAGGGTCCATGATGGTGCTCTCATCCTCCTCGACCTAATTTGGTATAGGAAACAACTGCACCCTTCTTATGAAGTGTGCAGTCATCCTCATGTAATGTCTTGAGTGCATCTCCTTGTCATCTTGGCAGTCTACCTAGAAATCTTCAATGTGATTTAGGTGGGAATACCCTGGTCCCAATGCCTTTCTTACATGCCCATATGGGTCCACCCATGGGTGAGCAGTATGTAAGCAGAAGTGGTACTCCGCCAATTCCTTCACAGAATTCCTAGCACACTGGGAAGTTTGAAATTTGTACATTCCTTGGCTGAAAGCTAAGGGTTAAGGGATCCCTGCCAAGTGTTTGCTACCAAGGACTGAATGCATATGTTGTAGCTGCCAAGAAAGTTCTAACAATATGATTCGGTCATTGGGATATCAGGGCAGCTTATTCGGCCTTTCCGTGAAACCTTGGGCACGAATATATGTGAATTTGGGGTACTCTAAAAATAAGAAGGCGTACTACTTCAAGAATGCTTGAGCATTGTGAGAGACCCTTCTCTCAAAATCCCCTTCGATCAACCTGATGATGTGGCCGATGAAGGCGTCATTCACCCTGCAGTACTCCTTAAAATTCTTGAACTGTATCTAGGGATATCTATCATAGACCTTCAATCTTCGGCCCGACTCCTCATCGGGGGCCACAAATAATACAATGTATTTCCTCTTCTCAGCCAGTGAGTAGACCAGATAGGAGGTCATGTAGAACTTAGAGCTCTTCTTCACATTCATAAATTTCTCATGGAAGTAGTCACTTCTCATGCCTCCCTAGTAGAATGAGGCTTTTGTGGTGACATCTTCATCCCCACAGAGGATTTGTTCAACAAAATACACCATCCACTCTTGATAAAATGCAGTAGTAGGGAGGCCCATTACCCTAGTCAACATGGTTACTAGGTCATGGTAGTCCTCGTAGAAATCATTGTGAAAGATTTCTTGAGGAACTTTTGCAGCGTTGCCCCTTTTCTCCTTGAGCCAGTACTAGTTTATTAATTTTTTGCAACCTATCGAGTCTTCATCCCAAGTTGCTTTACCTTCGTCCATGGTGGGTATCTCCATTTCTCTAAAGGTGGGAATGTGAAAATTTGTGGTGATCGCCTCAGTTGACATGTCAACGAGGATGTTTATGTCCCTATCAATGATATTTCTTGTATGTGGCTTGTAGGCCTACCAACAAGCCATGACCAATTCAGGGGCTATGAAAGACAGGGGGGAAGCCTGCAACTTTTGCAATCCCACTCTATCTGATTAATCTAGAATTGTCAGTCTTCAGGTAGATTCTAACCCTTTGTTGTAACTCATCAATATTGACATGGCCAATATTGGTGTCTATGATTTCCTTCTAGTTGGTGATGATTTTTTAATGCAGGGGTTCACTTTGGAACTGGTACTTAATTTGGTCTTTTTCCTCTCTTCCATGAGGAGTCTTATCCACTTTCTTTCCTTTGTCCTTCTCTGCAGCTGCCCCCGAGGGTCCTGCACCTGATTCCATATATCCTGGAAACATAGACATAATGAGTACAACCAATTACGAAAGCATTAACATTAGTCAAAATCCCATGGACGAAATCCAATCAGACATCATATGATTAATGAAGTTAAATCTTTACTTTCAGATGTCGTTAGTCACTTTCTAAAGGGATCTTGGATAATCCAGGCCCAAGGGGCCGGACTTCCCTAGCAGGAATGTTGTTTTGAAAGGGCGAACAAGGTGGAGCAATTTGGGTGATTTCTCCCATCTTCTTGCTTTAATGGTTTGAAAGGCTTGTGTTGAAAAGTGTCAAATTTGAGCATGTGGGTCGAGATTGGTTTTCAAAATTTCATTTATCTTGATCAATTTTGGAGCTCCCAAAGGTTCAGGGCCAGAAAGTTGTCAGGACTTTGTTGTTTGAAATAGCTAGGAAGAAACAAAGTTCTAGGCTCCAGGACCCAAGAGGTCCAAGGACAGTCGATTGTGTTATTTTAAATGCTTAAGCATTTGGTCTCGAAGGGGCAGAACACCATTGGTGATTTGTTGTTCAAAAAAATGGCGAGGGCGACATGAAAGTCTAGAGGGAGCGGCCCAGTGGACCGGACCTAGCATTAAGCTCAGCGACCAGATTTTCCTTGTGATGATTTTTGCGGCAATTTTGAGAGTGGACCTCGAAGGTCAGGAAGCCAGGCAAGTTTTTCCTTTTTTTGCTAGCTGCCACGAGACAAAATCTAGGTGGTCAGGGCCAGACGAGGGAAAAGACGTCAATGTTCACTGTTCATTGGTTTTCGCAGCAAAAGAGTGGTTGGGACCCGGAAGGCGGAAGGTCACTATCGGGGTTTCACCGTCATAAATGACGAAGATAGCATGGAGTTTCGGACACGGAGGTCCAGATGGTTGGGCCCGATAGGGGTAAAAGCAGTTGAAAAAATTTCTCAACTTAAGTGGACGACAAAGAAGGGTCTGGGTCCTAGGGTTCAAGAAGGTAGAAGCCTTCTGCCGTTTTGGAATGAAGGACACCTGAAGGAAACTCGACTAGGGAAACTCGGCGACCCAGGCCCGCCAAGCCCCAAGGCCACTGGTAGAAGCAAACTTCGAAGGAGAGTCCACAAGGCACCAGGACTTAACCAAAAGGAAGGGGATGAAACATGGTCAACTTAAGATGAGACTTTGAAAAATGTTGACCACTTAGGACACCAAAATGGGGCACACAAAATGAGACAGCAATAGAAGTACCTTGCAAGGCAAAAGAAAAGAGGGTCCCCATTTTGAATGGGGCGTGTGTGCTGAGGGCACAACAAATGGTGAGTCTATTGGGAAACGCTCCTGAATGTTCTAAGGATAAGCATTCATTCTTGACCTAGAATCTCTAGTTTTGTAGGCCAAGAGTAGAATTCCAAGAGTGAACTGGGAGAATAGGATCCTGAGTTGGGTCAGTCTATAGGACATCTCAGAAGTGTGTGTGGTGAATTCATTCATTTCCATGAAATTGTGACAAGTGACTGCTAATCCAACTGAGCAAGCTACATAAACAGTCCAACACCAAAAGTAACCTGGACATTGCCCCACTGCTAGTCAGGCGTCGATAATCCCAATAGAGTTATTGCTGTGATTCCACAAATATTTCTCTACTGTGAGCCGAGCATCCATAGCCCCAGTAGAGTTATCCGCACACCCATACGGTCATTTGATTTGAGATTTTTCTTCCTCTTTTGTGTTTTAATGTTTCTTTCAATGTTCTTTTTTTTTCTCACTTATCTTTTTGCTCGACCGTGTAAGCATCGAAGCCTACAATGGGTTTGGGAACCACAGTGGTCACTGGAGTAGACTTAGGATTTTTCACTCACTAGGGTATCATAGCAGCCATTGTACATTCCTTCAAAGATAATTAATATGTGTTTTGTGCAAGATCTGAGATGTGTGTAGAAAGATCCAACCAAGGGTCAAGTTCTAAAGCAAAGTTCAAACAAGGAAGCCACTTCTAGGTAGCCTTTAGGGACCAATAGTAGGAATGAATGTTTAGCCAAAACACAAAAAGGACAGACAACAAAGCAAACCACTCATTAAATGAGCACGGCCAAAGAAAAAAAATAGAGGACACCCCCCTCAAAACAAAATAGCCAAAGAACAAGCAAAACAAGGAAAAAACAAAATGCAAGCAAACCAAAAGGCAACCTACTCTAACCTATGTATAGATATTTACAAGAAAGAGCTCAATAGAGCTCAGGCTTGGAAGTAATGCTTGAGGTGCTACCCATTGACTGGAAATAGGATGTCTTCACCAGTTAAGGTCTTTAGGTAGAAAGAATTGTCTCCCAAAATTTCAGCTATTTGAAAGGGGTCAAGCCAAAGCTTGTCAAATTTTTTGTGTCACCCTTTCTTTTCATGGGCCTTGTCCCAATACGGGACTAAATCTGCAATTATAAAGGCCTTGATCTTGGCTTGGTGGTTGAACCATCTCTTAACCATGCCCTAATGTTTGGAAAAAATTTCTATTGCATGGTCTCAGACTTCTTCTAAATGCAAGGGCTCAGCTAACTGAGCTTCCCTACGGTCCCTCCCTTTGTAAAACTTGTTGATAAATTGGAGAGTGGGAATCTTCAAGTGGATAGGAAATATGGGATCTAAGCCATAAATTAGATGGAATGGGGAATTTCCAAGGGAAGGCTTGTGGCTAGTGTGGTCTACCCAAAGGGCGAATCGGAGCTGGGTATGCCAGTCCTTGGGATTCCTATCAAGCAATTTCTTGATCACCATAACCAAGTTCTTGTTTGTGGACTCAGCAAGGCCATTGCCTTGAGGGTAGTAATTTGACAAAAATTTAAGGGAAACTCCATAGTCGAAGGCCCAACTAGAAAATTTTAGTGAAGCAAACGTAGGTCCATTACCACACACTAATGCATAAGGACAACCAAATTGATTTAATATGAAACTTTCTAGAAAATTTGTAACTACCTCAGTTGTACACTACTTACATACAATTGCTTTTGTCCATCTAGTACAGTAATCAGTAGTGGTAAGAATGTACCTGTGTCCCGTAGATGATGGAGGGCTTACCGGACCAATGAAATCGAAACCCCATTGTGCGAACAGTCTCACCTCCAACACGAGCTGTAGTGGGACAACAACATTCTTCTCCTTGGTAGCAGTGGTCTGACACGTGTGACAAGAGTGAACATGACAATAAGCATCCTTGAAGATAGTTGGACAATAATACCCGGCTCTTAGTATCTGATGTGTCGTGGAAGGTCCGGATCCATGACTAGTGAGAAACTTGTCATGAAACTCTTTCAAGACTTGGTCTACCTCCTCCTTGCCGAGGCATCTCAAGTAGATGCCTTCATGGTTTTTCTTGTATAAAATGGACCCTTGCAACATGTAACTACTGCTTTTCAGTTTAAGAGCATGTTTTTTGACTCCTTGTAAGTGGGGTGGACACTTGCGGTTCAACAAATAATAGACAATGTCCTCGTACCATTCTCTCGGGGAAACATCCTCGAGCTGGTATTGCTACATAGTAAGTTCAGGTCCTACTTCTATTGCTGTTTCAGCAATTGTATGGATAAGTGTCTTCCCTCTTACCAACTTCATCGGTTGGATTTCCATGTCATATTCCTGTAGCAATGTGACCCATTTAGCTATTCATTTGCCCAATTCATTTTGTATAAGCAGTGTTTTCACTGCTGGATCTGGGACAATGGCAAACACTTTATTGCGCAAGATATAAAGCCTAAATTTATTCACTCCCCTTAGAGGGAATATGCTTTCTTTTCCACGTTGTGGTAGCGTAATTCAACATCTTTCAAAGGAGCACTCATGAAGGCGATCGGGTGCTCATTTCCTTCATCATCTTTCTGAGTCAGAATGCTAGCACATGAATGTTCTAAAGTGAATGAATAGATGTAAAACTGCTTCAGATAGTTTGGGATGACAAGCACAGGTGCCTCAGCAATAGCCTTTTTGATTTCTTCAAAAGCCTGTTTGGCTTTAGGAGTCCACTCAACTTTGGCATCCTGTTTCAACATGGCATTAAGTGGTTTAACAATCTCAGCAAAACCCATGATGAATTTCCTGACAAAGGTGATCTTTCCGAAGAAGGACTTCAATTCCTTCTTGTTGCCTGGTGGTGGAATCTTCAACAAATATTGGATGCGTTCAGGGTCTATGGAGATTCCCTATTCTGAAATAACATGTCCAAGCAACCTACCCTCTGTCACGCCAAAAATGCACTTTTTTTGGTTAAGGGAAACTCCAAACTCTCTACACCTTTGAAATACCTTGTATAGATTAGAGACATGATCACTCTGCCTTTTAGAGAACACAGTTAAATCATCAATGTAGATTATTATGCACTTCCCAACTAGATTTTTAAAGGCAATATCCATGGCATGTTGGGAAGTGGCACCAACATTGATGAGCCCAAAAGGAATTCTCCTGTAAGTGAAGGTTACCCACTTGGTGGTGAACGTTGTCTTATGGCGATCTTCGTACTGCACCATAACTTGGTTATATCTGTAGTACCCATCGAGGAAGGACATCATTTGGGAGTCATTGACAATTTGTAGCACCTCATCTAATGAAGGCACCGGATAGTGTAACATCTAGAAAAATGCAGAAGAAATAGATTAGAGCAAACATGCAATGCAATCTAAAACTCTAATGCAATCTAAGTTAAGAAATAGAGAACAAAGGAAAGCCAAAACGTAAATAAACTAAACAATCTCACCCAATATGTATGCAATTCCATGCATCATCTCGATTGCCCTTCTCCATTTTGTCGTTGTAGTATAATTTCCCTCAGATTTTCAAAAGTTTGTGCAAGTATAGCCTATGATAATGATTTAGCAAAACATTGAAGATTCAAGATAGTTGATCCAAAATTCATAAGATTTTGAGAGAGATTGGAATGAAGAATGGCAGATCAATTTATAGAAAATTGATCATTCGAATGACAGGTTAGGATTGAAAGATCAACGGACGGTTGAGATCGACAGATTAGACATGCATTACGATAACTGTTAGTGGCAACATGAGTGATACAAATTAGAAATAGAATTAAACATTAAATAAATGATTTAATCTTCAAGTTTGGTATTCGAAAATAGAAGAATTATCTTTGCATGACAAAGATAAAGATTGATTAAAGCAACTCTTTGTTCGAATGCACACACAAGACTTAATTAATTAAATAGGAGTATTTAATTAATCTGCATGTACACGCAATTGAGTTAGCACTCGATGATTGAATGATGTCACGAAGAGATTACTCGAGAAAGCCACTCAAACATTAAATCAAGAGTTAACTGGGCGATTTAAATAGATCTTTGAGTCGAGTAAAAGTGAATACTTAGATAACTCACATAATTATCCAAATATAGAGGAATGTGTTAAAATAGAATTTATGAATTAAATAATTGATTTAATTCAATATTTGATATTTGAATAATAATTAAATAAATAAGATTTATTTAATTAAGTGATGAAGGGGTTTAAATGAATAATTAAATAAATAAAATAATTTATTTAATTATAGTTGAAATATGATAAAGGTAAATCAAATAAGAATTTATTTAATCAAAGAAGAAGGATAAGGTTAATTAGTAACATAATTAAATAAAAAGTGTTTATTTAATTAATCAGATGGAATAAAGAAAAGAGTGAATTAATTAAATAATTAAGATTATTTAATTAATAGAAGAAATGAAGACCTTCGAGAATAATTAAATAATTGACATTATTTAATCATGACCATGAAGAATATGAATTATGAAGAATATTGAAGTCACAGGCTTAAACCAGATTTCAGTGTCTACATTTGCCCCTCTTTGATACAATGTCATTTCAGCATTGCGTCAAAGAAAATTGATAAAAATATGCCCCAGTCATGCCCCAGTGTTAACAGGTGAAGGTATGCCCCCTCGGGAAAATTAACAAATTTTTGAAAATTTTCAAAAAAAATTGGAAATGATCTCGATTAATCTATTGGATAGCCAAAAATGTCATGGAGTTGATGAAATTGAAATTGGAAATGTTAAGGATGAGTACGGGTTGATTAAAGTTGGATGTTGACGCGGCCAATAGAAAAGAATGCCACCAAAACCCTAGGTATAAATAGAAATTGGGGTAAAAACCTATTCATTTTAACCCACATAGCTTTGAGATTTGAGATTGTGCTCTGCACCCATAGTGAAGATGTCTCCTGTTCCAAACACCCACCATCGAGCATACAGGATCTAGACCTTCTAGCGGCCAATAGACACGGACCCCCCGGTATGTACCTTAAACTTGACTTGTGAATTTTTGGTTTGCGCGAGTTTTTATGCATTTATTTGCTATTTTTGTTATGCGTCATTTTGTTGAAAAGCTGCATGTGAGTGCATAATCGACGCATTTGCATGCAAATCAACACATTTGTAAAATCACATAGATAGTTAGCATAGGGATTTTGCGGTTCCACGCTTTGTTTTTTAGTTCAATGCATTTGATAAATAGCATCACATATGTATTTAAAATAGCTGCATGTGTTTATTTTTCAACGCATTTGTATTTATTTCAACGCAATTGTTATTTGATTCACGCAGTTACAAATGATATTTGATTTACACAAATACATTTGTAATTTTGCATGCATTTGCATATTAAAGTGACACACCTGAAAAAAAATGACGCATGTGTGAAATTAAATTATGCATTTGGTTTTATGCAACGCATTTGTAAAAGAATGACGCATGTGCAAAAGAATGATGCACTTGAAAAATAATGACACATTTGAATAGCATTTGATTTATTCCCTTGCATTAGGATAGATGTTTGATGCTAACATGAGGCATGTATAATTCCATTGCAGGTTGTTTTAGACATTGTATATACGTGAGAGTCAAGACCTATGACTTTTTGCTTCTGACATAGCTTATAGAGTGGAGAGTGACGATTCTTATGGCACCTAGGTCTTCTACATGTGACAAAAATGCCCCAGATTCGGGAAAACCGAGGTCTGTTGATAGTATTATGTGAGCGGTGGCACTCAGAGACTTCTTCTTTTCATCTTCCTACTGGAGAGGTGACTATTACCTTAGAGGATGTCTACAGGATTTTGAGACTTCCCATTAGAGGCACAAGGGTGAGGTACGATACCTAGAGGGGTGTCGCTGAGATGTGCAGATACTACCCTCACGCTGACATCAGACAGTTAGAGTTTGATCATTATGAGATTAGATGGCGTGTATTGGCATAGAGATATAGGTGGATAGACTATCTATTGTGTACATTGACAGGTGGGATAGTGCTTTCTGACTGTCGAGGTCATAGTTTTCCTATGGGTTGGGGGGAGATGTTGATAGGTATGCTAGAGTGATGGGAGGTATATGCTTGGGGTCCCTATCTCCTTGGCATATTATATTTTCACTTGCATGATATAGCCTATCGAGAGGCTCAGTCCATGATTTGTGGTACCATGCTCCTGATGGTATGGGTGTGGGAACACATTGCCATTTTTTGGCCACCAGTTATAGTCAATGTACAACATAGATCTCCTTATGCCTTCTGTTATGCGAGGGAAAAAACTCAGCACCACATGGGAGATACTAGGTATTTCAGACATGTCATTGATACTATGGTATAGTTTACATGGAGACCGTACCTAGGATGTGTAGAGTGGTTAGATGAGGATGAGCATTTTCTTTTTTTCCACCAGAATCAGTACCTAATTGGGTAGATTGTTTCACATGTCCACATTATTGAGCTCCATTTTCCAGCTCATGTATTGTGGTAGTTCAGAGAGATACATATGTGCCGAGAGGATGGGTCGAGTTTGCGAGGTCTTCGCGAGAGATCCCCCTATGTGGTCCAGATATTCCAGTAGCCACTACGGAGGCATATATTGATGGATTGCAGGTAGTTCCATGGGGATGGAGAGATGGTGTAGCAGATCCAAGTACCATAGAGGCTTATGATCAGTGGTGGGTTGTGCATAGGTTGATTCCCCTTACATATCCAGATCAGGTTGCGCCGATAGAGTGGCGAGGGATAGGACCGCATGACAGGAGTGTCAGAGGTAGAGGTTAGAGAGGTGGAGGGGGCCATGGTGATGATAGAGATGGTGGTGGAGGTGGTCGGTGAGGTGGTAGGAGAGGGAGGTGTGGATGGAGGGGATGAGGGCCACCATTATGACCGATTTGTGAGGAGGGACCGGGAGAGGAGGATGTGCCCATACCAGTTATTGATAGAGGTGGGGAGGAGGTGCACGTTGAGATTGGCGGAGAGGAGGTCATTCCAGAGGTTCCTGTAGAGGAGGCAGACAGAGAGGAGGCGAAGATTGTTGCCCTTGGCTTACTAGGTTCCTATCAGGATGATGATGAGGAGGAGGATGATCATGAGCGGGATATTCAGGATAGGATTCTGGAGGAGCTGAAGGATGAGGATGATGGTGTACCTAAGGTGAGACAGGTTGACACAAAGGCAGTTGATTCTGGCACTACTACACTTCGAGCCTAGGTTGCATCCTTGGAGGAGTAGATGAGGGTGATGATGTCTAAGAGAGATTTGTTACAAATGGAGAGGGACAAAGCCATCATGGATAGAGATCAGGCCATAGCTTAGAGGCTAGAGACCGAGCAGAGATTCACAGAGATCAGAGCGCTATGTATTGGGCTAGCAGCTGCATTTTCTAGAGAGTTAGTCAGAGCCGGGGAGAGGGAGGCTTATTATTAAGATTTATATGAGACAATAGTTCCTCCAGAGAGACGGGCCCTGAGCTATTCAGAGGCACATAGTGGGAGGTCTCAGACTAGGACCCACTCCAGGATAGTTAGGACATAGGGTGTTGAGCAGCCATGTAGAGCTAGTCCATATGACAGGCCCCACTCAGGTCACAGGTCATCGGGTTCCCAACATCAGTCGTCTGCACACTCTAGCCATGATAGCAGTGGTAGTTCAGGATAGGGACACTTCTTGATATGTACCGAGACATTGTATTATGATTATATAGCCTGCGGGTTTCCATATTTATTAATACATTATGACATTGTGATGTGACATTGTTGAGTGATATATATATATATGATTTTGGTGGCGATTCTCATGATATGCATTTCTATTTATTGATCATGCAGTCATTGATTTGTACATTTTATTTCTATATGAGATTCCTATGTGATAGATGATTGTATCTACTTTATGATGTGTTTATGCAGCCTATGATGTGAAGTTGATTCTATGTGACGTTGAATTTTATAGTTATGAGATGTAATATGATGTTATATGTACTGTACTTTCTACATGTGATGCTATGCAGATGTAATGCGGTGCATGTATTTAAATTTGTTATGTACATGGGATGCTTATGATATGTAATCTATGATGAGAATGTCTATTATTCCACGATGTCTTAGATATAATAAATGCCTATATGTTTTTATATTTTCTAATGCAAGATGTATGTATGATTGATGATGTGTGATTTGGAAATGATATTTTCTAACATGAATGTGTATGCAGGATGATTTATATTGGTGTGTGTCACAAGACTCCGTCATAATGCAAGAAAGAAGAACTGTTAGTGCAGAAAGAAAGATTGAGAAATAATGAAAGAAATGTGATGGATGTTAGTATTAGAAATCTTTGATCTTTCGCTGTATCACAAAAGGTGTTGCAATTTATCATCATTGAGCGGGACTAATACAAATGGAGAAAAACACCATGATATGACATAGATCAAGGTGTTCAAAGCCATCCACTTGCTAACAACATATAGTCACAAACAAGGATTGTCGTTAACTCATACTAAGAGCACAAGTTGCCCCAGTCTTTTTGTCAAGACAAACCACAGACAACAAACAAAGTAAAAGATGGGTCATGAGACATCATCGCTCCTCTAAATCCTTCATGGGACATCCCTGAGGAAACTAGTAACATGACTCAAAATCCAAATTTAAAAGATAGTTGATAGACATCAGTCAAAGAAAATAGAATTCTGATACATCGTTGCTTCTCTAAATCCTTCATGAGACATCCTTGATAAAGCTAGTAACATAATTCCCATCATAAAGTTGAATGAAATGATAAGATAAATAAATCAGAAAATCAAAATTCCAATAAAATATTTGCCAAAACTTGATCTATTTGTTTGATTTGTTTTGATTGATAAAAGAATTGATTGATAGAGCCTGATTTCAGGAGATACACATACCAAATAAAACTATGAGTCTAGTTTCAATGTTATGACTATCTATATAAGGCATGACAAAGCTTGGTTTCAGAAAGACATGTATCATATAAGACTTTGAGTCAGATGTCATTGATGTGATAACCTATGTAAGGCTATGTTTGATTGTTTGACAATGTCGATTATGCAGGAAGGACTCATCTTGTATAAGACATAGATTGTTTTGTTGATAATAGTATTAAGGAAGGACTCATCCTAAATAATACATAGGTTGATTGTTATGATGATGTCTATTTCTAGGAAGGACAAATCTTGTAGTAGACATCAGTTGATCTGTTTTGATTGTTTCCTTTGGCAATTTGTTTGATTTGACTTAGAGACATTGCTGACTTGTTCACTAGATTGATGCATGACATGATATGATGTGTGGATAATTGACTGTGTGTGACAACAAACCCTAAAGGACTGACCTAGTGCAGCCTCGGGGGCTCATCAATTGATGGCCTTGCCTATGTTATACACGCAGAGACCTCATAGTTCGACATGACCAATGACCTTGTCATATAGACATATGGATTGAATCATGAATTTATACAGACAAACCTAAATGGACTGACCTAATGCCTCAGGGGCACATCGGTAGATGGCCTTTCCTACGTCCAGTCACAGAGGAAACGTAGTTCGACAAATGAGAAAGACTGACAAGTATGATTGACTCTGACTATTTTTTTTGGATTTTTGACATGTTTTGATTTTTTTTGTCATTTTGAAGTTTTTTGATGTTTTTTGTGTTTTCTCAGGTAATTTTGTGATGTTTTTGGATTTTTCCTATGGTTTTACGTCTTCAACAAAGCTAATGTAAGAACCAATATATCTCACATCAAGTGTTTTCCCCCAGTCGAGTATAAGACCAATTGATTATGAATAGGGTAAAATGGGGGATATGAAATGCACTCGATGTCAATTGTTCCAAGTTATGGGAAATACTACCACTTATTATGAATGGTATGTACAAGTGATGGATAGGAAAGATAATTGATATGTACAGGGATAGGTAGTATGTACAAGGATAGAGTGTATGCACAGGGATGAGGACTATGTATAGGGATAAGGAATATGTATAGGGATTAGATTAGAATGATAGTAGACAAAGGAGAAGACTCAACTACACATGGCACCTGTTTGCCAGGTTTTCACCATGGTACTTATCCAAAACACCACCAAAGTGGTTTTCACTATTGGATGAATTATTTCTTTTTACTATTTTCTAGATTATCTAATTTTTTTAGTGTTACCAAGACACCTATTTGCCAGGTTTTCACCTTGGTAACGATTTTTTTGATTTATGATTTTTTTGTATTTTCCCTAATTAAGACAAGGCTCTCAGAAGTTATGCGTAGAACTTCTTCAGATGAAGACTATTGATTGGGGAGGACAATGGTTCCCCTTCAGGAGTAGAAAGTTGATATACTCCTGATCCAAAGGCTTCTGTAACAATATAAGGTCCTAACTAGTTTGGTTCAAACTTTCCTAGTTTTTCTCTTTCTGCTTGATTCTTCGGGTTCTCTATTAAAACTAGGTCACCAATGTCAAATTTTATGTTCAAGACCTTCCTATTATAGCTACGACGAAGGTGATTCTGATATGCTTGGAGATGGTCTAGTGCCTTCTGTCTTCCCTCATCTAGGAATTCTAGCTCATGGAGTCTCGTTACTCGGTACTCTTCATCATCAATGTGGCCTTTCAAGGATACCCTCAGGGAAGGAATCTCAACCTCAATAGGAAGAATAGCTTTAGAACCAAATATTTGTGAATAGGGAGTGGCGCCAGTGGGAGTACAAATACTTGTGCGATAGGCCCATAAGGTGGGATTAAGCTATAAATGCCAATCATGGCCAGCATCATTGACAGTCTTCTTGAGGATACTAATGATAGTTTTGTTAGATTCCTTGGCTTGGCCATTACCTTGTGGGTAGTATGGAGTGGGAAAATGATGTTGAATATGAAATTCATCACAAAGATGGCAGACTTCTTGATTCTTAAATGGGTGGCCATTATCAGTGATTATGGACTGAGGGACACCATATCAACAGATGATATAGTTCAGGATAAACTTAGAGATCTGTGTGTTGGTAATATATGTCATTGGAATAGCCTCAATCCACTTTGTAAAGTACTCAGTGGCAGTAATGATGAATTTTTGGTCATTAGATGATGTGGGATGGATCTTACCTATGAGGTTGACTCCCCATTGGGCAAAGGGCCATGGTGACATTATAGGATGGAGCTCCTATGCTGGTGCATGTATCAAGTCTCCATGAACTTGGCATTGCCAACATTTCTTTACAAAGACATATGAATCCTTTTCCATCGTAGGCCAATAATAACCCAGTCTCATAATCTTTTTGGCTAAGGTAGGACCGCTAGAATGGGAACCACATATACCCTCATGCACCCCATGCAAGGTTGCTTGTGCTTCATTAGAATCAAGACATCTCAGTAGGGTATTATCTATGGTGTGTCTATATAGGGTGTCTCCGACGATGGTGTATTTAGCTGAATTACGGAAGGAATGTCCTACATTGGTTGTTTGAGAGGCAAGTGGGTATGATTTCGGCATGAAAGTAGTCATAGATTTCTTTGTACCATGGGGAATCAGGACCAAGAATGTCACATACCATTTCAAAATATGGGATATCATAGGCTGGGACCAAAATTTTTTCTACCAAAAACTCAAACTTAGGCATGTTGTTAGGAATGTCCAGAAGTGATGCAATTGTAGCCATAGTGTCTGCTGCACTGTTTAAAACATAAGGTATCTTATGAAATTCAACTTTGTCAAAGTACTCTTTAAAGCTATCAGCCATGTGTTTGTATGGAGCAAGCTTCTCATCCTTAGTCTCATAATAATCATTTACTTGTCTGATTACTAGTTGAGAATCACCATATACCTATAGGTTCCTAATTTTACACTTGACTGCCATGCATAACCCTGTCACTAGAGCTTCATACTCTGCTATGTTGTTAGTACATGGGAATGCAATCCTGAATGACTTAGGGATGGAATCACCCTGTGGTGTGATAAACAGTATACCAGCCACTAAGCCATGTTTTGTATGTGAGCCATCAAAGTACAGTTTACATGTTGTGTTTGTGTCGATGGTGAATATAAAATCATGAGGAAATTCTATAACTAATGGGTGATTTGCTTGTATTGGTGCATCGGCTAACTAATCCACAATGACTTGTCCTTTAATAGCCTTTCTTTTTACGTATTGGATATCATACTCACTAAGTATCATAACCCATTTGGCCAGTCGCCCTATTAATGTTACCTTGCTGAGAAGATATTTCAAAGGATCTATTTTAGTAATCAACATTGTTTGATGGTTCAACATATAGTGCCTTAGTTTTTGGGTAGCAAATACTATTGCAAGACAGGAACGTTAAATGGCACTATTGTTGAGCTCATAACCTAAAAAATTCTGACTGATATATTAGACTACCCTTTCATGACCTTCATCATCATTTTGTGCAAGCAATGCTCCAAGTGATGAATGGGTTGCTGTAATATAAAGAATCAATGGTCGTCCTTCAATAGGTGGCATTAAGACTAGTGGTGTGAGTAAATATTCTTTAATCAGTTGAAAAGCCTCTCCACACCTAGTTGTCCATGCAAAGGGTACCCCTTTCTTAAGTAGATGTTGAAAAGGATCTGTCTTATCTACTAATAGCACTATAAATCTTCTGATGGATTGCAGTCTTCCTTATAATGTCCTTAGTTGACTAAGATTAGTTGGTGGGGGAATGTCTATGATTTCTTTTACCTTGGTCGGATCCACTTCAATGCCTCGTCTGGAAATGATATAGCCTAAAATATTTCTTGACTTGACTCCAAACACACATTTCTTGGGATTGAGTCTCACTTTATACTTCTTTGGCCTTTGAAATATCTTGTCTAAAACTTGTAAATGTTATGCCCTTGTCTTGGATTTAACAATAAGGTCATTGACATAATCCTCCATAAGAGTGTGTACTAGATCATGAAAGATGGTGGTCATGGCACGTTGATAGGTTGCTCCAGCATTTTTGAGTCCAAAGGGCATAACATTCCAACAATAAGTTCCCCAAGGACAAGTGAAATTTTTCTTAGGTTGGTCTTTAGTTGCAATTCTGATCTGGTTATATCCTGAAAATCCATCCATAAGGGATAGCATCTCATACCCTGCTGTCATGTCTACTATCATGTCTATGTTAGGCAAAGGGAAGTCATCCTTAGGACAAACCTTGTTGATATCTCTGAAATCAGTGTAGATGCGGATTCCCCCTGTTGGTTTAGTGACTAGTACAAGATTGGAAATCCAATCTGCATAGTCGATTGATCTAATGAAACCAACGTCTAATAGTTTCTTGAGTTATGCCTTGACTAGTAAATCAATTTGTGGATGCATTTTCCTCAATTTATGTTTCACTGGTTTGACGCCTAGTTGTAAGGTTAAGCGATCTAGAACAAGTTCAGGATCCAACCCAGGTATGTCTACATATGACCAAGCAAAATTTATCTCTCTCTATGCAAAGAAGTTGTGGAATTCTAGGTGCTCTTTTGTTAATGACGCTGCAAAATAAACTAGTCAAGGATTCTCTTTTGTGCCTATGTTGACTTCAACTGATTCTTCAATGAGCATGGGTGACTTTTCCTATGCAATGGGGAGAATGTTCAAACCTCCATCCGTAGGTGCATTAGAGAGGTTTTTTTCCTTCAGATGTGACCTTTATTTTTAATTTTTCATCGTCTAGAGGCACCTTTCAGTTTTCACCTAGAGACTCATCCTTTTTATCTTGTTTATTCTTTTTCTCATTTTTGCGAATAGAGGGTTGAAAAAATTCCCCAAAATATGCTTTGTTGTCCAAGTCAATGGTAAAACCAGCCTTGTGATCACCACTAGGTATGCCTTCTCATAATGCCAGGAACTCAACAATTGCTTCGTCATTCTCAAAAATGTCTAAGATGGGTGTGTCTTGTTGGTCCCAATCAATGAGTTGGGGATAGACTAAGGGCATGTCATCGTTAGAGTTATCAAAGTTTAATGGGGTCAAGGTAAGGATTGATTTGTTCATATGGTCACAAAATTCTTGCACTAAGTCCTATTTTCTCTTAGGTTTAGATCTAGGTGGATTGAGAGGTGGGCCTAATGCCAAGGTTTGCTTACCTGAAAGAGATGAATCAGGTTGCCAAGAGGTAGGATCAAGTGATTCCCAATAGTAGTGTTTAAACCATTCCTCTTTTGTCATATTCTTTCGTGGACAAGAATTCAATGGATTCGATGAGGATCTCAACATTAATTCAAGTTCTCGAAAGAGCTTGTCAAGGTCCATGGAAGATGTAGAGGATAAGGAATCCCACTCATATTCGTTTGAGTCGAGGGAGTCACAATGGTATTGGTTAGATGGGTCATGAGATGTCTCAATATCTTTTGAAACACTTACTTCCTCTTGTAAGGGTGATGTGGTACTAGGATCACCAATCTAAATCCTTTGAAACCCCAGACCTAAGCCTTTTGGCCATTGAGAAACAAAGATTGGCTCGATCCTTCCATCTTGATTTAAGCCTAAACCGCTCTATCTAGTATATCCCTTGCTCTGCATAATTGTGAAACCTTTTCCATATAGATCTATAGGAATGTAAGCAAGTGAGAGAGGTTCTTCATCATCTTCTTTATACAACTAGGAGGTGACATCTTCTGTATTTACGGCCTCTTTGCTTAATTCTCCCCATTTAGTGAAATTTGTTGTGGGAGGAACATGTATAGTGACCATAGATTATCTCCTATCTGATGTAGGTAAACCGTATGACTTAGGAGGAATCATATGGCTAACACAATAAGATGTCTTCATGTAATACTCTCCACAACCCTTGTCTTGGATCTCAACCCTAGGAGTGGTAGGAATTGAGGGTGAAATATATATTTAAGTGAGTGTGGATGGATCAACATAGGGAGATGGATTGGACGATGAAGCCTCTTGGTTTACCAGCACTTGGCATTGGGGGATCTCTTTTAGATTGGTGCAATACTAGAATGGATCTGGGTCACCATCTATAGTTATTTTAGTGCCATTGTAAGGGAATTTGAGACATTGATGATATGTGGAAGGGACCACCTTCATGGCATGAATCCATTGTCTTCCTAGTAGAAGATTATAAGGAAGGGTGAGATCCAAGACCTGGAACTTTGTCTCCATTACTGTAGGGCCAATTTTGATAGGAAGTGTTACCACCCCCTTTGATTTTCGTTCCTCATCATCATAAGCTTTAATGACAATACTTTTGGTTGTGTCTACACATGCTTCTAAGAAACCTAATGCTTTAATTAGTTTTAACGTGTGCAAATTTAACCTTGCTCCTCCGTCTACCAAAACTCATCTAACTTTGGTGTCATGAACAAGGACTTCAAGATGAAAAGGATCATTATTATTCATCTTTTCAGTTGTGTAGTCTTGTTCAAAAAATGTGGCATGATGGTTATTGGTCAAATAGCCCACCATTTCTGTTAGGGTTAGAAATGGCAAATATATAACAATTAAATATAGATTTAAGTAATAAACAGAGAAACTAAAAACACACAGAATAAATTATAACACAGAGAATTTAACATGGTTCACCCAATCTGGGCTACATCCACCAAACCACAACCATCCAATGATTTTATTATCCAGTGTAAAACCTATTACAATCTTGCAAATAATCACATTTTTTATCATACTATAACACCCATCCGAACCCCTTTTAACAAGCTTAGAAGCTTCCAGATTTTGGGTTCTACAAAGTCAGATTTTTCTTTCTTCGTTGATTTTTTCCTTTTTCAGTGATGACATGAAAAAGTAGGAGGAATTTTTTTCTCGGGGGCTATCGGCCCGGCCCTAGACCCTGGCAAGGATACATGTCGAGGTGTACAATATAGCATTGGCTATATAGTATAGCATAATCAGTTGCCACATACCAACAATCTCCCACTTGGAGACTGATCAAGCTCCACACCAGCACAATCTCCCACTTGGAAACTAATCTTGGACGACACTGTTGTAATTACAGCTCCCACTGGAAATAAATACCTTGGACCCTGCTGCTCTGTTATACTTGAATTCAACTTTGAAGGCCAATTGAAGCTGAAGAGGAGCTCAGCTTCTCCCTTTTCACCACCTTCGTAAACATATCCGCTGGATTGACATCTATATGTATCTTGTCCAGCTTGACCTGTCTATCCTCCAACACCGACCAAATGAAATGATATCTCAACTGTATGTGTTTTATTTTAAAATGCAAGGTAGAATTATTTGCAAGATGTATAGCACTCTGGCTATCTGTAAACAAGTAATTTCCAGCCTATTGTTTTCCCAACTCATCCATGAAAATTTGTAGCCATATCATCTCCTTTTCCACCTCTGTTGCAACAAAATAATTTTCCTCTATGGTGGATAAAGCAACCACCTTTTGCAATCGAGAAATCCAACTCACTGTTGTCCCACCAACTGTAAATACATAACCTATGGTACTCTGCCTGGTATCTATATCCCCTGCCAAATCTGAGTCAACATAGCCTTTTAAATCAGTATTAGAGCCCCCAAAACATAAACATTTATTGTATGTACCTCTCAAGTACCTGAGAATCCATTTTACAACATTCTAATGCTCAACTCTGGGATGACTCAAATACCTGCTAACAACTCCTATGACATGTGCAATATCTGGTCTCGTGCATACCATGGCATACATTAAACTGCCTACAACTAAAGCATATGGTACCTTGGAATTTTTTCTTCCTAATCTTGTGTCTTTGGACACATATCCTTAGTCAATTTAACATGACTAGGTAAAGGTGTGCTGACAGCTTTTCCATTCTCCATATGAAATCTCTGCAACACCTTTTCAACATAATTAGCATGAGATAAAACCAATTGTCTATTTTTCCTATCTCTACATTTTCATACCAAGGATTTGTTTTGCTGCCCCCAAATCCTTCATAGAAAAATATTTTCTAACTATTTTTTTAGCTCACTTATGTGATCCATGTTAGACCCTAATACAAGCATGTCATCAACGTATAAACATAAAATAATGTAGTTGTCATTATCCAACCTCTTAAAATAAACACAATGGTTAGAATTATACCGACTATAGCCTTGCTCATCCATAAAACTATCAAATTTCAAGTACCATTTTTGAGGTGCTTGCTTCAAGCCATATAAACTTTTATTCAATCTACACACTAGTTTCTCCTTACCTTTGACCTCAAATCCTTGTGGTTGTTCCATATATATTTCCTCTTCCAAATCACCATGGAGAAAGGATGTTTAACATCAAGTTTTTCTAAATACAAATCTTTAGCATCCACAATACTTAAGACAATACGAATAGAAGTCATTTTAACAACTAGAGAAAAAATCTCATCAAAATCAATACCCTTTTTCTGTGCAAATCCCTTTACAACTAGTTTGGCTTTAAATCTCTTCTTACCTCCATCATCATCTTTCAGCCTATAAAACCATTTGTTTGGTAAAGCCTTTTTACCTGTAGACAACTTGCATAATTCTCAAGTTTGATTTTTCAGCAAGGAGTCCATTTCTTCTTCCATTCCATGCTCCCACTGAACCTTGGTATCCACCTGCATAGCTTCATCATAATATTATGGTTCACCCGTATCAGTTAACAAAATAGTATACAAAGAGGGAGATAATCTTTTTGGAGGTCTACTTATTCTTCAAGATTGTCTAATAGGAGTTTGTGGTATTTGTTGTTGCTATTGTTGCCCAGCATGATGAACCACTGAAACTTCATTGTTTGGAATATCATCCAATACTGCATAATCATTTTTTTCTTCTCATGTTGCAGTAATAGATCTTTGTATAAAACTTTCTCATTGAATATGACATCCCTACTTCTCACAATTTTTTGATTTTCAAAATCCCAAAGCCTATAACCAAATTTATCAATGCCATATCCAAAAAATATATATTTCTTTGATTTTGCATCAAGCTTGGTTCTATTTTCATAATCTGCATGTGCAAATGCTTCACAACCAAAGGTTGTGAGAAAAGAATAACTCACCTTCTTACCTTTCCATGCTTCCTCTGGAATACCATAACCCAAAAGATTAGAGGGACCTCTATTAATTAAATAAACAATAGTGTTTACAGTCTCTGCCCACATTTTTAAAGGCATCCCAATATGCAATCTCATAGTTCATGCATGCTCCATTATTGTTCTATTCATGCGCTCAACCACTCCATTTTCCTGTGGAGTCCTTGGAACCATTTTCTACCTACGAATACCATTAGAGGAACAATAATATTCAAACTCTTTGTTGTAATACTCACCACCATTATCAGATCTGAGACATTTTATCTTTTTACCTATCTCATTCTCAACCAAGCTTCTCTATTTTTTAAAAGTTTCAAATACATCAGATTTCTGCCTAAGGAAATAAATCCATACCTTCCTAGTTGCATCATTAGTGAATGTAACATAATACAGAGAGCCACTGAGAGAAGATACCTGAGCTGGTCCCCATACATCCGTATGCACAAGCTCCAATTTCTCATCTTTCTTTTGCTTCCCATCCTTGATAAAACTTACTCTCTTTTGTTTTCCATACACACAACTTTCACATAAATCCATATTAACACATTTTAGACCTGGTAAAACATTATTTGAATGAAGTACTTTCATACCTTTTGCACTCATATGCCCAAGTCTATTATGCCATAGTGTTGATTCAGAGTCCACAGCAACTGTATGATCTTCTACCTACTGAAATGCAACAATTGTTCCTGAACATTGACCTTTTTCCAGTAACAATTAAAGTAGAAGGAACAATATGACCTGTACAAAGATATAAGGTGCCTACTTTCACACCTTTTGCTACCACTAAGGCACCTTTTGTGACCTAATTTTTATCACTAAATGTAACAACACAATCTTCATCATCTAGTTGCCCTGCTGAAATTAAACTTATGCTTAACTTTGGAACATGCCTTATCTCATGTAGTAGCCAATGATTCCCATTCTGCAACTTAATCTTGATTCTACCATTTCCAACAATTTGACAGGGTTTGTTATCTCCTAAATAAACCATCCCAAAATCCCCTTGGACATAATCAAGAAAATAACTTCTATGGGGGGTAGCATGAAATGAAGCCCCTAAATCTAACACCCAAGAATCACCAGCATTATCAAGGGAAAGAATCCAAGCATCCTCATCAGATTTATTCCTTACCATATTTTCCTCTTTACTTCCTTCCTTTTTGTCTCCTCCTTTATTTTTTTGAGACCAACAATCTTTCTTTAAATGACCTGGCTCACCACAATACCAGAAATCCCTCTTGTCTCGAGATTGGGACCTTCTGTCCTTTGATTTTCCTCGTGACTTCTCACGATTTCTAGAATTGTTTCCTCTCTCCTTTGTTCTACCCCCGCTTTTTGCATTCAAAACACTGCCTAATGTGGATGTTCCACCTGAGCTTTGCCTACGAATTTCCACGCTCAAAATAACACCAACAACATTATCAAATTTGAATGTATTTGAACCAGAAACATAATTGCTAACAACCATTACCAAGCTATTCCAACTTTCAGGAAAAGAACACAAAATCAAAAGAGCCCTAACTTCATCAAATTTTACTTTTACAAAATTTAATTGACTGGTGACCGTATTAAACTCATTTAAATGATCAGTAACTGACCCACCTTCTACCATTTTCATATTAAATAAGCACTTCATAAGAAATACCTTATTCCAAGTGGAAGGCTTTTCATATAACTTCGCTAGGGTTTCATCAACTCATGAGTTGTCTTTGCTTTTGTAATATTGAATGCCACCGATTGTGCCAGGCATAAACGAATACTTCCAAGAGCCTTTCTATCCAAAATCTCCTAGTCCTCATCAGACATTGCTTGGGGTTTCTTGGTTTTCCCTTCCAATGGCCACCATAAATCCTTCTGATAGAGATATTCCTCCATCTGCATCTTCCATAATTGATAGTTCTGCCCATTAAACTTCTTAACCTTCTTACCCTTGTCTGCCATTACTCCCACTCAACCGTGAGACCTTCCTACAGATGATAATCGAAACATAACCCACTCTGATACCACTTGTTAGGGTTAGAAATGATAGATATGTAAAAATTAAATGCAGATTTAAGTAATAAATAGAGAAACTAAAAACACACAGAATAAATTATAACATAGAGAATTTAATGTGGTTCACCCAATCTGGGCTACATCCACCAAACCATAGCCATCCAATGATTTTATTATCCAGTGTAAAACCTATTACAATCTTGCGAATAATTGTGTTTTTCATCATACTATAACACCCATCTGAACCCCTTTTAACAAGCTTAGAAGATTCCATATTTTGGGTTCTACAAACTCATATTTTTCTTTTTTCGTTGATTTTTTCCTTTTTTAGTGATGACGCGAAAAAGTAGGATCAGTCGCCACATACCAACAATTTCCTAGAAATGATTGACATCAAGATCATTGGAGACCGTGGTGTTTTGTAAAGCCTTATCTAGAATGGATCGATGCTCAGGAGAGATATGCAACAGTTCCAAAATTGAGATTTGAGCTGGGGTCATCCCCAACTGGTCAAGTAGGTTATATTGTGACTTGGAAGGTTGTGGTGTTTGCTGCCATGGAGGACCTTCGATAGTGATCTCCGTATGATGAGTGTTGACCGCACACTCGAGATTTATATTGATAGTAATAGTATTGATATTCTCATCGGTGGTGCAAAGGTGATGAATGATTTTGCCACTATTATAATCATGCTTGATACTTGCATAGTTGGCTGACATATTGGTCTTAGTACTCCAACTGGGAAAATTTCCTTTCCCATGGTCATGTAGCAGATTAGAAAAGACTTGATGATCAGTGTTTAATGAATTTTGTTTTTGTCCACTAACTTCAATTATTCTCCTTTTGACAAGATCCTGTATGATATTTTTTAGTTGGCGACAATTTTGTAGGTTATGTCCCTTAGTTCTATGATAATCACAAAAGGCATTATCAACCCACCAAACTGGTTTAAATTGTCCTAGATCGTATTGTCTTCGCTCTTGCAGCTATATAAGATTATGTTGTAATATTTGTTTGAATACGGACTCGACGGGTTCCCCTAAGGGAGTGAACTTACGTTTTTGAAACCTCCTTTGTTGTTGCGGACATTGAGTATTTTGGACCATGTTGGGAGGTTGATTGACAAGATTAATGTGTTGGAAAAAGTGTTAGGTCCTTGTAATGTGATGATTGGTCTTGCTTGTGTAGTTTTAGCATCAACTACCCCATCATTGACCTGACATTTTTGTTGTGAGACCAAAATCTGTTTCTATCATTGGGGTGTTTTGCACGATCAAATTTCTATTGGATGTTGATGTCTTAATTTTGCATTTTTCAATGAGATCCTTTTCTATTATAGCCCCTTTTTCCACTAGTTCTGAAAAAGATGTACAACAATGTACCCTTAAGTTACTCCTTAGTTTTACATGAAGGTTTTCCTTGAAAATAGTAATTTTTTTCAGGTATTTCGACAGGACACCGACTAGCTATAGTCCTCCATCTCTGGAAGAAAGTGATGAATGTTTCACCTTCATCTTGTGTTGTGTGACACAAGGTTGCTATATTTATCTAATGGTCTATGTTGAAGGAGAATTGCTCAAAAAATTTCTCAGCCAGTTCACCCCAAGATTTGATGCCATAGTCTAGACCTGAAAACCACTCTAGTGAAATACCTACAAGACTTCTTGGAAATAGTCTTATAAGATACATGGGGTCATAAGCGACATCTATGCATATGGTAGAAAATTCCCTTATATGTTCTATTGGATTCTGTTTGCCATTTTACTTAGGGAGATTCGATATGACATACCCATGAGGGAAAGGGGTCATGTACAATGATCTATCAAAGGGGAATGGGCATATGTCCTTTGTTGAAAAGGATTTCTTAGTTGACACTGCCATGTTGTCCATTTATGTTTGTAGTGCATGCATTTGTGTTTGTAAGACGTCAACCTAGGTCAATGATGTGATGGGTGGGTTATGTGGATCTATGTATGTATTCTGAAATCCAAGGTCTCGTGATGGGTTTCGATTGAACATTGCTATATGAGGTGGGTTTGGATTTAGAATGTTGGTAAACGTGTTCTGGTTTGGAATCTTCATAAATTGGTGTTGACTTGGGATCTATGTGAACGGATTCTGAGTACTGCTCTAGGAGGAGGGATTTTGATTCAAAATCTATGTAAATTGGTGTTGACTTTGAATCTGGGAGAATGGATTGTGGCTACTGATCTGAGAGAATGGATTCTGATTCAGAATCTATGTGAATGTATTCCAACTCCCAATCTGGGAAGATGGATTTTGATTCCCATATTGGAATAAGGGAATTCCTCTTATTTTTGTAATCTGTGGTATAGTACCAGTGGTTTGAACACTAGGTATGGCTATTGACTGTGGTATGGTACTCGTGACACTAACATTTGGTGTAGAAGCTGATGTTTTAGATATTTTACTCCCAACAAGAGGACTGAAGGATGTGGACGATGATGCCCCTACAGTGAAATTAAATCGTAATGTCATGCTAGATGTACCAAATGGAGACGTCTGGACTATTGTACTCTGTGTAGGTATGCTAGATGGTATGGTTGTATTTACCTAAGGTATAGTAGTACTAGCAGTCATTGTATTAGTCCATTGTGTAGGTTGAGCTTGTAAGGTGCTAATATTGAATCCTGTAGGTAAGGGAGTGCCTTCAGCTAGCAATTTGGCTATGTACCGTTGACGATCATTTGCTAGGTACTCATCTACAAAAGAGGAAAACTAAGGGTCATGTGTCATAGCCTCTATGTCTTCTACTGTAATGTGTCCTTGAGTGTTTCTAGTGGTGAATTTGTCTAATAAATTCCTGTGAGGTCTTGTGGAGAATGGATTAATGAATTTTTTTGGGTTCAACATATTTTCTCTTTCTCTTCTCTTAGACCTAGTTTCAAGCATGTAAGATAAGCTCAATATGCAAGGGATGCAAAACTACGGTGAATTTGTCTAATAAATTCCTGTGAGGTCTTGTGGAGAATGGATTAATGAATTTGTTTGGGTTCAACATATTTTCTCTTTCTCTTCTCTTAGACATAGTTTCAACCATGTAAGATAAGCTCAATATGCAAGGGATGCAAAACTACATCTATGGACAATATGATTCTAGTCTATGTTTTTGGGATTTTCTAAATGTAGAATAAGGAATGTTCTAAGATGATGACAATCTCTAAAGATGCAAAGTCTAAGCAAGCTTCTAAGGAAATTAATTCTGTAAACATGAGATGGGGATACCAACTACCTAAAGTCTAACCAAGGCATCAATTTAGTTAAGTCAAGGAACCAATGTAGGACGAGGATCAAAGACAAGTTGAGTTTCCTAACTAGACTGATGAGCTAGGACTCTCTGTCGGACAAAGGATAAGATGATAGGACTAGGTTCAATGACAGATAATTTCATTGACACTACGATTTTTCTAAAGTGTAGATGGTGAACCTATCCTAAAGTTTGTAAAGCTGACTTTCCTAGAAGTTTAAATCTAAAGGCAATATGTACTCAAAGATGAAAGTAAAACTCAGAATTGGAACGACTATAGTAATGACTAAATGATACCTAAAGGATGTAAAATTGAGCAAATCATTTTAGGTTTCTATCCAAGGACAAGTAAGATAGATCAAAGACTGGTATCACAGTGTTGACTGGACATTGACTGTGAATTCTGGTTTTCTAATAATCTGGCAAATGCGTCATAGAATTTTTCCAATGCGGTTATGTTTCACAGTTGCAGTTTTTTGTCAATCAATTGTGTGTTTCTAGTAAAATTTAGTGTCTGAATCTAGAAGATGTTGTTAAGTTTCTCATAGATGCGACTCGTAATGACAATTGTGACTCAGATTGTAATAGATGCATTTTTCCTAAACTTATGCATTGGTAAAATTTCTGCGACAATGGAAAATGCGTCATTTGAGACTGTAGTTGCGGCTCACCTTGTCAGATGCATCACAAAATATCACAAGTGTGGTTTTTTTTTTGAAGACAGATGCAATTTTTGAAAAATAAAATGTGAGTTAATCTAGTAGATGCGACTCTAAGGTAAATAGATGCGACTCGATAGAACAATTGTGACTTTCTGGTGAATAGTTACGAATCTGTTGTATTTTCAGTGAATTGAGATATAAAATTGATGCTATTTTCTGTTATCAAGTTCTGACAAACAAAGAAAATCATAAGACAAAGTGTTTTCAATTTGATTTTGGACTCAAAGAACGTTGAATTTGACAACAAACAAGCACATCCTAAGCTATGAAGGACAATATTTACTGAGTTCTCACTTGGGTTTCCCCAACTACGCTTATTCAAGGTGGATGATTAGTAGTTTGACCCCTCTAGCTCCCCTCCATGGCTCATTAACGTCATTCAGGGTAGCCAAGCTACAGTACCCATGATCATCCCATGGCATACCTTCATCTCTACACATGAACCGTAAGAATATGAGATGGCTTCACAAGTCTGACCTGTTGCACGAGTAAATAGAAGGATTTTGGACACTACAAACAAAGGTGTTTAATTAGGGCATTTCGTTCATAGGGCATGATCCATGTGGAAAGAGTCCCCTTTCGAATCCATCTCATCGAAACCATATGGGTGATTCTTGGGCTTTCCCCAAGAATCCACTTTTATATACTGGCTAGAAGTCCCTCGGGTTCAAGGTGCTACTGGTCTGAGTCGTCCTGGGGTGAGTACTTTTTCCTACCAAAATAGGCCCAAGTTCTAGAGTTGGTAACCATTTCTCTTACACCTAGGATCGCATGAATGTGCAAGGGGAGAAGATACTTTGATGTACCAAAACATGAGGGTAATTACACAATCGTGTTTTTGCACCAAACACAGTAGACACTTGTTAATTTTAATCCAAATGAAAGATTTGCTACACTACGAAACAATCTATTTCAAAAATTAACTAGGGTCTTAGACATGCATTCTGCAGAAAGATTCATTAGTGGTTTGATATTGATCTACAAAAACTTCATTAACTCCTCAAAACACATGCTGAAAATAAAAGATTAGCAAAAAAAAACATGAAAGGGAACTGCAAATTGAAAGTCTAAACCTAAAATATACCAGTCAGATGTGTCATTTTCTCTATCAAATGCTTCACGATATTTTACCAATCAGTTGTGGCTCAGAAAATGACAGATGTGTGCTTCCTTTTCAAATGCATTATTTCTATTCACAGATGCGGTCAATAATGTCAATTGCATCATTTCATCAAGCTAATGCATCTCTGAATGTCAATTGCAGCGTTTCATCAAGCTGATGCATCTCTGAATGTCAATTATGGTGTTTTGTCGAGCAGATGTGTCGTTCCATACAAAAACCTACAAAATCAATAAAAATCTACGGATACGCGAATATGGTGTCTTCACGTCGAGTTCACCAAATGTAACATCTAGAAAAATGTAGAAGAAACATATCAAAGCAAACATGCAATGCAATCTAAAACTCTAATGCAATCTAAGTTAAGCAACAGAGAACAAAGTAAAGCCAAAACGTAAATAAACTAAACAATCTCACCCAATATGTACGTAATTCCATGCATCATCTCGATTGCCCTTCTCCATTTTTCTATTGTAGTATAATTTCCCTTAAATTTTCAAAAGTTCGTGCAAGTATAGCCTATGATAATGATTTAGCAAAACATCGAAGATTCAAGATAGTTGCTCCAAAAGTCATAAGATTTTGAGAGAGATTGGAATGAAGAATGACAAATCAATTTATAGAAAATTGATCATTCGAACGATAGGTCAGGATTGAAAGATCAACAGATGGTTGAGATCGATAGATTAGACATGCATTATGATAACTGTTAGTGGCGACATGAGTGATACAAATTAGAAATAGAATTAAAGATTAAATAAATGATTTAATCTTCAAGTTTGGTATTCGAAAACAGAAGAATTATCTTTGCATGACAAAGATAAAGATTGATTAAAACAACTCTCTGTTCGAATGCACACACAAGACTTAATTAATTAAATAGGAATATTTAATTAATCTGCATGTACACACAATTGAGTTAGCATTGGACGATTGAATGATTTGACGAAGAGATTACTTGAGAAAGCCACTCAAACATTAAATCAAGAGTTAACTGAGTGATTTAAATAGATCTTTGAGTCAAGTAAAAGTGAATACTTAGATAACTCACACAAGTATCCAAATATAGAGGAATGTGTTAAAATAGAATTTATGAATTAAATAATTGATTTAATTCAATATTTGATATTTGAATAATAATTAAATAAATAAGATTTATTTAATTAAGTGATGAAGGGGTTTAAATGAATAATTAAATAAATAAAATAATTTATTTAATTATAGTTGAAATATGATAAAGGTAAATCAAATAAGAATTTATTTAATCAAAGAAGAAGGATAAGGTTAATTAGTAACATAATTAAATAAAAAGCGTTTATTTAATTAATCAAATAGAATAAAGAAAAGTGTGAATTAATTAAATAATTAAGATTATTTAATTAATAGAAGAAATGAAGACCTTAGAGAATAATTAAATAATTGACATTATTTAATCATGACCATGAAGAATACGAATTATGAAGAATATTGAATTTGCAGGCTTAAACCAGATTTCAGTGTCTATAGATAGTTATCCTTCTCCAAAGCTCTATTCAGGTTGCGGAAGTCTACACACAATCTGATTTCTCCATTCCTTTTTTTGTCCGGGACCAAGTTGGCCACTCATGTGGAATGCCTTATTGGGAAGATAATTCTTTCTAAAAGTAACTTTTCTACCTCTTTGTAAATGATGGGCTCTAGTAAGGCATTAATGGGACGTTATCATTGGCAACATGGCCTAGCTTCTGTCTTAAGAGGGATGGTGTGTGTGATGATGGAGGTGTCATATGTCTTTAGATCTTCATAGCTCCATGCTACCACATCATGATACTTATGCAAAGCATTAATGATTCCCTTCTTTTCTTCGGGCGTGCATACTTTACCAATAAAAATATTTTTGGTCTCCTCGGCTGTCCCAAGGTTGTGAGCATCACATTGGTTGCTTATGGCTTCCTTCTTTATGTGCTGATCCTAGTCTCTGATCTGGTCTAAATCGAATATTCGTTCAAGCTGAACCATACCTCTAGGAATAGTGTTGGTTTTGAGGTTGATAACTCCTATATCCAATTTGACCTCCTTCGGATTTGCTTCATCAATTATTTGGGTAGCGAAGACATCAAAACTCATGATGAAGTTGAGGATATGCTTATCATCATTGAAGACCTAAAAATGAGTGATATTATCTGGGATAGATGGTGTGGATGTCAACTCAACTATAAATTTCTTAAGCCCAGACAAGGAGAGGGGTTGCAAAGTGTTGGCTGCCTGAGCCAAGGCATCGGCTATATGATTCTGAGCATGAGGGATCAGTTGTATATTAAATGCATCTAAACCTTCTAAGAGATCCCAGAACCTATTCATATAGTTTGCAAGTCTTCTATCATGGCAGGAATACAATTTTCTATCTTGTTTAACTATGAGTTCAGAATCCCTAAACACTTGTAGCATTTTGACATTTTTTTTCAAAGCCATAAGAAGACCATGGAGTAACACCTCGTATTCTGCTACATTATTGGTGCAATAAAACTACAACCTATGGGCAACAAGAAAGGTCTTACCTGGTGAGTTGATGAGTTCGAACCCGGCACCAACTCCTTGCTTTGACTTGGACCCGTCAAGTCGAAGCGTCCAAAATATGGACAGCTCTTTGACTTCAGGCTCAACTAGGCTCTTGTTTACTTTTGGCTGGGTGGTTGCCTCTATGATCTTTGGTGAATTTTGTAGCTCATTGTGTTTAGCAGTAGGTGGTTCTGCTAGCACCCCCTTTGGTGTTTTCTTCTAAGGGGCAACTAATTTTTTAACATGCTCTACTGTCATTTGGCATAGGCAGCAATCAAACTCGGAGTGGGCAGCATTGTGAATTCTACACCAATTTGGTAGTAAGAGATCCTGGAAATCCATTTGGAGGACCAAGCTAAGCTGATCCTTTGCGCACTTTTCCATGAATTCCTAGAAACCATTGAGTTATCCCAAGTTGTCATCTTCATCGGGTTTATCATGTGGTTCTACTAGCATCTCTATACTCTGAGGCATTTGAGTGAAGTCAATTGGAGGGTTGCATTGCACCAAGAGGACTTCGGCAACATAATCTTCTTGGGATTCAAATTCGCCCTAGCAGGCAAAGGGACATTAGTTTCCCAATTCCATCTCAACAAACAACACCTTGTTCAGGTTATTATATTATGTGATCATATACTTCATACAAGGCTCGCGGTCTATATGAATTTGATTTGGTAGCCCTTTCCACGATAGCCACATGTGAGAATGGTCTGTAGCGGCATATCCATTCAACATTCTAGTGAATTCTACCCAAGATGATCCCATATGCATCGGGAATGTTAGCCACTTGAATATCAATGACTTGTATTCTTGGATCTATAGCAATTTGCATCAGGATTCGATTCATTTCTCCTATAATGTTGATCTTTTTTTTGTCCAACTGAGTCACCTTCCTTCTCTAGGGTCTGGGGGTAATCTCGAGAGCCTTGCACACCCCAAAGGGAATAATATTAGAAGATGTTCCTGAATCGAGAAGGCATTTGTGAAAATTATTGCCAAATATTTGAATGGTGGTAAGGAAAGGGGGAGTTTCAAATTTTCCTTGGAAGAGGCCCATAGGCATGTCTATGTGAGCCACTTGAGCTCTGTCCTTATTGCAAGTTCTATCCTTGGTTTTCCTAGGTGGCTGATCCTTGGAAATCTGTCTATTGTTCTGATCTGGTTCTTTTTCGAGCTGCTTACCTATAGATTGATTTGGGGAAACATCCTTGCTTTTCCCTGTGTTGTCCTGAACCATAGGTTCCTACCTAGGTTCTTCAAAGGTGACTCTCTTAGCTGATGCCTCTTATGTCATTTTAGAGGATGGGGTCCCATTAAGTACCCTAAAGAAGGCATGCCTTACGACAGGGACTTTGAGTAGTTCAAAGGAAGATAAACTAATTTTCACCTTCTTGAACTCCTCTGCCACATATTCACCCATTTTTTTGATTTCAGAGTCAAAGGCTCGACCTATGGTGGAGCTAGAAGGTTGGGCTTTCATTTGACTTGACTGGTTTTGTGATTGGACTTGAAGCTAGTTATGTGACTAATTTTGTGGCCTATCCTTGTTCAAATATTAAGTGGGTACATGGGGAAGCCCTGTGTTATTGCTAGCATTAGGGTCAGGTGGGGTAGTAAAATTGTTTGGTGGAGTAGAAGTCATTAAGGGTCCACCTACTTGCCTATTTCTGAGGAAATAGGGAGTTGCTCTTGGTGGAACATGTGAACTTCATCTATATCTATTTCTTCCTCATCTAGTGGACCATTATCTCCTAAATCGAAAAGATGAGCCAAGGTTTTTTCATTACTTACCTCCTACACTTCTTTGCTCTCAACGGGGGTGGACTCAACCTCAGGCTGATTGCGGTCACTTTGTGGAAATGGCACTTGGTTTACCACGAGACAGGAAGACTCATAGGGATCAGACAAAATGATGTCTCTATAACTGGCATTGTCAATAGCATTTTGGACCTCCACTTGGAAGTTTTTAGTGGCTTTCTAGAATTTAGGACAATCCAACTCAGAGTGTCTGCTAGTTTTGTGGATTTGACACCATCTAGACAAGGCTGCCTTGGTGAGGTACACTCCACTAGTCGTCTTTTCATTATTGGAAAGTTGATCAAGAGGAGTAGGGACACCTCTGTTATTGGGCCTTGTATTCCATGTGTGATTCTTCCTCTGAGAAGGTCTCCTCTCAAAATTTTGATTTGAATTATGTCATCTATCATAGTTCCGCCCAGAAGAAGTGCTTGCTTCCCATTTGTCCCTACCATCCCTGTTGTCCTGGCCTTCTCGATTAAATTAGCCTGGATGCTACACTAGGATTCCTGCAACTGATTAATCTGATTCTTTAAGTGTGTCATTTCCATAGACATTTTCCTTATCATCTCAGTTAGCTCTTCAAGTTTTTCCTCAGTGTTACTACTCAGCTACGATATTGGATTTTGGAGAAAGACGGGTTGGGCCACCAGCTAATATTGATGTACTGGAGGGAATTATGGTCCTGACAAGTACAATGGTGCTTGTGGCTACTAATAGTACGCTTGCTGTTGTTGAGGAGCCTGAGGATATCTTTTTTGTTGTTGAGGTTGCAAATACGAAGGCATGGGAGGTGCGTAGTTCATTGGTTGTCTAGGGTGTAGGACGATGGGCAGCTAAGGTACTGGGTTCACAAGAGGGATCTACTTAGCGAATGCTTGATTAAGCCCTTGAACTTGCATTGGGTGACTTACTGGTCCCAAAGAAGGAAGCAGACTAGAGATGTTTTGTCCCAAATCCACACTAGAAATAATGGCCTCTACATAAGTAGTTACTAACATGGTGAGTGACGGGCGCATCCTTTTTACCAATGTTAACGTGAGATTATCTAATGTTGCATAGTAGACGTGGACTGCTATAGCATCATTATGTATGTATGGATCTTGAAGTTGCATGAAGGAATGATGGAAATGATCATTAAAGGACTCAATAGGTTCATTAACTTCCCTCTAGATAGACATAAACTATTGGTATAGCTCTAAAGGGCTGATTGGAATTTTGTACTTCTACAGGAAGGAATTCTTCATGAAATCCCATGAGGTAATGGACCCTCAAGACAAATTAATGTACCAATAAAAGGCCTCCTCACCCAACAAGTATGGAAAATGGTGGCATGCAATGTCCTCATGACCGATTTTCATATCCGTAATCATTGTTTCAAATATCTTGATATGTTCTTCTGCCATTCTTTGTGGGTCATGAGGATTGAATTTTGAATAGAAGCCCTCTGGATTCTTGGGCATGTCATGGTAAGCGCCGAAGTGCAATGGCCAAGTATTTTGTGCCAACCAAGCCATGGTAGAAGGTGGAGGTAGTAATTGCTACTGTGGGACATCAATCTGTAGGTGCACCTATTGTAAAACAATAGTCTGGGATTGTACCTGGGCTGAGGCTGTTTGGACTATACCTTGGGTTTGCAGGGTCAGGAGAAAGGAAACTTCTTGGCTTCCAGAAACAAGAGGTGGAAGAGAAATTTGGTGTGGCAGGGTGGAGCGTGGACAAGAGCTAAATGGAGGTGAAGGTGGAATGGAAGTGGGTGGGATGAAAGAAGAGGAAGAAGCAGTGTCTCCTCCCTTAGTTCATTTTTCCCTTGTGGTGGGTTGTAGCTCTTGAAATTCTCCCTTGCTTGGTGTCGACCATAGAATTCTTTGAAATATTTATGGGGAGAATGATCCAATTCAATCTAGTTTCACAAGGCCCTCCTTCTAGCGCCAGTTTTGTTGATGGGTTTTTTGCACACTTTCTCAACACAGGTAGTACACATGTACACTACCTCTCTTGAAAGGAAATCTCCAACAACTTGTTGAAAATATCCCCAAGGTCTCTGGGGTGTCAGCTCATGACTTGCATGGAACTCCTTAGTTGATGTTTGATGTGATTTTTCTGGTAATCATAGGGAAGACTTACGTAGTTGGATGGGGAGTGGATCTTAAAATCTGAAGTTTCTGAGTTGGGAGTCAAGGTGCATTTTGTTGTAGGTTTGGACAGCAGTCTAAAACTTCAATATTTTCTTCAAGTTTTGGCTTTACAATGTGCAATGAACCTTAGCATAGGTTATTTCTAAAAAAAGAAGAAAAAAGAGCAGGGAAAGGGGAAGGTTCCTGGATTTGCAACTACCTGTGAATAGTAATCATGGAGTTCCTACCATGGATAGCTTCCTTCAAACAAAATTTCACTTAACTAGAAAATTCACAATCTCATGAAATTTGTGCTATCTTCTAAGGTCTGTAGATATTTCATCATTCATTCACCATATACATGCATGAAAAAAGATAAAAATGTGAAGCAACTTTGAATTCAAGCCCAAACTAACTTTGCACAACCATTTACCAGTAGAAAATAGCAAAAAGTGTGGACTAGGAAAGCATCTACATAGCAAATATTTTCTTAACTACATAGCAGCATAACCAAATCTATCTAAGCAGTTTAAATCTAAGTTAAAACAACAATGTAAATTTAAATAAAGCATCTAACTATGGAGATTGAATCATGAAACATGTGAAGAACTCAAAAAATGCACCAAGTCAATGTATTTTCATTATAAATTTCTGCAACATGTCTTTACAATAGCTCAACTCCCTTTGACAATGAGAGGAGACCCCTATTTATAGTGCCTAAAAATCAGAATGAATGGCCAAGATTTAATATTTTCGTGTGGCCAAGATTCACTACAAACTAGGGTTCTACCTACCCCCCCAATATATTACAATTTAAAATACAATCTTTTCCATATCCCTATTTCGTCTTCTAGTGACAACACTATAGCATTTTGTCTTTTGTTGTAGCTATTCCTTTAGAAGCTCTTCATTAACAATAGGGTTGCCCTCCTACTTCTTCAAAGCTGTATATTCCATAAAATTCAAGATTACCAGTTGGAACTTGTCAACCTCCATGATCTCAGACCATAGTACTTGATAACTCCATTCCTTAGAGTTGTCCCCAAGCCTCTTCCAATCATCATCATACTTGACAGCATGGTCCCTGAACAATTCTGACTGGGTAAAGGAACAGGTGGAAAAACTCATGAAATCCATTGTTATCTCATCTGACATCCCATCCTCCATCCTTTTCTAGAAATGGGGCTTTATCTTCTCCAAATAAATTTGCACCGCAAGCATGTCATATCCCGTCATTATCCTCAAATATCGAGCACAATCTACTCTAACTTCTTGGACCCATTCAATATCTAGATCCACCTTATCAATTACCTGCTCCAACCTTTCTTTCCTATTATCAAAGTCCCGCTTCCACACATCCACTAGCCAATGATCATCCCCTTTTAGTGTGAGCTTTTTTTCCCATGTGACTTTTGGTAGCCAGAGGATAGCCTCAATCTTTGGATAGGTGGACTTATACATTGCAGGGATGTCGGTGCAAAGCTTCTTTGTTCCCTCCAAAGATTGTTGTAAATCTAGGAACTTGTTGGCTATTTGAATAGATCAACTAACACCCATGTTCCTGACATATAGGGCCTGTCAGAACCAGCTCTCTATAGTTTTGTCCAAGTTCTTTCTCTTTTCTAGTTTGTCAATTTGTTCCTTGGATAGTAGTTGGGGTGGAGCCGTGGATGTGGTAGGCATGTCTTCAACTGAAGAGCATTGTTGGATGTAATCTATCAAGGCAGCTACCTATGCTTTAAGCTCATCTTTTGAGACTTTATATTATTGTATTAAATGCACCACCATAGCCACAAACTCCTCAAGGTGCTCCACCTTTTTCTCCCTAGTAGTAGTTCCCAAGTTAATGGTGGATAAATTATAGCTTACTCCCTTTTGGCCTACCACCGATGTTGCTACTTGCACAGTTTAAGACCTAGAAGCATCTATCGTTACCTTGGATTTAACTTTGTGCTTCTTCTCCTTCCTAGTTGAGATCTGTGCTCAGACCAGGATAGCCTCTAGCCTTGCTCTTGGATCCCTTGGGGCAGGAGTCTTCTTTTCAAGCTACTTCTCCACCCACTTGGGCATAGTGGATTTTCCCTTAGGTGATTCTTGATCACCCTCACCTTCCCTTGTTTGGATCTCTGTTTGTTCACCTGTGGGAGCCCTTTCTTTCATTTTAGTGTCATCTGCTTCTTCCTCATCAAATTCTTTGATGAATGTGAGGCATTTGATGGGAGGCTTGGTAGGCAATCACTCTCGTGGGCTTTCTTCTATCTCAATTCCTTTCTCTTTCCTTTCTTCAAATTGTTTGTCCTCATGCACATGCTCCTCGGGCCTATCTCTTACTATATCTCCTTCTTCATAAGGAGGTGGCACATCCTCCTTCTATTCCCCTATAGGGAGTTCCACATTTTCTACTTCCCTGTCACCTTCTTTCCCCTCTTCCCTAGGTGGTGGCCTTTCTGCTTCTTCTCCATTGTGCCTCAACTGTCTAGCCATTTCCTCTTTGAGATCATCATCGAAGGTCTGTACAATAGTTCTACCACCGGTTCCCTCCTCTTCGTAGACCACCATGTCAATTTTCCAGTGTTCATAATCTGGGTGTTCGTGGTACTCATCGGCTTCTTCCTCCATTTCCTTCAAGGTTTCTTTCTCCTGCCTCTCCCATTCTTCAGAAATTAACATTGTGGCTTCCATTGCTGGTAGTCCCGTTGGAGGTTGCAAAGGTGTAGCACTCGCAAGGACCCTTGCTAAGGCAGCTTGGATGGTGGGATCCAAAAGGATTTGAGAAATCTCAGAGGGGGCATTCTACATGTGCCGTGAGAAAGCCTCCAGTAATGCTAGTGAGGGCATTGGTGTTGTCACTGCTGCCAATGGGAGTGATGTAGTAGGTGACATGGTAGTGGAGGAAAGTAGAGTAGTTGCGGCAAAGGAAGATTCAACCATTATTATGGGCCCAACCAGGGGAGAGGAGGTGAGATGGACTAAGATGTCCACTGCGGGTGGGGATGTAGTGACCATGGCCTGGGAAGTAGGCGGAAGGGTGGTGGAGACAAGGAGAGCTAGAGGATGTCTTGGTTGATTTGTATTCCCTTCCTCACCCTCTTGAAGGGGATCTTCTTGAATTGGTGGCTGCTTCGCGATGCTTCCCGTCCATTTGGGCCTCTTAGAGGGTGAGCCTCTTAAGTCTTTCCTTGAATAAACTTTGGGGTCTGGAGACTGTTCTGCCTCAATTCCCTTCCTTTTCTTCAATCTTGTGAGCGAAGGAGATTTGGATGTCGTGACTATTGAAGTTGTAGCAGTGACATCTTCCATGGCACTAGGCTCACTCTTGAGCCCTTCATATGTCAGGACAACCCTTTTTTCTTTAATCGGGCTACTTATCCATCAATCCATTCTTTGGTACAAGCCTATATTGGCTTAGTTACAATATCAATGTTATCGACCTCCTGCTCATCCCAATCTATCATTGGCAGTGGAAATTTAGCGACTTTAGCATACCTGGGGTCCATGATGGTGCTCTCATCCTCCTCGACCTAATCTGGTAAAGGAAACAACTACACCCTTCTTATGAACTGCACAGTCATCCTCATGTAATGCCTTGCGCACACCTCCTTGTCATCTTGGCAATTTTCCCAATAATATTTAACGTGATCTTTACTTTCAGATGTCATTAGTCACTTTCTGAAAGGATCTTGGACAATCTTGACCCAAGGGGCCGGACTTCCCTGGTATGAATGTTGTTTTGAAAGGGCGAACAGGGTGGACCAATCTGGGCGATTTCTCCCATCTTCATGCTTTGATGGTTTGAAAGGTTCGTCTCGAAGAGGGTCAAATTTGAGCATGTGGGTCGAGATTGGTTTTCAAATTTGAGGTTAACTTGATCAATTTTAGAGCTCTGAGAGGTTCAGAGCCAAAAAGCTGTCAGGACTTTAATGTTTGAAATGGCGAGGAAGAAACAGAGTTCCAGGGTCAAAACTTCGGGGTCTGGGACTCGGGAGGTCCAAGGATGGTTGATTGTTTCTATTAAACTTTAAAGCATTCGAGCTCGAAGGGGTGGAAATCCGTTGGTGATTTGTCATTTGAAAATGGTGGGCACTACATGAAAGTCCCGAGGGAGTGGACCAGACCCGACATTAAGCTAGGCCACCAGATTTTCCTTGTGATGATTTTCATGGTGATTGGGAGAGTGGACTCCGAAGGTGGGGAAGGCATGCAATTTTTTCCTTTTTTGCCAGCTGTCATGGGATGGAATCCTGGTGATCGGGGCCCTGTGAGGGCAAAGACGTCAATGTTCATCGTTCGTTAGTTTTTGTAGAAAAAGAGTGGTCAGGACTTGGGAGGCAGAAGCTCACTATCGGGACCCAAGAGGCGGAGGTCACTATTGGGATTTCATTGTCAAAAATGACAAAGATAGCATGGAGTTCTAGACATGGAGGTCCAGAGGGTTAGGCTTGACAGGGGAAAAATTAGTTGAAAAACTTTCTCAACTTAAGTGGAGGGCGAAGAAGGGTTTGGGTCCCAGGGTTCGAGAAGGCAGAAGCCATCCACCATTTTGGAACGGCGAACACCTGGAGTGTTGTTGGTTCAGATGAGCACAACAACAGTAAACAAAATATTACTATTCTACTCTCCTGAAAGAGAAAGAATAACACATGGATATCTAACTCCCAAGGTCTTCGTAATCGGTTATCAACTGTGCTGATTTCACTCAATGGTTGGTGTGAACTATAATGTTCAAGTGGCCTGTTGGTGTTGAGCTTGTGGATTTTTCTAAGATTAAACATAAATTCAAACCTACTTTAACCCAGGTTTTTAAAGAAACAGAAAAAGATAGATCAAAGCTTTGGAACCGAAGAGAATGATAATTCATCCAACTTAACCAAACTTGTTACCTTTCAAGGAATTCCTAACTAAAACTACAAAACAAAATTAACTTTTGATTAACACACAGTTTCATTCATTCACAGTGCTAATTTAAATAGCATATTGCAAATAACTATTTAAACAGAACATAAAATGAAACTTCATTCCTTGAAAGATTTTCAAATCAAATGATTAACCGAAGATAAACACCATTCAAGAACACAATATGAAGTAGATTTAAATCTGGTTGCTTCTACTATTAGTGACATAGATAAGCAACATTTACAAATTTGGCACAATCACCAGTGTATAGAAAACCTATGTTTTCAGATTGTTTCCATCTATACTAAGAGAACTAGAAGGATACATTACTTCCTTCTGTCGAATCTAACTCCTATTCTACTGCTACTCTTAAGTTTCCTCTACTTCTTAAAAAACTCCTACTATTCTACTAGACTTTGGTCCCCTCCTTTTTTCAAAGAGGAAAAAGTGTCAGATATATCGAATGTTTCAAAAGAATGCGTTGGCCCCTCTTTTAGGGTTCACAAAATATCAGCCTCCAAAAAGATCCGCCCTTAGATCTTTTGAATCAAGTTACTTCTGCATTAAATGTGTATCCTCGTTGTCCATGTTGGTGAAGGATCACTCTAGGAATGGCCTCTAGATCTTTTGGAATAATCACATTAACTTCTAGCCTCCGTGTCCACCCTCGAACTTCCATCAGAGCCACCTTGAATGTTTTGAAGTATTATCATAAATGGTGATCTACCCTTTCCAGTAGAGATCACAACTATCACTAAGACTCGTGGTTTCTTCCTTTCTACCTTTCTCCTATTCTAGATCTTCCTTCTTGTTGATCTCTTATAGGCGAACACCACTAGATACCAAACTGATCCATCGCTTTGTTCACAGAGCAGATCCATACCGTTCACATTCTATTGATCTCCTTCACAAGGGTAGTCAATTAGTCAAACAACCAATGGTTCACCTTTAGTTCCCTCTAATTGGTTGAATGCATGCCACTTAGGCTTTCTAGGCAGTCAAAGGCTACTCAAATAGAATTGAATTTCAGTGAGACACTTGTCGTGTCTCCTCAATGCGATTATACTCTACAGTAGCATGAACATAGCATACAGCTGTCGGTGAGACCTCCTATTGAATGCAAAATTTATATCGATATCACAAAAAACCATTGGTAAGACAATCATTATTGGCCAGAGGTCATAGTGAGTGTGCAAGAGCTATACCGCAACATAAAGTTGTCACCCATACTACCGCTATCAGCCAGACATCATAGTGAGTCCTCAATGGTCATACTGATATCCCTTTCCATTAGCAAGTCCATCCCTATCGACAAGACTTTCTCAGTCAGAAAGATATTGTAGCGAAGCCACAAGACCTTCGGCGAGGCATACCATCATCGGCAAGATATTACACTAAACTCAAACCTCTCAGGGAGACTTCCCTGTGTTAGTAGGACATCTCCCTGAAACCATCCCACTTCGGCGAGACCTCACCCTGTCAGTGAGACCTTACCCTGATGCCATAACCTTTCACCGAGACCCCCATTGGTCGACAAGACCTCTCTCCGAGCTCAAATTCTTTCGGTGAGACATTACTGGTTGGTGAGAGATCACACCAAAGGAAAACCACTCTCCCCGACACCGGGCTTATGAACAATGGTCGGTGAGATTTTCCAAGTGGAGAGATATACAAAAACTCATGGTGACCCTTTGGATTTCAAATGAATAGAACCAAACTGCCAATCGACAAGACATCGAGTTGGTCTTAGCGACTTTATCCTTTGAAGAGTTTTTATACCAAATGTGATTGAGGTATTCTTTCCAAGTGACTTCCTTGAAAAATATCATTAGGTGTATGATTTAGTCCTACAACACAAATTCCTCCATTAGTCCTCAAAGCATATAAAATACACTATTGTTCATCATGCCTTCAATTTTAACAAAAATAAACCCAACTCCGGTTGAAGTAGAACCAAAATCAGACAGAACAAAAGACAGACTTAGGAGGAAAATAAAAGAACTCCTAAGACTAAACCAGACAACAAAAGGAGAAGAAAACAAAAGAAAAAGGGGGACCCATTTTGTTCCAGAATAAAATGGAGTGGTTATACAAGGCATAAAAAATGGTGACTCGGCTAGGAAAATGGTTTAACCATTTTCAAGAAACTGAAGGATTTAGCTACCCAAAACTCCTGATTTATGAACATCACAACTCCAGTTGGGTCAATTTTAATCACCAAGGTTGAGATAGAATCTCAAATGTAAGTCAACACAGGCTATCCCTGAATCTATGTGTGTGCTTGATGGTGCATCACCCTTTTGTAAAGTTTTCCTCATCTTTTGAACAACAATGTGCAAGATTTGAACTACATGAGTTGATTCCCTTTAGTTGTTGTGCAATGATATCCTGGGCATTGCTCCACTACTAGTCAGGCGTCCATAGCCCCGACAGAGATACCTCTAGTTTTCTCACAGCATTGCTCTACTACCAGTCAAGCGTCCATAGCCTCGGTAGAGACACTAGAATCACCCATTCATATTGAATCTTCTTTTCTTTTTAGATAGTTCTTTTTCTTTTTTTTTCTCTTGGAGTTTCAAATATTTCATTCAATTTTTCTCTCAATATGTCAAATGTTTGACATCTGTTTTGGGTTGAAAACTACCATGGACCTCATAACAACATCTAGGAATTAGATTTTTCACTCAAATCTTACAACACTATCGCCCTAGGACAAATATACCATTACAAAAGGAGATGATCTTGATGATTTGTGACAAATTCAGAGGTAGCTAATGAAGATTGTTTACTTTGCACCTTGTTTTAGGACTTTCCACAACTCTTATTGGCAATGGGCATAAAACAATGAATTTAGGACAAAATTATCCAATCAAAAAACCTAAAAATATCTAAACCAACTTCTCTCCTAATAACCAAAGTATACCTCAGATAACAACCCACCATTTCAAGATGGAAAGAATAGAGAAACCCCAAAGAAAAAAACAAGACAGACACCAAACATCAAAGGAAACGAAAGGACAGAAAGAAAGAACAAATAAACAAACAACAAAACTTTTTACAAGCAGAACAACAGGATAAACAGAAAAACAAACAAACTATTTACAAATAGAAAAACAAGAGGACATGAGAAAAGGAAAACAATAGAACAAAAAGAAAACTAATTAAACAAAAAAAAGCAACACTAACCAATCCTAATCCTAAACTAACTCCAAAGCTAAGATTTACAAACACAAAACTGTAAAAATTTGTACATTGACTTGACTAATTTTTCATTATGTGCAACAATATTAACTTACTAGGCATAGTTCTAAACCTAGAAAATTTATCTTTATACTCATAAATATGAAGTTTATGTGCAATAAGTTCATTCTGAGAGTATAAAGCTTGAAATATTATCAGTTGTGGGTTCTCAGTTTTGTCATGATTTACCCACAAACACGTTTTGCTATCCCCAATGCCATAATCAAACCGAAAATAATTGAAACACAGAGGATAATGAAAGGACACCACCTGATTTAGAAGATTTCTAGTTACTAATGCAGACTTGTGTTGTATGAACTCCTTCTCTTGAGGTCTCAGCTCATGGAACACCACTGAAGCAAGGTTTACCTTGCATCTGGGATATTGACTAACCAACATCTCTGTATTCATCTCGGGTATAGAGTCAAAAAATTTCTAGATTTCTTGAGATGAAGTTTTACTTTCAACACTCTCTTGAAACATGTCACCCTCAAGGGTTTGAGAATCTGCATCTAGCTTATCACCATTGATGTCAAGGATACTGGTATAGGGTGAACAAATATTGTCCTCAAACAAATCATTTGAATAAATAGAATCAAATTCAGGAAAACATTTCTTCAATTCGTGTTTCTGCCTATCATCAACTAAAATGTGAAAGTCAGTGTCAAGCTCATCACTGTTAAGATCAAATTCACTAGTGCATGGTAAGCAAGGATTTTCTTTGAACATTGCATTTGAATAAACAGGATCAAAACCAAGAAAATACTCTCTCATTCCATTCTCTTTGTCATGTTGAAGGGATTCAACTTTTGAGACGACCTCTTGGTCACTTTCTTGATATTATTTTGATATTATTTGGAGTCACCATTCATTCATTCCTTGTTGTAACCAACCATTAATTTCATCAATGTTTGTATCTTGATTGACAGTGAAATCCAATTTATTTTCCTGACAAGGGTAAGTCTGATCTAAGTGATTATCAGGAAGCCCTTGAATAACTTGAACATCCATTTGATCTTTTTCCTTTAAAGAATCAATTTGACACTCAACTTTGTGTCCTTCACCTTGAGACCCATTTGCAGCCTCATTTGTAATCATGATGTTCTTAGTTTCTATATGTTCATTATTCAAATCAGCAGAGTTGTTTTCTTGTGTTAACTCATCAAAGGGTGTTTCTCCCTTATTGATCATCATGAAAGAACCTATGAATGCATCGATAAACTCATTTTCCACATGGAGTAGATCTTCACAAGGTAAATAAGCTTCCGTAGTTGTTGAATTCATCTTGCTGCAAGGATCAAGTTCATCAAATGATGGGGAAGAGCTCAACATGTTCTCATCATTTAGAAGGAAGTCATTATCATTTTTATGTATGCTAACTATTTCATCTTCCAGATCGACAGGATACGTACTCCAAGGATCTTCCATAAGTATTCCTTCAACAGTGATCTGATGTATGAAATATAATTCCATCCTACCCAGGAAAACATGCCAATCCATCTGGGAATGTTGATTTGTTCGATGTATCCCACATCCAATTGGTTTAACAAGTTCTAATAATTTCAAATCTCCTAATTCTTCCAACTTCTTCCTTATTCAATTTTGTGCACGTGGGATATCTAGCCAACATGATCCATTCTTCTTTGTCCATCCTTCATCACGTTGATTCTCCTCACAATTAGAAGATTTGTTCAAAGCATTGGAAGGTATTGTTGATTTATCATGACAACAATCCTATGTTGATATCTTATTTCTTTCAATATCACTATTAGTATTAACGTTTCCAATGAAACTAGATTCCAATATGAGATTTCCATCATATTCTGACCTTATATCCATTTCATGTTCTTTGTCAGATAAAACATGAAATTGATATATTTGCTCATCAAATCTCTCACTTGCAATTTCATTGCAATGTAATGGATCATGTGTTGGGGTATGACCAAAAATAGTGGATATAGTTACAACTTCATTGGCAAGTGGAATACTTACCTCTGTCGTTGGCTTTTTCAAAGCTTGACTTTTCATGTGGTTCGACGTTGTGGATAAACCAGTGCAGAGATGTCAAGGGTGGTAGTTTTTGAGTACAAGATCATTATATTTCTTACTTTGATTAGGAATATTTCTAATGTCTTGTCCAAATTGTGTGAGCAAGAGAGCTTTGTTAAATGCATTCCATATAGTGGTGACTTTACCACAACATTTAAATCTTGCTACCAATAAATTATGCAAGCTCCAATAGTAATGTTCTTTTACCACACAATCATTAATAACTAGATTTGAATCTATAACTCGCTTAAAAATAAGAAGGAATCTATGATTGAACTGCATAATTGATTCACGTGGTAACCTTTTCACAACTGCAAATTGAAGTGATGGGTTTCGGATATGCGTATAAGGATCAAATTGATCTAAGAACAAGATTTTTAATTCTATCCATGAACAAATAGAATATGGTGGCAGATTAACATACCATTGCCTCACTGTACCTTGAAGTGTTTTGATGAACAATTAATAGACAATATCTTCATGTTGAATCTGGAGAAAAATGGCTAAATCCCTGCAAATATTAACATGTTTAGAAGCACATTGTCCACTATCAGGGAAAAATAAAGGAAGCCTATCATACATGTGACCAGGAATTTTATGAATTAATCCAGGTATACACAAAGGGCTACCCATCAAAGTTGGGTTTTCCAAGATCTAACCCACTCCAACTCACAACGATCCAAAATTGCTCAAGGGCCCTCCTTCTAGCGCCAATTTTTGTTGATGGTTTAGACAAGCACAACAACAGTAAACAAAATATTACTATTCTGCTCTCCTAAAAGAGAAAGAATAACACATGGATATCTAACTCCCAAGGTCTTGGTAATTGGTTCTCGACTATGTTAATTTCACTCAATGGTTGATGTGAACTATAATGTTCAAGGGGCCTGCTAGTGTTGAGCTTGTGGATTGTTCTAAGATCAAACATAAATTTAAACCTACTTTAACCTAGGTTTTTAAAGAAACAGAAAAAGATAGATCAAATCTTTGGAACCGAAGAGAATGATGATTCATCCAACTTAACTAGACTTGTTACTTTTCAAGGAATTCCTAACTAAAACTGTAGAACAAAATTAGCTTGTGATTAACACATAGTTTCATTCATTCACAATGCTAATTTCAACAACAAATTGCAAATCACTATTTAAACAAAATATAAAATGAAACTTCATTCCTTGAAAGCTTTTCAAATCAAATGATTAACCGAAGATAAACACCATTCAAGAACACAATATGAAGTAGATTTAAATCTGGTTGCTTCTACTATTAGTGAAATAGATAAGCAACGCTTACAAATCTGGCACAATCACCAGTGTATAGAAAACCTATGTCTTCATACTATTTCCATCTATACTAAGAGAACCAGAAGGATACATTACTTCCTTCTGTCGAATCTAACTCCTATTCTACTGCTACTCTTAAGTTTTCTCTACTTCTTAAAAAAATCCTACTGTTCTACTAGACTTTGGTCCCCTCCTTTTTTCAAAGAGGAAAAAATGCCAGATATATCGAATGTGTCAAAAGAATGCGCTAGACCCTCTTTTAGGGTTCACAAAATATCAGCCTCCAAAAAGATCTGCCCTTAGATCTTTTGAATCAAGTTACTTCTGCATTAAATATGTATCCCCGCTGTCCATGTCGATGAAGGATTGCTCCAGGAATGGCCTCCAGATCTTTTGGAATAATCACATTAACTTTTGGCCTCCGTGTCCACCCTCAAACTTCCATCAGAGCCACCTTGAATGTTCTGAAGTATTATCATAAATGGCAATATACCCTTGCTAGTAGAGATCATAGCTGTCACTAAGACTCGCAGTTTCTTCCTTTCTACCTTTCTCCTATTCTAGATCTTCCTTCTTGTTGATCTCTTATAGATGAACACCACTAGATACCAAACTGATCCATCGCTTTATTCACAGAGCAGATCCATACCATTCACATTCTGTTGATCTCCTTCACAGGGGTAGTCAATCAGTCAAACAACCAATGGTTCACCTTTAGTTCCCTCTAATTGGTTGAACACATGCCACTTAGGCTTTCCAGGCGGTCAAAGGCTACTCAAACGGAATCGCATGTCGGTGAGACACTTGTCGTGTCTCCTCGATGCGATTATACTCTACAGCAGCATCTACATAGCATATAACTATCGGTGAGACCTCCTATCGAATGCAAAATTTATATCGATATCACAAAAAACCATCGACAAGACAATCATTATTGGCTAGAGGTCATAGCGAGTGTGCAAGAGTTATACCACTATCAGCTAGACATCATAGCGAGTCCTCATCGGTCATACCGATATCTCTTTCCATTGGAAAGTCCATCCCTATCGGCAACACTCTCTTAGTCAGCAAGATATTGTAGCGAAGCCACAAGACCTTCGGTGAGACATACCATCATCAGCAAGATATTACGCTGAACTCAAACCTCTCGGTGAGACTCCCCCTTGTTGGTAGGACATCTCCCCGAAACCATCTCACTTCAGCGAGACCTCACCCCATCGGTGAGACCTTACCCTGAAGCCATAACCTTTCACCGAGACCCCCATCGGTCGACAGGACCTCTCTCTGAGCACAAATTCTTTTGGCGAGACATTACTGGTTGGTGAGAGATCACACCAAAGGAAAACCACTCTCCTCGACGTCGAGCTTGTGAACAATGGTCAGCAAGACTTCCCAAGCGGAGAGATATACAAAAAATCATGGTGACCAAAATGTCTCGGCGACCCTTTGGATTTCAAATGAATAGAACCAAACTGCCAGTTGGCAAGACATCTAGCTGGTCTCAGTGACTTTATCCTTTGAAGAGTTTTTATACCAAATGTGACTGAGGTATGATTTCCAATTGACTTCCCTAAAAAATATCATTAGGTGTATGATTTAGTCCTGCAACACAAATGATTCCATTAGTCCTCAAAGCATATAAATTACACTATTTTTCATCATGCCTTCAATTTTAACAAAAAGAAACCCAACTCTGGCTAAAGCAGAACCAAAATCAAATAGAACAAAAGACAAACTTAGGAGGAAAACAAAAGAACTCCTAAGACCGAACCAGACAACCAAAGGTGAAGAAAAAAAAAGAAAAAGGGGAACCCATTTTGTTCCAAAATAAAATGGGGTGGTTATGCAAGGCATAACATAGAGGAAACCCAGCCAGGGAAACCTGACAAGGTAGGCCCACTAGGCCCCAAGGCCACTGGTAGAAGAAAATTGCCAAGGAGAGTCTGCAAGGCACCATGACTTAACCAAAATGAAGGGGATGAAACACGGTCAACTTAAGATGAAACTTTGAAAAAAGTTGACCACTTAGGACACAAAAATGGGGTATGCAAAATGAGGCGGTGACAGAACAACCCGGCAAGGTGAACGAAAAGATGGTCCCTATTCCGAATGGGGCATATGTTCTGAGGGCACAACAGATATGTCTTTCAATCTTCTTAATGAACCCATTTTACCCGAGTTTGCATGACTTATAAATTAACACATTACTCTAGTGAGTAGAGGTTTGTTGATAAATTATGACAATAGTTTTGAATGCATGGTGGGATAGAGGCACAAGTACAACAAGCATTCAAGGAGGAAAACAGTTTGTCTCTTCCCAAGAAACATAAGATTTCTGCCATAATGGTGAAATACACAACAAAATTGGCACATGGAACCCAATAAACCAAACATGGAACATAAATCAAATGGTGTAGAATTTGATGCCTTTGATAGGAGAAATATGAAGATTGGAGCATAGATGCATCAAGTTCAATTATGGAGAGGCACAATGGAAAAGGAGCTATCATGAGTTACATGGAGCAACACAAAGTGAGCAAGAGAATGCATGGTTAAGGCTACAATGTATTTGTTGTCTCAAAAATCAATGCATGAGAAGGAAAATCACATTGGTGCAAATGAATATCTAAGATGCATTGTGTATTATCATTGTATAAAGTAGTGAACTATACATTCAGAAATGGAGGAATAGTGTTTTATTGATAAGGACAACACCTTCATGATAATTCATGGTAACCCATGTATTGAGCTTTTCATAGGTTGTTTGGGATGTAGAAAAAGACATCAAATAGTAAATTCATCACTATCCTCAAAAGGAATAGTTGCATCAGGAGGGAAACAAAGTCATGATAGCTCTTATGTCATAAATGTCCTTTGAGGATGGTCATGGCATGTAATGAAAATAATAATGCATAGCTACAATTAGCATAGCAGTGAAGACATTAAAATCAAAGATTATGGTAGAGGCATCATTGTCTTATATAGAGAAACAAAGGCCGTCACAAGAGGTTAGGTCACTGTCAAACCATAGTAGTCTTTGTACAATAATTTTGAAATCATTGCCTAGTGAATACTAGATATGGTGGACAATGGAAGATGGATGACAATCTAGACATTCCATATGATGCTTTACATGTCAAAGGTGATGACAACAATGTTTCTCCAAACTATTCTTTATATAACTTAACACATTTTTGAGGTGCTTCATGTCTTTGCATATTGTTGCTAGCTATTTTTTCTTGACAGTTGATTGGAGCACAAATATAGGCACAAAGGTAATAATTGAAGGATAGTTATAAAATACCTTTAAACGGCTATTATAAATCTTGTAATGCAAAATATAAAAGGAGGGCTATTGTTGTACATGGAAGAGTTGTTCCTGTTGTTGTTACAAAGTCTCATTTACAAAGACTTGGGGTGCAGGTTGAAACTTTCCATGATTTTAATTCAACTTTGACAGCATTGCCAAGAACAGGGATGAACAATTGAGGAAACTAGTCATAGAGCCTAAAAATACATGACAAATGACAACAAATTTGGTGAAGGAGCTAGTAACCTTGAAATGATAAAGCCATAGTTCACCTTGGGTTGAAAAAGAAAACCATAATCATCATGAATATTATAATACAGTCTAGAGGGAAAGCAACAAACAACATTGGCTATCATGGTCAAAATTTAGAAAGTTCAATCCTGAGAGCTACCTTATGATGGTTGATGTCTATGCATTGAAATATGTCACCTCATTTGCAAAGGTTTTGGTTAAGATTGCAGTCCATGTTATAGTTTGTGAATAAATTCATCTGAATCTTATTTGTCACAACAAGTTTTTTAAAGGAAAATGCAATGACCTTGAAATGATACAGGAAAAGTCACTATGAAATTAAGAATCCCCAAGCATCATAATAGTCACAATAATTGAACATGAGGGGAAATCATGTAGATTAAATGCTACACAATAGCCATCACTTGCAAAGAAAATATTCTTCTTTCTTTCCAGAAATGTAGAATCAAAATAATGCTACAAATATGATGCAAATTGGTATTTGCATTCTATCTACAGTTTCAGAAAAGTAATCCATAAAGTGCTTAATGGAAGCAGTCACCTAAACTAAACAGTGGGAAATCATAGTACACATTGAAGTGGAAATACATTATGCTTTTACAAGGATCAAACAGTGAAATACTTATTCAGGAATTGCAAGTAAAGGTATTGAACATGTTTTTTTTTTTGTATCTATGATGAGTTTCATTCTTTTCATATGTTTGCATTTCAAATTGTCAAGTAGTTGTCTTTTCAATAAGTGAGAGAAAAATTTCATTTCTAGAATATATGGGTATTGTTTTCAAGTAAAGGGTGATTCAATTTCACCAACTCATGGTTGATGGTACCTATAAGTGAAATATAGGCTACTTATAATAGAGTTTGTTGTAACAAGGGAAAATCACTTATGCAACTTACAATGGTAGTTTTGATAAATTCTTTGTGAATGTAAAGTGACAAATGCAAAAGCAGGAAATGGAGCAAGCTACATTGCTTTACTTGTGCATCTTTAGAATTTATGAAAAGCATAAAATTGAAGTCCTACGGGTCAAGCCAAATAGGAGTAAAATCAGGTTGAGATGGAAATGAAACCCTTGAGTTAGGGTTACATAGAGACAAGAAATGAATCATATTCTTCATGAAAACCTAGAGGTGAAGTTTTTTTTCCATATGGGTTCGAATACAAAACAAATGCAGAGTTTCTTCATGAAATGGAACACAAGTTTTGTATACCCAGAAAAGGATAAGGAACAAAATAAAATTAGAGAACCCAGAATGTATAGATTTACAAAAAACCTTCATACTTATATATGGATTTAACCCAGAAAACCCTTGAGCCAGGGTTTTGAGGCAAAAATCAAACCCTCATATATGCAAATGGAAACAAACCCAAAATAGTAGAGATGGAGCTTAAATAGAACACTTTTTTCTACAGTTGTGAGAAAAAAACCTAGAATGGAGGGTTATGAGGGTTGCTTCATCAAGAAATGAGGCCAAGCCATTAAAAAGAATAAAACCCTCAATTTATCTATGTACAAAATGTAGAAGCTCAGTCAAAAAAGATCAAACCATCAAGTAGATGCATGGGAGATGGAGGCCGAGCCTTGACATGGAGAAATTTTTCCCATTTTTCTTAGAAAATGTAGAGAATCTAGAGTTGTTTGGTAGCGTACAGAGAAATGTGCTGAAGTAATGATGTTGATTATGAAAGAAAACCTAGTACAAAGACAAATCCATGGCCTAAGAAAATAAGCAACCATCAACCCTTGCGAGTGTAAACCCAGAATGCTTCCAACAAGTACAAGGCATGGGAAATGAAGGTTTTCATCATGAGCCATGAATGAAATGATGAAGGAAAGATAAGAGATCAAAACATTCTTATCATTTTCTGCATAAAAGAGCTCAAGCAAGCAGATTTTTTCTACAGATATGACAAAGACGCTGAAGATAATCTTCAGTACATTCATCTTTTGCATAATAATAGGCAGGTTTTCTACATAAATAAAAGAGAAATGAAACAATTGGAGCTCACAGTAAGCTCACCTGAGCTTTTGTGTTGTTTTTACACATAAACCTGTTAGAAAATGCCACTGTGTGTCCAAAAACGCCATGCAGATCATCTGGAAAACCTTCTCATGAAAACCCTATGTTGGCCCAAGAAAGCTTCCAGGAAGTTCGATGGTAAGAATGAAATTCTTTTTCTTTCATTTGCATTGTTTTGTTTTATGGTTTCTACCCTAATGCATGCCGACACAACTAAGGCAGTTTTTTCCTTTTATTTAAACCTTGCAAACAAACTAATATTCCCATGGGATTTCATGCCTAATAAAATTTGTGAGTCCCTTGTATATGCTAAGTGGAAATGCCTTCATAAATTGCATTATATTTGCATTGCTTTCCTCATAGGTTGAATTGGATCCTTTCTGATTTTGCATTCACTTTAAGATGTAAGAAATTTGGCTACATGATATGATTTTAAATCACTTAGTTAAGTGTTATTTTAATGCAAAACTAAGTTCAAATCAATTTGGAAAATCGAAATGTAAAAATATTATTAAAGTGATGTTATTATAAATCACTTTATTAATGTTTTGTTATAATTGCAAAATGGGAGTTATAGTTTGAGCCTTTATGACTAACTTGCAAGCATATAGGGAGGGGATATGTTTGAACCCCTTTCTTTTGCATTTACTTTCAAATGTAAAACATTTAGTTAAATGGTGTAATTATAAGCCATTTAATTAAATATTATTTTAAATGCAAAATTGAAAAGGAATGAGTTGATATGTATAAGTCATGAGGTGTTGTGGAGCCTTATGCTTTTGCAAAAACACCAAAATTATGAGTCAAAGTAGCTTGGAGACATAATGATGATTGAAAAACATGGGGAAGGTGTGTGGGTTATTTTTGACTAATTTTTGGAGGGAATGAGACCTTTTGGAGGCAGTTTTATCATGATTTGGTATGGTTGGGTCATAGCTTGACTTTTATTAACTTTGGATGCATTTTGGAGGAGTTTTGGAAGCTTCTTTTTTGGCCTTTTTGTTGCATCCAACTAGAAGTTTCTAGAAGGACATGTGTGGGATAGTTGTTTCAATTTTTCTTAAGTAACTTCAAACAGAATTTTTGAAAATTACTTATTTCTTTCCAACAGTGTTGTAACTCATCTTTGGAGTTATCTTTCAGTAGGGGCGGTATTGTAACTCTTTTACAGATTTGTATACTAGTGAGTACCTTGGATATCAATGATATTGAGTATTTTTTCCTTGTCATTTTATTATTTATTGTGTGTATCTAATTTATTGATCAAATTAATTATGGAGCTTATTTCTTTCCTTGTAATTTTGTCTCATGTTAAGCACCTTTTTCAAGAAAAGTATGTTGTTGTAGGTTATAAGCTATGTTTAGGATGCAAAAAAATTTAGTTGTGAAGCCTTTTTCCTTCTAAGAGTTTAGCATTAAAGCCTCCTTATAAAACACTTATGCAAGAATGCATACAAAATGAGTTTTTTTTTTTTTTTTTTTTAACGAGGGGAATCGCAGCACGACCCCCCATATAACCCCCCACCGCCGGTAAACTTTTTTACCGTGACCGGCAGTGCTGGCGGTACACACCAACCGGTACCACGGGAGCGCCGGAGAGTCGAACCCATGGTGGGCACCCTGCTACAGGGAACACCTTAACCAACTGAGCTAGGACCGGCGCCCCTGCATACAAAATGAGTTTTGTAAGCCAAGCTTTTGTCATTTTTTGAACTGTGTGTAAGTTGTTTACATGTCTTAAGTAGTGTTTTGGTGCATCACCTTTTAAGGCTTTCAATTAGTTTTATATTTTAAGTTTCCTTCTTACCCTTTCCTCATAAAATCATTAGTTTAGTAGTAGTTTAGGTGACACCAATTAGGATCTAGCCTTATCTAGAGGTCCACTCCAAGTTTAGGTGACCCATAGCCTAGGAGTCTTCCCATGTTGCTCCAAATTTATAAGTTCTACAACTTAGCAGGGGTGCAGATTTGAGAGTATAATAGTAACCTATAAGAAGGCTATTGGCAAGATTCCATTTGAACTAGTATATGGGAGAAAGTGTTGTCCCTATAAGAATTAATGAGTTGTTTGAATTAGAATAAACCATGAGGGGTTCCCATGAGAGAAATCTATTAAGCAACAAAAGGTGAAATACCTCTTTGATAAGAGGGTTATCAAGAGAGAGTTTCAGATTGGGGATCTTGTCCTTATGTAGAATTTCAAGCTAGAAGGAAAACATGGAAATTTTGATGCCTTATGAGTTGGTCCCTATCAAATTTCCAAAGAATGTGGTTAAGGAACATTCTACCTCGGGATCCTAGATGGAAATTTCATGGAGTTTTCAATTCATGTTCAACATCTCAAACACTACTCTTGAAAGTAAGGTTCTTAGAACCTTTGTATTAAATTTGTTCTTTTATATTGTGTTCTTATGTCTAGTCATGGCCCTTTTATGTCATGATGTAGTGTAAGTCAATCCTAGTTATTTTTGTTCCTCTTTTGGTTTTCTACTTAGAGATTTGGATTCTCATTGTGCCTACAAGAGACACACATCCCCAACTAGAGCCAATGTTATCCCTTATAAAATTTGAATGAGTTTTTAATGCTTTATATTGTCCCTTTATGCTCTCCATTTTTTGATAATCTAATAAATTTCATTGTTGTATCATGCTCAAGTCCCTTAGGTGGTTTCATTAACCCTTTATCGGGCTATGGTCAAAAACCCATTTTTTAGAATGTCCAAGAGTAATCTTTTTCCCCCTTCTTTATTTGCTTCATAACTTTTCAGGAATTCAAGCCCCTAAAAAAAATTTAAACTTAGTCCAAATGTTGTTGTTTGTCCTGATCTTCCCTTCTTCCTTTTTTCCTTTTGTTTAATCAAGGTTTCGAGTCCTTAATGGATACTTGAACTAAGGTCCAAGTGTTCTCCTAACATTCATTCCACTCTCTTATTTCCTTCATTTATCCTATTAGGACTTTGGGTCCCGATCAAACCTTTGGAATAAGTCCAAGTTTACCTTTTCTTCATGTTCTTTCTTTTCTTTTTGATCCAATCAGAACATCAAATCCTTCTTGAGCTTTTGGACCTAAATTAAAATGGTTAAAATTCTTTGTAAGTTCCACCCCTACTCTCTCCTTTTATTCGATCCATATTTTAGGTCTTGACGAGATCATTAGATCCAAATCTGCAAGCTGACATGCATTTTCACTAAAACCTTGTTCCTACTCGTGGAAGTGTAAAACAATTTCCACATGGAAATTTCTCTACAATTCCATAATCCTTTCTTGATGGGCCCATCTTCTTCATGTGGAAAAACATAAAACCTACCATGTGGCATTTTTTTGTGATCCCACATGCTTTTTCCACCAGTTTATTTTTGGCACGTGGGAATGTAGAAATGATGTCACAAGACATTCTTTTCACAAGCTTGCTATATTTTTTTGGAGATTTATTTTTCCATGTAGAAATACAGAAATGATTCCATGTGGCATACTTTCCACAATTCTGCCAAGCCTTTCTTAAGGTTCTCCTCTTGGTTTGTGAATGCATGGAAATGATGTAACGTCACATATTTATCATGACTCCATAGTGTTCTTTCACCTAGCCATTTTCCTTTTGGTAGAAAAATTTCCATGTAGCATGTTTTCTGAAGTTTTCCATTTCTTTCTACCACACCCCTCTTTGGCTAGCGGAAACACAAAAGTTTGCCACTAGGTAGCTTTGTTTTTTATTGAAAACATCTATGTGTTTTTTAATTTTCATCTTGTTGGGGCTTTAGGTTCTAAAATGACCTTTGGACCTTACATCCAAAGGGTCCAAATCTAATCATGGTCCCAAATCCTGATCAATCTTCACTTTTATTTTTATCGTATCAAGACTTCAAGTCTCAAAAGGATTTTCTAACCTAAGGACAAAAGGTTCAAGTTCAATTGGGATTCCCAATCCTGATCGATTCTTCCTTTTCAATTTGTTTAGGACTTCAAGTCCCTATAGGACTTTTAGATCTATGGTCAAAAGTGTCCTTGTTTGATTGGGATCTCCTATCCCAATCAACATTCTTCTCATGTCCAGTCAAGATTTCAAGTCTCGATGGGAATTTTGGACATATGTCTGAAATGTTTGAATCTGTATGATACTTTTTCTCTATAATTTCCTTTATCCTCCTGCTTTGTCTTGTCGGGGTTTCAGGATCTGATTGGACTTTCGAAACAAAGGTCCAAAAGTCTTGATTCATTTCAATTTCATTGACCCAATTCTTTCTTCCTTGTCGAGACTTGAAATTTTTTATGGACTTTTGGGGTTTTGACCCAATAGTCCAAATTTGATTTATTTTTCACTCCCACCCTCAAGTTCAATATTTCTTAGGATCTTGTCTGGGTTTTGGAACCCAAACAGACTTTTGGCACTTTGAGATATTTTCACATTTTTCACCATTAATGCTCCAACAAATTTCTCAATTGTTAGATTTAATTCTTGGGGCTACATGAATGATCTTAAATGTATTTTTCAACAAATACATGTGGGACAAAATGGTGCCCATGCTTCTTTATGATTCTCAAGCCTCCTTTATGTCAAAGATTCAATCTTGGCCCTAATTTTTTGTTCATTTCATGGGGGTTATGTTCCACTTTTGTGTGCCCATTAATGTGGAGGTATGGCATGGTTTTAGTGATTAAAGGTAGAATCAACCTTAGCAAAGTGTCTCCTTATGTGCAATATGCATTTCTAGATGTATCATTGATTATTTTTTCAATCAAAATTTTGTAAAATTTATGCAAAGCCTTTGTATAGTATCTTTTCAATATAAAAAAAGAAATGTATGGGCATTCTTGAGGATTACTAAGTAGACTCTCTTAATATTCTATAACCATCTATTGTATTTAAAAGGCATTGAATTTTGTGGTGACTTGATTAATTCATTGTGTTATTTCAATTATTGCATCTATGGTTAAATATTGACTTTTTTCCCAATGGATAAAGACACCAGTCTATAATTTATTTTCTCTCCCATCATCTTCAACATACTCCAAACACATCAACTCAAAAAACCTTTAAATTTTTACTTTTTGTGTGTTTTACTTTGATGTCTAAATCAATACAACAATACAAGGGTGTATCATAAACTCATTCTTAGACACTTATATGGTAGGTTATTTGTTAGTAATATGTTAAATTGATGATTGAAATGCTAAACAATACCTTACAACAAACTATACAAATTGCATAGTGTATCCCAATATTGGTGTCACAATATACCTATGTGCTAGTTAGGACAAGGATAGGATTTTTATGATTCCATCAATCTTCTCCAGTGGGCCCCTCTTTGGCTCATGGAAGCATGAAAATAAACCACATGGAATGTTCATTTTTAGTCAAAAAATTCTATCTTTTTCAGTTTTCTTTCCATCCTATTGAATCTTTAGGTTTCGACATGACTTTTGGACATCTAAAGGGTCAAAGTCTGATTAGGATATCTGATCCTGATTGATCTCCCTTTTTCTTTCCTTGTCTAGTCAAAACTTTGGTTCTTGACAATAATTTTGGACTTAAGGTTTGAAGCGTCCTAGTCCAATTGGGATTCCTAATCTCGATCGACTTTCTTCTCTCATCTTGTTGAAACTTTGAGTCCCAATTGGAATTTCAGACCTAAAGTCTGAAAGGTTTGTTTTTGGTTGGGACTTCTACTCATTACTTCCTTTTACTTCTTGGTGATTTTATATCGAGGTTTCGAGACCCCATTATAATTTTAGACCAAATTCCCAAAAGTACAGATATGTTTTGGTTTCCTAGACCCGACTATCTTCCTTGTCAAGATTTTAGACTTTCTTTGGACTATTTCAGTTTTTGACCTGATAGTCTGAATCTGATTTTTTCTTCTACTCCCACCCTCCAATTCATTCTTACTTAGGATCCTATCGGGGTTTCAAAACCCAATTGGACTTATGAACATTCTACAATATTTTCACATTTTCATCATTAATGTTGCAATAACTTTCTCAACTACCAAATTTTATTCTTTTGGCTACATAGATGATCTTAAATGCATTTTTCAACAAATCCAAGTGGGAAAAAATGGCAACCTTGCTTCTTTATTATTTTTAGGCCTCCTTTCTATCAAAGATCCAATTTTATTTATGATTTATTATTTATTTTATGGGGGTTTTGTTCCTCTTTTGTATGCCCATTAATGTGGAGGCATGTTGTGGGTGTTGGGACCTATTTGGCATGATTTCTTCTCATATTTGTATATCCACATGTTTGCATGTGACTTGCTAAGTTTTTAGACCCTATCCTTGGCCCTTCTTCCTTTACAACCTATAACTCGGTATAATATGCACTTCTCTACTCATTATAAAGGTTCTGAATTTTGGTCAAAAACAAAGAGCGGAGAATAGGGAAGAAGTTGCAAAGCCAACAAAAAGATAGATATTCACAAGAAACCCTAGGTTTGAATATCTAGTTTTGGGTATAGCTATTGTGTATTGTAATGATATGGGTTTGATACCAAGCTTGTCATTTGCAAACATTAAAGATTGTGGTTTAAGAAAAAATCAACCTTAGCAAATTGTCTCCTTATGTATGGTATGCATTTCCAAATGTATAATTGATTAGTTTTCAACTAGAAGTTTGTAAAATCTATGATTTTTTTTTGCATAGTCTCTTTTCAATATAATAAAGGAAATGTATGGGTGTGCTTAAGGATTACTAATTATAATTGTTAATATTGTATAACTATCTATTGTCTTTCTAAATGAGTGTGTAGAGCCTAGCTTTCATATGCATTTCAAAAGGCATAGTCTTTTGTGGTGACTTAATTAAGTCATTACCTTACTTTTTCAATTATTGCATATTTGGAAAAATCTAGAGACTCTATTTCCTAATGGATAAAGGAATTGGTCTATGATTGGATTTTTCTCCTATCATCCTCAACAGAATCCAAACACATCAACTCAAAAGCCTTCAAAGTTTTACTTTCTATGTGTTTTACTGTCATGTCTAAATGAATACAACAATACAAGGGTGTATCATAGATTCATTATCATACACTTATATGGTAGGTTATTTGTTAGTAAGATGCTCAACCTTAATTTTCCAAACTAGCACATAGGTATATTATGACACTAGTATTGGGATACATTGTGTAATGCATCTAGTTTTTTGTAAGGTATTGTTTAATGTTTCAATCATCAATTTAGCATCATAGGGAAAACCCACTTGGTATTATAGATCTAGAAGTGAAGGAGGTCATACCCACCTCAATCATTAGTCCTTAGCTACCCAACTTAAATATAGTTTTATAGTGATCCTCCTAGGTTTGACACCCCTGGCACCTGGAAGATTATCAAACCATAGGGACTTGGGACCAATAGCTTCGATCACCGATAAGATCCATAAAAATTAGTTGATATGAGTTTCATGTACTATCATACTCTATTTCTAAGTGGCTCCTATGCAAATATAATAACAATGATTACATTTTCTAGCCTACTTTGTTTTCAAGAAATCCTAATAAGGGTGGGAAAACCTAAGGATCAATGTACATAGAAAGATAGCCTCCAAATAACATGTATTTGAGACAACAAGCTATTGATATTATGTATTTACATGTGTGACTGGAAGAAATCAATAAAATGTTTGCATTGGTGATTAAAATTTTTTTCAAACCAATAAAATATTTTCATTGGTGAATTAAAACTATTTTCAAACCAGTTAAATTTTTTTATTAAGGAATTAAACCTATTTTCAAACCAAAAAAATATTTTTGTTGGTGAATTAAACATGTTTTCAAACCATTCCTTTGGTGAATCCAATAATGGTGGCTTTGAACCATTGGATGAGGATTATTTTTCCATTTGTGGGGGGTATGGATGCTCCAACCTGCTGAGGTGGCTTGTGGGTTAGTTTTTTTTGGAAATTTCATGGGTTTTCAGGAGTGTCTGTTGCGCTTGGGGTCCAGTTTGTGGATGCTTGGCTCCCAGTCTTGGTGGTTCTTCCTCCTAGTGGTTTGCTGAGGATTTGTGGCCTTTCATGGATGCCTCTTAGGGGATGTGATGTGAGCTTCTTAGTTTCTCCTTCTAGGTGGTTGTGTTTCTTCCTTTTTGTTGCTTTGAGGTCTTGTTCATTTTCTAGTTTAAGCCCTCTATCTTTATGACTTGGCATGGTTGCTATAGAATCCTCTTCCTGTACGGTTGGGGCCTCATTTCTCTTCTTGGGTTCTAGTCTAGGCATTTGTATTTTTTGGACCTTTTAGTGATATGCTTCATTGAGGAGATTGGGCTATTCATTCCCATCCTTCTTGCTTTGTTGCTTTGCTTTTCCTTCATCCAACTTGCTTTGGACTTTAGGTTCACTGAGTTTTTTGGGTCTTATCTCCTTGACACCATCTGGCTTGGTGCTCTACTTTGTTTCACCTCTGATTTGGCCTTGCATTGTCCCTCCTTTGTGGATATGGTTTTTATGGTTCTTGAGAGCACTAAGATAAGTTTTCCTCTATTTGTGTTGTGTAAAGGGTTTTTCTATTCTACCTCTGCGAGCCTCATAGTTTTATCTATCATTCTTTTGTGGAGGGTTCTCTACCTTGTTGGTGCTTGTTTCTCACTTTGCTACCTTCAAGATTGGTCTTCTTGTGGGATTTTTTTGTTGTAGTTCATTTGTCTATTGTTTTGCTTCTCTGACCCTAGAGATTGGGGGTTTTGTGATATTTTGTACCTTTGTGAATGTGATGATGGTTTCCCTGGCTAGTGTTGGAGTTGTCATGCTGAACTTTGTTGGGTTACAGTATCTTTTTTGTAAGCCTTGGACCGAGATTTTGTTGCTCGGGTTTGTTATCTCCTTGGTGGGTGGTACTACTCATATTATATTCTTTTGTCTAATGATTGTGCTACTCCAAACGTTCGTTCTAAAGGCTCAAAGAAGTCAATTTTCTTGAATTTTGGTTGAGGTGCTTTCCTTCATGTACCAGTCGCTCAGGCTACCAAGGGGTGAGGTGACAACTTTTTCTATGGGTGTGTTGGCTTCCTATTGGGTTCTATAGTTGAGGTCTTCTATGGAGGTGGAGACTAATCCTTTAAAGGTGGATCCCTCTCCTTTTAGGGAAGAGTTGGTAGTTGTAGTCATGATAGGGAGCTCCCTTTTCTTATGTTGTTTCCTTTTGAGGTGGAGCCCATTTTTTATGGAGATTAGGGGAATTTGTGCTTATGGTTCTTGCTTCATCCGCTCTTTTAGAGGGGAGATCTCTTTAATTGAGGTGGAGTTTGAGTTGGTGTTCCAGATGAGGTGGTGCATTGGGATGTCTTTAGCTCCTCAGAGTCTTTTTGGGCTCTTTCATTCCCCCATTGTGAAAGAGAGCTTTGATGTGTTGGACCTTTTCATTAATAGGGGTTGGTCTTTTAATAGTATTGTTGTTTAGGTGGTTTTTCTTTCTAGTTTTGTTGTCTACTATAGAGGTGGAAAGGTTAGTTGGCTAATGGGGGCTCTCTTCTCCATCAATGCTAATGTTGATTATGGCTCATAATTGGATTCTCTGAGTATCAAGATTACTATGGATCAATTCCATCAAGGAGTGTTGATGGGCATAGTTGTTTTCAGGTGGTTTGGGTTTTCGGACCCTCTAAACCCTACTTGTATGGGTTTGAATTATGGTTCGTCTGTCCCACCTTTGGGGTGGTTGTTGTTTTAGGCTGCTGCTTTGGAAGCTTGGACTTTTTTTGTGCCATGGTGGGTATTGTCTCAAGACAAACTAAGATCAAAAAGATTCTTAAGAAGATGGGGAAAAGTAAAGACAAGAAGGAACAAGAAGATGAAGATGGTCCTAATTGGAGGGAGTTTGTGTCCCAATTGGTGTATATTGGGATTTGGTTGCTAATGCTAAGTAATGGCATTGCTTCTCTATTTTTTTACCTTTTTGCTTGGGTTATATGGCTGCTTTGAAACTTTTGGTATTTATTTTTATTATCTAGGACTACTATTTCATAACAACTATGCTATGGTTACACACTTATTGTACTTTAGTTAATTTTATAAATGGTCTGCGTAATATTTTATGGATTAACATGTGGATTATGCTTTTTATTATGTTGGTTATGGTTTTGTGGTTGCAATTTTGGGTACTTGGCCTATGAGCCTTTATAGGTAATGGTTTTCTTTATCTGTTGTTTTTTTCTAGTGGTGGCTGGTGTTGTTTTTCCTAGCCTATTTCTCTGTTTGTTGTTCTAGCTTTGTAACCATGGGATCAGGGCCCTTTCCCTACTTAACGAATCAAAAATGAGTTTTCAAACCAAAAAATATTTTTATTGGTGAATAAAACATGTACTATAACAAATAAAATATTTTCATTGGTGAATTAAACTTGTTTTCAAACAAATAAAATATTTTCATTAGCGAATTAAACCTATTTTCAAACCAGTTAAAATTTTTTGTGGCAAATTTAACTAGTATGCCAATAAAAATCATAAAGTGGGTGGTGAAAATATCAAATGCTATATATTGTTCTATTCTAAGACAACTTTTCCACACACCCAAATTCCTACATGAAGTCTTTGGAATGGAGACAAGTGTCAACATATTATAAGTTTTGATTAGAAGTTAGTGAAATTTATTGTGACTTGATAGTGGATATTGATAATGATTAAGGTACAACAAGCCACTTAATTCTTTTATCTTTTCAATTCTTCAAAGTACTATGTCTAAAGCTAGATGTTATTGCAACTTAATGACTATGAGTTATATTATTAAATAAGTTAATATAATATTAATACAATTAAAAAATTAAAATTAATGTACAAAAATATTTTACCATTCGATGAATATTCGATGGATAGCTATAGTTGCATTTCAGAAGGAAATATTTGAAGTGCTAGAATTGCAAATTCAAACCTCTAGAATCGCCCTAGAATCATTAGATTTGCAAAGATCAATGGTTGACCTTTTATTTAAGTGTGTTATTACTTATTAAATCGCTTAAATTCATGAATCTATTTTTGTGAAATAATATTGTCATTTATCATATCAACATGTGTGTCTTGTGGTGAATTAAATGCTCAAGTGTTGAGTATTGATGTCTTCGTTCTATATATATTTCACCAACTCGATGTTCTTCATATCATTTATAACATATTTCCTTTCTCTCTTCTCTATTCACAATTTCATTATGATATTATGGAGTTTTATGGTGTGTCATGCTACCCAAATATTTTTGGGAGAAAAGTAGCAACAATGCATACGATAGAAAAAATTTGGGTAGGGTATTCACTATTCCTTGTGTGCTTGTTGAGGAGGCTACAAGAACAATTATGGGTAGGGAATGGATTCAAAGCAACCCCCATGCTCTATTTTTTGAGGTAGCTTCTTTTTTCTTGTCCAATCGCATGGATATTTTGTTGGATAAAGAGTTGGTGAAGATGCTGGAAATATGCTATTTTCAGCCTGTCCTTTACTCTCTTTCTTCATTGGAGTTGGTACTTGGGCATTATAATTTTAAATTTGGGTTAGCCCCTATTGGTGAATCAGCTTCTTCTTCAGTGCAAAATCTTGCACTAGTTTTTATGAGGTGTGGTTTGGTTTATGATACGAAAAATGATTCACTACTAAGTCTAGAGTTTTGGAGGAAGGATTTGGGTGATGTCCTTTTCATCTCTACTCTTACTTTGTTCAATTCAATTCACCTCCTACTCAAACACCTAGTTTAGGGCCTTCGTGGACCATCATGATCCTCCACTACCAGTCTCCTCTACTAATGGTAATGTTTTTTTTGTGATTCAAAATTGTATCTTTTTTAATATTTAATATATATACAATGGCTTTGCCATGTTGAGCATTCAAAATGAAGCAATTATTTTTTTAAGATTGAAAAGACATATATTTTTGTATGATTCAATTATTTACTTCTTTGACATATATATTCAATATTAGTCTTAATTTTCAAGAAACTAGTAAGAAACTAGTTTGTGAATAAAAATCATAGTATACTCCACAAAATAATTATTATTTAATAGGTTAATATAACATTAATATACTAAGAAAATTAAAATTAATGTACAAAATATTCTACCGTTAGATGGATGAATTTTCCACACACCCAAATTCTTACATAAAGTCTCAAAATGAAGACAAGTGTCAACATATTTATAAGTTTTGATCAAAAGTGAGTGATTTTTTTTTTTTACACGAAAGGCTATATGCCTATATATTATATTAATATAAAGAGTTGATTACAAAATTTCCAGAAATGGTAGAGAGAAGAGACTTAAAAAAATATACATAGGAATGTTTATATGCCACCCATATCTCCAATACAACAATCCAATACCAAAAATGGATGCCTCTATGAAAGCATTAAAATACTAAACATAACCCATATTCATTTCTATCTCCCCATATATACCCTGAGCATATTCAACATATACAAAAAACTAACTAAAGCACTATATATATTAATATATGAGAATAACTAAAAACTATTTACAAACCCTCCCTGAATGATATACACTAGAATGAACCAGATTTAAAATCACCCCTACGAGGACAATATACCGAGTTTTCATCTTGTACACCTTGAGAAAGCACCTCCATATGACTTGTTGCAATTGCCTATGAGTGAACTATAATATTAATATCAGGAACTTGAGGAGCCATTCTGTTACCCTTGTGAATCAATGGCCCACTAGAAACTTGCAGCCCTTGAATGCAATCATGAGCTTTAAGGAAAGAAATGACATCAAATTTCCTTCTAAACTGATCCTCTTCCTCCCAATTGAACTCAAAATGATATTTATTAAGTGCTTGATTCATAAAGGATGAAGAATCATGCATATTTGATAGAATGATTCCTTGGAATGCCTCTACATACCTTTTCTTATGATGGAGAAAATTTTGAGGAAACAATCCCCCAAAAAATCCATCTCCTTTGTTGAAGTCATACTATTGCACCCCTTTTAGCAAGGCATTATCCTCCAAGTAATGCCCGACAACCGCCTTGTTTTCTATCACTTTTAAATTATTGTAGTTCTACACCAAGTCAAGGATATTGGGGAGGAATATGGATAGAAGGTTTGCAGGGAAGATAATTCTTTGTGAGTCTTTGTGGAGAATCTCTTCACCAATGATTGTTTTGATACACTTCAAAACCAAAGAGTAGTTCACCTTGAAAACTGATTGCAATTGGTCCCTTTCAATGTAGCTAGAGAATGGTTCTCCCATGCCCACACTACCACTAGAACTCTGTAGTTGCGCACATGAAACTCCATTAGTCTATAACCTACACACAAAAAAATTAGCTTGAAACCCTGCAAAGAAACAAAGATTTTGATGCCGCTTTGAAGATGCAAAAGCAAAGGTTTCCTTCAGGAAAGAATGTTTTTTGATTTGCATTAGACAAACATCCGCTAATAAATCTGAGCATTGCCACATTCCTAAATAGAGGATTGTAGGAAAACATAGTATTTTAATTGCTAGCATGATTCGTATCTACTTTGGCAATGGAAAATATCCATTATTTTGTTTGTGCACATGCCTTGTGAAACCCCTGTAATGTGAATTTTCCACCTCCTCCCCATAAGCATGCAAAAAAATCATGATTATGCATGTTCAGTATTCAAGTTGTACTCACACAAAACATAACATTAGATGTCAGAATCATTACCATGACAACCTCCAAATTTTCATGCACTGATTGAACTATTAGGATATATATATAAACTGATATAGCCACACTTCCTCTGCTCCAAATTTAACCTTGTAGGAAAACTACAAAAGTCACAGAAAATAGCCCTACCAACCATCTTATCAAAAGGAATTTAAACCATTAATTAGCAATGTGTGTCATCTCTTACAAGAAGGTTGAACTCATCTCAATGACGCTTACTGAGATTATTACCATCTTTTTAATGTAACTATGGGAAAAATCTAGGTTAGTAGAATAATGCATAACTAAACAAAACCCAAAGTAAATAATGAAGCACAAAGGAGGAAAAACATGAAAACAAAGAGAGATATCACCTAATGTCTTCAACCTCCATGATTGACCTCCATTACACCTTCTCTATTTGCTACAATATGTAGTTTTCCCTCAGATTTTGTGTGAGCAATCTATGACTATGCCAAGACCTAAGCAAAATGTTGAAGGATTTGATATAAAATGCAATACTATGCAACTATGAAACTAGTAAGAAACTATGAAATATGCCTAAAGTATGCCAAAATGCCAAAAGATGTGAAGTATTCCTAAGACAAGATTGCAAGAGCTAAGATGTCATGAGATTGCGAGAGCATGAGATGTGCAAATGAGACCAAAATTGCCATTTTATAGAAAATTCAATTTTGAATGAATGGCCAAGATTGAAGATTGACAAATTCCCTAGAATCAATGGACAAGATTCAATGTGACAACCCACAATTAGGGTTAGGGAAACTATGCAACTATGCAACTAGTAAGAAACTATGAAATATGCCTAAAGTATGCCAAAATGCCAAAAGATGTGAAGTATTCCTAAGACAAGATTGCAAGAGCTAAGATGTCATGAGATTGCGAGAGCATGAGATGTGCAAATGAGACCAAAATTGCCATTTTATAGAAAATGCAATTTTGAATGAATGGCCAAGATTGAAGATTGACAAATTCCCTAGAATCAATGGACAAGATTCAATGTGACAACCCACAATTAGGGTTAGGGAAACATTAGGGTAAATTTGAAATGAGTGGACAAGATTTAATTTGAGAAAATCAAATCAAGGGACAATATTGCATGTGACAAGGAGATAAGAATGGCATAGAAAAAGAGAGAGCTGGAAAATCAAATAATATTAGAAATTACTTGATTTATGGAGGAAAATTGCTATTTTGAATTAAAAATTAATTTAATTCAAAAAGGTGGGGCCAGGTGACAATAAATAATTAATTTGAATTATTTACTAAGAGAGGGAAAATTAGAAAGTGGGACCATTTTAAATAAATAATTTAAAATGCCAAGGTGGACAATAATTAAATAAATTAAAGAATTTATTTAATTATGAGAAGACATGTAGGAAATAATCAGGAGAAAAAAATGGACAAAGATAATTAAATAAATTAAGAAATTTATTTAATTATGGAGAGACGTTAGATAATTAGTGATGCATTTAAATAAATAAATATAATTTATTTATTTAAATAATCAAGAAGAATAAAAGACATGAATTAATTAAGTGATTAAAAATTATTTAATTAATAGTTGAAAGTGGACCAAAGGCCATAATTAAACATTTTAATTATGCTAGGATGAAATATGGGGAAAATAGAGCTTGCAGGCCTAGGTCATTTGTATGTGTCTACATTTTGCCCCTCTTTGTCATAATGTAGCTTGTCACATTGTGACAAAGAAAATTTTGTCAAAAACATGCCCCAACGAAGGTATGAAGTATCTATGCCCCCTCAGGAAAATTTTCAAATTCTGGCCCAGTGACAAAAAAAATTGGAAAGTGTCCTGACAAGCTAATTTGATGACCAAAAAAGAAATGGTGCAAGCGGTTTCAGATTTTGACATGTTTAAAGCAATCAACAGGCCAGTCAAATTTGGTCAAATGAGCCTCTAGTAATAAAATTTTGAAGAAAATCCCATTTTGACAATATAAATAGGTTGAAAATAGGTAAAAGTCAATTCATTTTCACTTTCACACTTGTAAATTTGGAGAGCTTAGAGCTAGGAGATCACACACGAAGATGGTGATTCCTATTACAAAGCACCACAGATACATCGACAGGACCTTCAAACGACTAGAGGGTGTAGACCCACCAGTATGTACCCCATACCCACCTTGTCATTTTTTTCATTTTTTCATGCATTTTTAGGGTTTTTAGGAAGGTCAACGAATGTCCCGCAATGCATATGTGTTCGCAAAAGTCGCATTTTTGGTCATGTTCGATGCATTTGATGTGTCACAACGCCAACACGACAGGTCCATTAGGTTTGTAGTTAGGTGTGATGCATTTGCCAATTATTGAGACACATTCACAATATTGCAAAGCAAATGAAAAGTATAGTGATGCATTCACATGATTGCAATGCATATGCAAAGCTAAGTGGTGCATTTGATTTGTCAATGACACATTTGATGGATTGAGATGCAAGCAATTGAGGATGACACATTTGCAAGTCAAAACAATGCAAGTGCCATATTGTGACACAAATGTTGGATGAAATGATGCAAATGCCAAACCATGTTGCAAATGAAGTCAACGCAATGCATTTGAATTTGACTAGGGTTGACCAGAGTTGACTTAGTTTTAGGCTCACTTTTTTTCTTATGTTTAATTAGATAGATGGTAACAATGATTTTTAAGAATGTGTTTACTCTCATTTTTGCATGTGTAGAAACGACTACCACCGATCTATATGCACGAGTGTAGGCCATCCACATATGCATTTCAGGATTAACTGATAGATCAGTAGTAGAGGTGGCTGATGCGACTAGGGTTGTACTATGTCACTTATATTCCCATTATCCAGGTTAATAGGGGACTACTGGCAGCATTGGCTGAGAGATGACACTCAAAGACCTATTCTTTCCATTTTCTGACGGGGGAGGCGACTATTACTTTTTAGGACATGTATCATATTTTTCACATTTTGATCTGAGGAGAGTAGTTGGTGTATGGTCCACATCAGGGAGTGCAGGCTATGACTGAGTTGTATGAGGTAGATGATGGCACGAGCCTTGGTGTTGAGAGATATGAGATTTGGTGGGAGTACCTAGCGAAGCACTACCCATAGTGGGACACCATGTTATGCACATTGATTTCCAAAGTACTGATTCCAGATCACTAGGGACATGGGTTCCTAATCAGATGGGGAGATGTGCTAGTGTAGATGTGGCAGGACAAGACTGTTTTTACATGGGGGCCTTGTTTGCTTGGTATGTTATATCATCAGTTGCACGAGGTAGCATAAAGGGGTGTGAGTAGCATTAGCTACGGGATGACATTGTTGATGATGTGGGCTTGGGAGCATATTCCCATCTTCTTCCCATCTATTCAGAGGCCACAACTAGCAGATGGTATGTCATATGTGTTCTCATATGTGGGTGATTTATAGTAGATGAGAGTTGGAGAGACTGGATTTTGGCAATATGGAATAGACACCATGACTACATTTGTTTAGAGGTCGTACAAGGATTGCACACAGTGGACCTAAGAGGGTGATCATTTGGCATTTTTTAGATAGTTTAGATATCTGATTGGATGGATAGTATAGTCTTAGTTGATTATAGAGATGTACCTACCTCAGCGGGTACTTCGTCAGTTTGGTGAGCACTAGGGTGTGGCTATGGGTACAATAGAGTATGTTAGATCATCACGAGAGCCTACATGGGGTCTCACCATATCAATGCCATTTTTTAAGCAACAGATAGATGATTTGGTGGTGCAACCATGGGGTTGGAGTGGAGGCCCTATAGATCCAAGGATGATAGCAGAATATGATTTATGGTGGCAGACTCACAAACTGATTCCCTTGATCGATCTCGATGGACCAACACCTGTGGATCACAAATCAATTATATCATGGGTGTAGTGAGGAGGCCAGAGGGGTAGGGGTAGAGGTAGATATGGAGGTCGAGGTGATGGATGGAGAGATGGGGGGAGAGGTGGCGGGGACAGAGGAGGGCATGATGGAGGAGATGGCGGTGGTGGCGGGGGATGGAGGAGAGGGGGGACAATGAGAGATATGCTAGGAGGGTGAGATAGTGAGTGGAGAGGGTTTCCTTTGATGTCATTCCTAAGGTGTCAGAGGAGGAGAGAGATGAGGTGCCTAGGAAGGAGGGAGTGAGATAGGAGAGACATGAGGAGGAGAGACAAGAGGTAGAGAGACAACCAAAGGTGGAGAGGAGATAGGAGGAGGTGAGGCAGGAGGAGGAGAGACAAGAGGAAGAGAGATAGTGAGAGGCAGGGAGGAGATAGAAGGAGGTGAGGTAGGAGGAGGAGAGATAGGAGGCAGAGATGGAGGTGCATGTAGCGGAGGAGGCCCTGGATGTTGTGGGAGGAGAGGAGGGAGTTAGGGGTGAGGAGGATACTGGTGATGATGAGGAGCTAAATATTGGTGATGAGATTGATGAGAGGATGATAGATGGAGAGTAGGACATATTCAGGGTTCCTCCATTGCCACGTGATGCCACAGTGGACCAGAGGCTAGTAGACATGCAAAGGAGACTAGATGAGGCCACTATAGAGATCAGATCCCTATGAGCAGAGCTTGAGGTTACGCATGTTGGGAGAGATCAAGCAAATATTCGGTGATGAGAGACCGAGAGCTGGTGCAGTTAGTTTGCTCAATCATCTATAGCGCCAGTTGCAGATGTGGTGAGGTAGCTAGCCAGCATTACTACAAGCAGGGGCTAGTACAGGATGTTATATGAGAGGGTAGGGTTGGCTGATCAAAGGGAGCTTGGGTTATCAAGATCATCTAGTGGAACAGGGACAGGGTCAGGGAGTAGAAGTTGTTGGCTTCCTACAATGATTTCATAACTAAGCCTTTATAGCCATGATTCAGAGACTGGACATCTAACCTGAATAGCTATTCAATCATCATGAAGGTGCATTTAACTTGTCAACCCAGGGATGTGAAATTGAAATGGGTCAACATAGTATGTGCACTAGGGGCTCAAGTAGTCATTGCATTCTACAACTAAGAAACACAATACTGAAAGTAAATTGTTTAAAAGGAAATAAAGCAAATGCTGAGCATCAACCAACAATTATGCTAAGCTAAAATATAGAGCAAGAATGAAAATCTGGGTGAAAAACTATAAATCACACATACAAAGAGTAATGTATTTGTATCACTAAAACTAGAGAATGAGAGTACAATGTCAAATCATGCAACCTCTTGAAGAAGGAGCATCAAGCCATTGATTATACTTCAGCTAAAAAAGGCAATCAACTCAACAACTGTGAGGATGCCATTTAGGGAAAATAGGGGAAAGTGGAGTGATGGTGGTTACGCATGCATGGAATCTAGTCAGACATGCAAGTCAAGCATAGATCCAGCACAACAGTAATGCCCATGCATGCTCGATAATTAAGGTCCACTACAAGGTAGCTACATTTAGTTGCATGAAAAATCTTTGTTGTCGGCTGCCTTTGACTTGGAGTGATTCTTTAGCTGGTCATTATGGTGCATGCCCAACTAGCGGTGTCTTCCTCAACTTGGCGTATTAAATCTGCATGTCAAGGTTAGTACGCATAATAACTACACATCTATAAGCACTCTAAGAAACATCCATTAATCACATGAAAAATCAATACAGATGACCCACATATTATGCCAAATATCATTAAATCTTCCAGAGATAGGATAATATCAAATTTCAATGGTTTGAGGGAAACATTATGCCAGTACAAACACTTAAGCATTAAATTCCATGACATCTATGAGAAAATAGACTATAGATTCTACCAAAAACTAGACCAAAAACTAGGCTCATCACTACCCCCAACCTATCATCTTGTTGGTTCTCCAGCAGGGGAAGAGTTGTTCTTCTCCTTGGTAAAAGCTCTAAAATTTGCAGCTGAGAGATGTCTAACATTAGTGGCTACAATACGTGAGTCAAGATCCCAATAGAATCCTCTCAATCTACCAAACCTATTACATCTCTGCCTCTTTGCAGCAATGTCATACTGGTAGAATCTGAAATTTGGCACGTGCCACATGAGCATGGGTGGATGAAAATTCAAGGGAAGCCAAGACTGTCCCTGAGTTCTCCCAATCTGAATATGCCTCTCAATTCTTTTTAATGTTGCAGCATAATTGTGGATGGAATGAGGCTCAGCTTGTTTTAGCTCATCAGTCAAACTATTTCATCTCTAGGGTAAACATCTCCTCACGGTTTCCTCCTTTGTTTTTGTTTTTACCTCAAACTTAGTGTAAACTGCCTCAATCCAAGGCATAATCCTATTGCCATAACTTGGTCTAAGTAGCATTCTATGCCATTCTCTGTAAATATCCCTTGGGTTTTTTTATTCGGCTCTAATAGGTAGAGGGATATCAGACTCCAATTTTTTATAAGCACCATGTTGATGTCCCCAACTAATCTCATTTTGCACCCAAGACATGAATTATCTTAATTGAACATCCCCAACATACAACAACAGGTTCCAATCATGGTCTTTTGTGACAACATAATTATGTAAATAAAATTCACATAGCAAATTCTTCATTTCAGGTGAGGCAATCCTATAAGCATTGAAAAATTCCATAGGGGTATCAATAGAAGGATTCAACCTGAGGCAAGTCTTGACATCTTAAAAGAGATACTTCTCTTTCAGGAGCAGAGCATAGACCCTCAGAGGATCTCTACATTCCAGAATCTTTGGTGCCAAAGTTGCCATATCATCTACCCTCTACTTCAGGGTGGCAATTTCTGCATCTTTATCCTCAATCTCTTCATCCTTCTTTTGAATTTCCTCCATTTTTTGTTTTTCCTTTTTCCACTCTTCCTCCCTTCTTTGTATCTCTTTCCATAAATTAAAAATTGTTGCATGTATTGTAAAACTAGGAGGATTATGAATGCCTACTAGTCTTTTTGTTGATGACGGCTCCTCATATGGCACTATTTGCATGGACTCGGGTTGTCCACTAGTTATCTCTAGTTGTAAGGGTGTTGTTTCTTCTTTCTTTTGCTGCAGGGACTCTTGTTCTTGTTGTGGCTACAAGAACTCTTGCTCTAGTTCTGGGTGTTGTTTGCATTTTTTCATGCTGTAGGACCTCTTGCTCATGCTACAAGACCTCTTGCTCATGTTACAGGAAGTCCTGATTTTCCTCCAATTCTTCTACAATGTTAGCAAGATCGGCCAGTGTTATGTTTGTTGCTCTCTTAAATATGTCATCTTCTTCTTCAACATTCTCCTGCTCCATTCGAGCTTCAGGGTCCCCATGTGAGGTCTCACTAGGTTTAGGGCTTTCCTGTAGAGGCGTACCAATCACAGACCCGGTTGGTCTTGATTTCCTAGGAGGTCTCTCACATTTTCCTTGGCTGTAGGATGAACAATATCAGCCTTCCTCTTCTTAGAACTTGGCACTTTTCTTTCTACACGCTGTGTTTTAGCCTCGCCTTTTCTCATTTCTACCTCCCTATGTTGTGTTGTAGTTTTCATGAGGGTTTTAAGTGGAACTTCATCATCAGAATCCAAGGAAGAGCTTTATTTTTTTGAGTGCTCTATTCCAGAAGAACTAATTTTTATAGCTTCTTCCGCTACAAGAGGATTCTCACTAGAGCCAGCACCAAAAGTTGAAGCACTAGGAATGGCTTCAGCTGTGCTTACTCTCCTACTAGACCTATGGGACTGAGGCAAAGCCCTAGGTTGCAAGTGCTCAGGTCTAATTTGATCAACATTTATAAACTCTTCCCAAGTCATCCCAAATACATCATGCAGAGATTTTTCAACTAGCAATTTAATCAAGCAATGGTGGAAAACAGAATTATTCCTACAGCTATTGTCGCTTCACACATGCAAGTCATTCTCTTACTTGGATTTGAAATTAGATCATTTTAAAATTTCTAATGTAGCCTAATATTATTCGACACATGGGCAATAAATTCACAAAATATTTGCATCTTTTTTCGTTACCCTCCCCCCAACCTAAATTTGGACATGTGTCCACACATGTGAGATGGGAGTGGCGATTGACAGGAAATGATGGAATTTATGTGAATACCTATACTAACATATAGTGATTACATGAATGTACTTACAAGATGATTAAAGATAGAAATTAATGCACACATACCTAAATGTGTGGAAGATTTTCTACAAAGATCGTGAATAAAGTAACGCTTGCCTTGTTGGAAAATAAATTGAGCAATAAATGAAGATGAGGTGGAATGAAGTGATGGAAGATAGAGAAAGGTGGTAATGGATGGGTGGATGGGTGGATGACGAAGAAATGGACTTCCACATAAGTGAAAGTATTTATTATGAAAAGTGTGTACCTCAATTAGGCTGAAGAAGGGACACTAGGTCCACTACCTTCGGCTGCAGGAAGCTTGGGTGCTAAATGTTGAGTAAATTACTATAGGAACTCTTCTTTAGAAGCTGGCTTATGGTATAATCTAAGGTGATGACCATTGATAAGTAATTTGAACCTGACAGGGTCAATGGTGGTGTGCTGAACAACTCCATTAGGAAAGACCTCAACAACTTTGTATGGTCCTAGAAACCTTGTCTGCAATTTTCCTGCATTGTCGTGGTATCTTGAATCATAAAGCAAGGCCCAATATCCTGGTTTGAACTTCTTGTCCTTGATAAATTTGTCATGCCACTTGATTCTCTGATTCTGCACTACTTTTGTATGTTGCAGGGATGCTCTTCTTATCTCATCCAAATCATTTAGCTACATGATTCTTTCTCTCTGTGCTTCAGAAATATCCATCCCTAAATCCACTACAATTCGTAGAGTTTTTTGTTCAAATTCAATTGGCATCATAGTTGTCTTTCCATATAGCAAATCAAATGGGGTGAAGCCTGTAGTTGTTTTCTAGGTTTTCCTATAGGCCCAAACAACTTCTGGTAATCTGTTTTCCCAATCTTTCCTATGGATAGCTACTGTTTGAGTCAGAATGGCTTCAATTTCTCTATTTGTCACCTTAACTTGGGCATTAGTCTGGGGGTGATAAGGAGTAGACTTTTTGTGCCTTATATTGTACTCATTCACTAGTGTTGCAACAAGAGTTGATGTAAATTGTGGCCCTTGATTAGCCACTATTTCTCTTGGGACTCCATATCTTGTGAAAATCTCCTCATAAAGAAAATCTGCAACCTTGTTATCTCTTGCATGCTTCATGGCCTTAACTTCTACCCATTTTATTACATAATTAGTGAATACCAATATATAAGACTTACCATTTGGTGGAGGGTCAATTGGTCCCACAAAATACAATCCCCATTTGTCAAAGGGAGTGATTATTACTTGAGGTGATAGTGGCATCTCATCAGATCTAGTTGGTATGCCCATTCTTTGACATCTATCACATTTTCTAGTATACCTTCCTGCATCCTTGTGGAGTGTTGGCCAATAATACCCTGTGTTCAAAACCTTCATTGTTGTCCTTTTGGCTACAAAGTGTCCTCCACATGGTTCATTGTGGCATGCATGAAAAATTTCATATGTCTCCTCTTCTCTCACACATCTTCTCATGACATGGTTAGGTCCAGTATAAAACAAACATCCAACAATCCAAGAGAAAGGAAAAGATTTTTCAATGAGTGCCCTTTTCTCTTTTGGGGAGAAGTGAGAAGGAACTCTACCTGTAACCAAGTAATTGGCTATGTTAGCATACCAGGGTATTTGTACACTGAGAGAGAATAGATGCTCATAAGGAAAAGAGTCATCTATGGGCTGATTGTCTTCTGATGTAGTTAGTCTTGAAATAAAATCTGCAACATCATTGACCTTCCCTAGCTTATCCACAATGGTTATCTCAAACTCCTGCATCAACAATAACCATCTTGCCAATCTACCTATGATCAAAGGTTTATTCATGAGATTCCTAATGGCTGCATGATTACTGTGCACAAAGATTTGGTAGCCCATTATGTAATGTCTGAATTTTTTCAATGCATAGATTACTGCCAGCATCTCTTTCTTTGTCACTGTATAATTGAATTTAGCTCCTTGCAAATTTTTGCTGACAAAGTAAATAAAAATTTCAACAGCTCCCTCTTTTTGTCCTAAGACCGCTCCTATGGCATAATTTGATGCATCAGTGTGGATGTGGAAATGAAGCTCCCAATTGGGTCCCTTGAGTACAAGAGCATGAGTCAAAGTTTTCTTCAAGTCAAAAAATGCCTTGTCACAAGCTTCAGTCCATTGAAATTCAATATCTTTAGTGAGAATGATATACAATGGTGCTGCTACCTTGCTGAAGTCCTTGATGAATCACCTATAATATCCTGCATGACCCAAGAAACTCCTAACATCCTTTTGTTTTGTAGGTGTAGGAAAACTTCTGATTACCTCAATTTTTGCAAGATCTACTTGAATTCCCTTGTGGGAGTTGTAGTGGCCAAGAACTACACCCTCTTGCATCATCATGAAGCACTTTTCACTATTTAAGGGAAAGTTTTGATCCCCACATATCTATAGGAATCTCTTGATATTTTTCAATGCTTGATCAAAATGAACACCATAAGTGGTGAAGTCATCCATATAAATCTCCATGCAATCATGAGAATTGTCTAAAAATATGCTAATGACTACGCTCTTGAAAGTTACAGGTGCATTGCACAAGCCAAATGAGAGTATTGAATAGGCATAGGTCCCCATGGATAGGTAAATGTGGTCTTCTCCTAGTCTTTTTGTGCAATTTGGATTTGGTTGTAGCTGCTGAATCCATCTAGAAAAGAGAAGTACTGCTTTCCTGCAAGTGTGTCCAAAACTTTATCAATGAAGGGTAAAGGAAAGTGATCCTTCTTGGTGGCAGCATTAAGTTCCTTATAATCAATAAAAACTTTCCATTTCCATCCTTTCTTGGGAACAATCACTAATGTAGACACCCAATGACTACCTGAAATGGGGTAGATAAATCTTGCATCTAGCAATTTATGCAGTTCTCCTTTCACAATTTCTCTTAGTGTAGGGTTAATCCTTCTTTGTGGTTGTCTTACTGGAGTGCAATCATCTCTAATATAAATTTTGTGGGTACAAATTTTAGGATCCAGTCACTTCATATCATGATAATCCCATTCAAATGCATCTTGATGGGCCCTTAATAGGTTTTCCAATAAAAGTTGTTGCTCTTCATTCAATTTACTATTAACATTCAAATATTTTCCCTCTGACACATGGACTTGTGTAGTTAATTCTATCATGGAGGCTTCATTAATACATGGTACCTTTAGTTCATATGAAAACAATGTATGGAACATACCTATTGTTGTAGGAAGTCTATCTGCAGGAACAATGGCTTCAGGAACAATGGCTACAAGAAGAGTGGTTGCAGGAAGATTGTCTGTAGGAAGAATGTCTACAGGAACAGTGGATGTAGGAAGAGGAGGCAGAAGAGTCCTGACCGAAGTAGAAGATGATGCTTCCTCCACTTCATAATGGTTCTGAATTATGTTAGCCAACACTTCATCCTCATCTTGGAGCTGCATGAAAGAGCTTCTGCCTAGCATCATAAGTTGTGCCACATAATTAACTTCCTCGGCCTCTTCACCAACTTGTGGCCATACAAAATCTTCTTCATCATGAGATGGCTAAGCAGGTGGATAAAGAACTAACTTTTTAGTGCTCCTTCCATCTGAAATGGTCATGTCACCTAACCGACATCCAATGTATACATCTGTAGTTGCCAACCAAGGCCTTCCAAGAATGATAGGATACCCGCCTAGTGTAGCCTTAGGAGAAAGAATCATAAAATCTATTGGATATTCCTAGGAGTCTAGAACTGCCACAAGATCCTCTACTACGCCATCAAACTTAATAGTAGAGCTATCAGCAAGCTGCAGGACAGTAGGAGTAGATCCCATACTTGAAATTTTTAGTTGCTATAGGATGTCTTTGGTCATTACATTGATTGTTGCCCTTAAATCAATCAGAGCATTCTTCACTTGGATCCCGTTTATGACAACTGCTATCACATGACTTCCTGACTCATTATACTTGGGAATAATCACTTTTCCCAACATGATATCAACTAGCTAACCCACCACATGAATTATAGTTGGGTATCTCTTCTTCCTTCCCAGATTCTTAAGACAAGCTTCCTTGATAGCTTTGTCATAGATTTCAACATCCTTTATGGCTTGAAATAGGGGTATCTGAACACATATATGCTTTAGTTGATCTAGGATTTCAAAACTGGTATCCTCCTTTTCTTCTTTCTTCTTGGCAACTTCTAATCTCCAAGGAAATGGTGGTTCTTGCTCTGTCTACTTGGCTTGGACTGGTTCAATATTTTTAGGTGCAGTTGGTTGAATAAGATCATTTAGTGGATCCTCCCCCTCTTCCATAGGAAGCTCAATAATGATGGGCTTGGAAGGGGTTGGTAGAATGGTGCCTGAACGTAGGTGGATATCACTTACACTCACAACATATGCAGGAAATTGATTTGAATCAGCAGAGTATGCAGGTTGCTGCTGTGGTTTGTTATTTGGATTAGGTGTGGGCTAAGTTAGTATCTGAGTGGGTTTAGGTGCATTTGAGATTGGATTAGTAGGTGGAGGCATTATAGCAAGTTGCTAGGGCTGAGAAGGTGGATGCATGTAACTAGTTGTCTGAGTAGGCCATTGTTGTCCTCCTCTCCATTGATTTGTTTGCTACCAATTTCCTGGAGGTGGTTTCCATTGCCCTTGAAATTGCTACCAATTCCCCTGAGTTTGCTGCCACTAAGGTGGAGAACTCTGATGGATGGGCCAAGGATTTGGAGGGTTACTCCAAGGATGTGGTTGAAATCCTCCATAACTGGGTGGATATGGGGGCTGCCATTAGTTACCAGATGAATAAGAGTTAAAATATGGTCCAACATAGGATAGTGGATCTAGTGGCATACCTTGTCTTAGATCCCAAGGCTTCCTTTGTGCAACATAGTAGACTTGGTCTTCTTCAATCTGAATTGGATTTAACTTAGGTGAAATTTGTTTTCTTTCTAGGTTAGCTACCATCTTACATCTATAGTCCTTTTATCTATAGTGAGGACAATACTCTGTCAACATCATTTCTGCCTCCTCTTGCTTCTTTTTGGCATGAAGTGTATCTAGCTGAGCAGCTAGATCGTTGATAATATCTTGCTTGAAGTATACTAGAAAATGAGTTATCTCCATTCTTGAAACTCCACTGGTAGTTGACTTACCCATGGAAGATTGATAAGCCCCCCCTTTCTTTGAAGCTATCTTAGAGTAATTTTGGCATATTTTCTTGATATCCTCCCAAGGAACTTGGGAGATATCTCCTCTTTCCATGAGGTCCAAGGCATCAATGTAGTTGTCATTAATTCCTCTTAGGAAAAGCAACTTTTGTGAGTCCTCATTAAGTGCATGGTGTGGGGACTTTTGCAGGAAAAACAAGAACCTTGCAATGTAATATTTTAGGCTCGCATCTTCCTTTTGCTGCATCCTGAATGTCACCTCCTCTCATGTCACTACCCCTATAGTATTCCTTGTATTTCTCAAGGAATCTTTTCTTCATGTCTTCCCAAGTTTCCATAGTATCCCTGCCTAGGCTCATGAACCATCTTAATGCAGCATCTTTCAAAGTGGTGGGAAATAACTTAAGTCGATGGGCATCAGTAGTATAATCATAACTCTTGCAGAGTATGTCAAACTCAAATAAGAAGGTATCAGGATCTTCTATCACAAGTCCATAAAACTTGAGGAGTGTTGAGGTAGGAATGTTCTTGATGTTGTCAACTTCATTTTGATGGGCAATGGGAAAAGGAAAAGTTGGTTGGTTTTGTCTATTCCTATTTGTATCACCCATGCTTGCTTGATGTGGTTCTAAGACAAAGGGGTTCTCAAGCTGATTTTGATCTTCTGAGGAGACTTCAGAGTTAGTTAGATTAGGATATGCATCAACAAAGGGGTGTGGATCTTCTTCTTCCTCTTCTTCTGGTAGGTTATGGTACTCAACTAGCTAGAATGGATGAGGATTTTTTGGAAGAAATGTCCCATAAGCATCCCTTCTCCTTCATCTATGCATGCAGTATCACTCACTATCCATTAGCTCACACAAAGAATTGGTAAAGAATTAGGAGGGTCATTCCTTCCTAAATGAGGATATGCTAAGAACAACTTCTAGAAACACTATAGTAAGAAAAACTACCAATGAATCCAAAATACTTCCTAGCTTGACACCATCCTTGGCAACAATGCCAAAATTGTTGGCCTTCTACAATGATTTCATAACTAAGCCTTTAAACCCATGATTCAAAGACTGAACATCTAACCTGAATAGCTATTCAATCATCATGAAGGTGCATTTAACTTTTCAACCAAGGGACGTGACCTTGAAATGGATCAGCATAGTATGTGCACTAGGGGCTCAAGTAGTCATTGCATTCTATAGCTAAGAAACACAATAATAAAAGTAAATTGCTTAAAAGGAAATAAAGCAAATGTTGAACATCAACCAACAACTATGTTAAGCTAAAATGCATATAAAGAATGCAAATATGAGTGACAAACAAGAGACTACTTTGTCTGGTTTGGCTACAAGAACAATCATAGAATGGAATTCTAGTGGCTGCAGGAACAGTCGATGCCAGATTTTTAATTAAGTACTAAACAACAAGTAATACTAAACTAATGTTAAACTAAGAAGATGTATTACTCACCAAGTGGGCCCCCTTGGATAAGTATCCTCTAAACTAACAAGAACTCAGATGCTCGAACTTAGAACTTTATTTTATTTACTATAAATCATGCATACAAAGAGTAATGTATTTGTATCACTAAAACTGGAGAATGAGAGTACAATGTCAAATTGTGCAACCTCTTGAAGGAGGAGAATCAAGCCATTATTTATACTACAACTAAACAAGGAAGTCAACTCCACGACTAGGTGGATGCCATTTAGGGAAAATAGGGGAAAGTGGAGTGATGGGCATTACGCATGCATGGAATCTAGTCAAACATGCAAGTCAAGCGTAGATCTAGCACAACAGTAATGCCATGCATGCTTGATCATTAAGGTCCACTACATGGCAGATACATTTAGTTGCATGAAGAATCTTTGCTGTTGGCTCCCTTTGACTTGGAGTGATTCCTCAGCTGGTCGTTATGGTGCATGCCCAGCTAGCAGTGTCTTCCTCAACTTGGCATATCAAATTTGCATGTCAAGGTTAGTACGCATAATAACTGCACATCTATAACCACTCTAAGAAACATCCATTAATCACATGCAAAATCAATACAAATGACCCACATATTATGCCAAATATCATTAAAGCTTGTAGAGATAGGATAATATCAAATGTCAATGGTTTGAGGGAAACATTATGCTAATACCAACACTTAAGCATTAAAGTCCATGACATATATGAGAAAATAGACTATAGATTCTACCAAAAACTAGACAAAAAACTAGGCTCATCAGCAGCCGCACTCATAGCAACTAAAGTCAGAGTAGTGTGGGTGGCTCTACTTCCTCAGGGGATACATTAGGTCACAGGTCCCATTTCTTTCACAGACATTCTTCCAGTCACATGGTGAGTCACAGTCATGGATCATCTGGGTGAGAACACAAGTCAGAGCATAGTCAGCCTCTAGTCACATATCCATCAGCCTCTCAGAGTCATGCCACAGGAGCCTCACAACCTCATGTCACTATATCGATGATGCCATCAGTATCAGTTCCATTGGCCTCACAGACACATGTTGTCATGTCTTCATAGGTTATGCCAGTGTCAATCATAGGTCATTAGTCACCACACTCTTCTCCATGAGGGGATGAGGAGAGCACATCCTAGGATATTTTTCATTGTTTTTTTATTATTATGTTGGAGACATTATGTTATGATACTTTATATTTTGACCATCGAGCCTGCAAGCTCTATTTTTGGGATATCTCGTAACTCTATCCTGTGACATGATTTTTGAGATTACGTATGCGATGCAATTTTGATGCGGCCTATATGCTTTATGTCATGTGATGATGCATTGTGTGTTGATCATGTTTATGATATATGATTATTTGATGATGATTATGATGATGTAGTTATGATGACTATATGATGCCTATGTAATGTGATTTATACTTTTATGATTCCTATGATGATGTCTTTTATATGCTATGCCATGTTTCTTTTATGATAGCTACTTATGATGAGATGCCATGATGATATGATGGTTATTTATGCTTATATGCCATGACGATGTTGTGTTATAATGATGATTATATGGATGCATATTGTATGATTGTAATGGATGCCATGTTTATGATTATGGATGTGTTAATTCAATCTTATGATGTGATATATGTGTTTTAATGTGAATGTGTAAAAACCTAATGCAATGCCTATATGATCATGTATGCACTTATGTTTTTGTATGTCACAAGATATCACCATGAGATGGATGAGGCGAGATGACAAGATAGAAGGAGATGAATGTTAGCGTGGAGACCAAATCCTTCAACATGTTATCACAAGACTTAATAATTATTGCTCTTAATCATCATTGGGTGGATTATTGTAATGGCCAAAAAACACCATGATATGACATAGATCAAGGTGTGCAAGGTCGTACCATCACATGAGACAAGCATTCATAGAAAAGGATGCTCATGACTCATACTAAGAGCTCAATTTCCCTAGTCTTTTTGTTACAACCAACCACAAGCATAAAGAAGATAAGAAAGACAATAAAGACAAGTCATGAAATGTCGTTGCTCCTCTAAATCCTATTACCAGGACATCCTAGAGGAACTAGCAACATGACTACCTGAAAAAGATAGTACAAGTCAATCATCATGATACGTCATTGCTTCTCTAAATCCTATCACCAGGACATCATGGAGAAACTAGTAGCATGATGAAAGATCAAATGACCAAATGTTAAGATAATTTTTTTCAAGTGTGTCTGAATTTCAAGTGTTTTGATGTCAAGTTGCCAGGCTTGACAGTGTCAAATGCCAAAGTTGTTAGGTTTGACGATGTCAAGGTGTCGAATGTCAGAGTTTTCCAAATTCAGGAAGGACACATCCTGAATAATCTCGATGTTGAGAGGATTGATCCTCAAGTGTTAAGAGGATCCCTCAAAATGATAGATGATGGTGACGATGCCTAGGAAGGACACATCCTAAGGCACAAGTAAATGACAAAGGAGATCCTTCAGAAGGACACATCTGAAGAATAACCAAGAGTTGACAGTTTGACTAGTTTTTACTAAGTTTACCTGAAGTTGACTGAATTTGACTTTTGTTGACAGAATTTCCTTGTGTTGACAGAATTGACTACATGTCAATGTTGACATGTTGATGCGACTGACATGTTGATTAAATGATTGTCATAGTTTGTTGTAAGAGTTTGTCTATTTTAGAGTGACCTGTTTGTCTTCATAACATTTTGACATGTATGCCAGTGTAGTGTTATGAACCTTAATGGTTGACCTAGTGTTTCCTCGGGGGCTCATCAACTGATGGCCTTGCTTATGGCATACACTCAGAGACCATGTAGTTTGATACAACCAATGACTTTGTCGTAATGAGAAAAGATTGAGTCATGATTTTTATTTTGAAAAACCTAAAAGGATTGACCTAATGTCTCAAAGGCTTGAAAATGAGCCTTGCCTACATAGCAAATGCGTAGAGACAACATAGTTTGACAAATGACAAAGACTAACTGACATCACTGACTTGACAAGATACGAATATGTTTTTGTATTTTTTCAATATTTTGATTTTTTTGTATTTCTTTGAGACATTTTTTTATTTTTAGGACATTTTATGATTTTTAGGTCTTTTTTCAAGACATTTTATAATTTTTAGGGCTTTTTTAGGACATTTTATGTTTTCTAGGTCTTTTTTCAGGACATTTTATGATTGACAGGACCATGTATGATACCCACTGCAGTCAGATGATAAAGGAATTCCCCTAGTTAGGTCCAAGACTAGCCAAGTTTGAGCGATGTGAAAAGTATGTGCTTGGGGTGACAGATGGACATTATGCAGAACTTGATGTCAACCATTGTTAGCCATGAAAGGAATGGTAGGGTTTCATGATGGGTGTCAAGATGATGTCAAAAAAATGGGTATTTATTATGGACTAAGGTAGATAGAGTGATAGTAGATGGAAGAGCAAAACCAACTACGCATGGTGCCTATTTGCCAGGTTTCCACCATGGTACTTATCCAAAGCGCTGTTTACCAAGTTTTCACTATTGGATGAATTATTTCTTTACTTTTTTTTTGTCATTTTTTAATTTTTTTAATTTTTTAATTTTTAAATTTTTAAATTTTTTTTGGTGTCACTAAGACACTTGTTTGCCAGGTTTTCATCAGGGTGACGATTTTTTTTATATTTTTCAATTTTTTTTGTGTTTTTATGGTTTTCATCCAGACTCTCTAATGCTATGCATAGAACTTTTGAAGATGTAGATTATTGATAGGATCTGTTAGTTGTTCATCATCTGGAGTAGCTAGCTAATATGCTTTAGAACCAAAAGAGGACATGATGATGTAAGGACCCAACCAATTAGGCTCAAACTTGCCAAGTTTTTCTTTGTTAGACTAATTATTGGGATTTTGCATGAGGACCAAGTCACCAATGTCAAGCTTTCTGACCATGACACTTTTGTTATAACTACAACAAAGATGATTCTAATATGCCTATAGGTGATTTAAGGAATTATGTTTGCACTCCTCTAACATTTCCAATTCATGTAGTCGTGATTATCTATATTCCTCATCATTGATCAAACCCTTCAGGGAGACTCTTAATGATGGAATTTCAACCTTGATGGGCAGGATGGCTTCAGCTCCAAAGACCAAGGAAAATGGGGTGGCTCCTGTAGGCGTGCAGATGCTGGTGCGGTAATCCCAAAGAGTAGGCTTGAGTTGGATGTGCCAGTCACAGCCAATGTTATTTACTATCTTCTTAAGAATTTTAATGATGGTTTTATTAGATGCCTCAACTTGACCATTTCCTTGTGGGTAGTATGATGTGGAGAAATGATGTTAAATGTGGAAGCATTCACATAGCTCATAAATGTCTTAATTTTTGAAAGGATGCCCATTGTATGTGATGATGGATTGTGGTACACCATACTGGCAGATGATGTATTTGAGGATGAATTTGGAAAAAAAAATTTCGATTATGTATGTGGGGGGGGATGGCTTCAATCCACTTAGTGAAATACTTAGTGGCAGTGATATTGAATTTGTGGCCATTGGAAGAAATAGGATGGATTTTTCCCATAAGGTCGAGTCCCCATTATGTGAAGGGCCAAGGAGAAGTGATCAGTCGAAGTTCCTATGTTGGTGCATGAATCAAATCACTATGTATCTAACATTGGTGACATGTTCTGACAAATTCAAGTGCATCCTTTTCCATAGTTGGCCAGTAATACCCAAGTCTCGTTATCTTCTTGGCTAAAGAGGGACCACTCAAATGAGATCCACATATACCCTCTTGTACCTCATGTAAGGTTGTTCATGCTTCATCAGTCTCAAGACATAAAAGAAGGCTATTGTCAAAGCTACAGTAGTATAAGGTGTCACTGATGATGGTGTATCAGGTGGATTTACGAATAAAGGACTTTTGTTGGTTGTTGGATAGGTTCAGTGGAAGGGTTTGGGACCAGGGATAGTCATAAATATCCTGATACCATGGAGATTTGGGACCAGCAAGCTCGCAAACCATCTCTAATTCTGGAATGTTATATGCAGGAACCAAAATTTGTTCTACCAAGAACTCAAATTGAGGGAAATTGCTTGGAATGTCTAGAAGAGAACCAATTGTAGCCATTGCGTCTGTCACCTTGTTTTTTGCCCTCAATATTTGTACAAAAGAAAGCATGTGGAAGTATGACTGAAAAATATCAACCATTCATTTATAGGGAATTAACTTCTTGTCCTTGGTGTCATAATCACCATTGACTTGGCTAATGACCAATTGAGAATCTCTGAGAACATGCAAATTTTTTATTTTCCATTTTATGGCCATTCTAAGTCCTATGACAAGTGCCTCATATTCTACAATATTATTTGTACATGGAAAGGCAATTCAAAATGACTTAGGGATGGAATCTCATTGTGGTGTAATAAATAGTATTCCTGCTCCCGAGCCATGACTAGTATGAGACCCGTCAAAGTAAAGTTTCCAAGGTGATTTAGGCTCTACATGAAATATGGATTCATCAAGAAAGTCTACTACTAGTGGATGATCACCTTGTATAGGTGCATCTTCCAATTGATCTAATATCACTTGTCCCTTTATAGCCTTTCGTTCCACATATTGAATGTCATACTCACTCAAGATCATTACCCATTCGGTCAAGCGTCCTGTCAATATTGTGCGACTTAAGAGATATTTTAGGGGATCAATCTTTGCCACTAAATGTGTCATGTGATTCAACATGTAGTGTCTTAATTTTTGAGTTGCAAAGAAAACTGCTAGATAGACGTGTTCAATGGATGTATAATTTAGCTCATATCCAACCAGTGTCTGATTGATGTAGTATATAGCCCTTTCCTTTTCATTATGGTCATTTTGTGTGAGTAATGCCCCCAGTGTTGAAGTTGTTGCAGAAATGTATAGAATCAAAGGTTTCCCTTTGATTGGTGGCATTAGAACAAGTGGTGACAATAAATATTCCTTTATTAGTTGGAAGGAATATTGACATCTATTAGCCCACACAAAAGGGATACCCTTGCGTAGGAGAACTAAAATGGTTGACACTTGTCGGCCAATTGTGCTATGAAGTGTCAAATAGATTGTAACCTACCTTGCAATGTCCTGAGTTCACTTATCCCTTTTGGAGGAGGCATGTCTAGTATGGCTTTCACTTTGGTAGGATCAACTTCAATGCCTCTACAAGAAACTATGTATCTAGAAATTTTCCCTAATGTCACACCAAAGACGCATTTCTTAGGATTCGAGCGGAGTTTATACTCTTCCATTCTCTTGAATATTTCTAATACATTCAAGTGATCTTTTTGTGTCAAGGATTTTTCCAAAAGGTCATCCACATAATCTTCCATTAGCTTGTGCATCATGTCATGGAATATTGTTGTCATAGCTCTCTGATACGTGGCGCCTACATTCTTGAGACCAAAAGGCATGGTGTTTCAATAGTATGTACCCCAAGGACATGTGAATGTTGTTTTATGTTGAATAGAGGGGCAATACGAATCTGATTATAACCTAAGAAACCATCCATGAGGGACAACATCTCGTATCCTATTGTAAGGTCAACTATAATGTCTATGTTTGGTAATGAAAAGTCATCCTTTGGACATGCTTTATTCAGGTCCCAAAAGTCTGTGCAGATGTGTATCTAACCATTTGGCTTTGTGACTTGTGCAAGATTTGAAATCCATTTAGTGTAGTCTATTATCCGTATGAATCCCACATCTAGCAATTTCTTGAGTTTTGCTTTGACTAATAGTGTGATTTGAGGATGCATCTTACACAGCTTTTGTTTTATTGGCTTGGCATTTAAGTAATGGAAAATGGTGCAAGACAAGTTCTAGATCCAACCCAAGAATATCGGCATAGGACCATACAAAGTTAATCTTACGCTCTGAAAAGAATTTATGGAATTCAGGTTTCTCTTCTTCTGTCAAAGATACTGCAAAGAGGACAATTTTGGGATCTTCTATTGTAGCTATGTTGACTTCCATGGTGTCCTCTATGAGCATTGCTGATTTTTCTTGAGTCACGGGAAGAAAATCCAGTCCTCCATCCTTGGATGCCTTGAAAAGGTTTTCACCCATAGATACATCCTTTATTTTTACTTTTTTTTTCTCACAAGGTGCCTTTCAGTTTTCACCTAAAGATGTGTCATTTTTTGTTGTATTTTTATTTTTCATATTGTGACTAGAGGACATAACAGTCTCCCCAAAGTAGGCTGCACAATCTAGGTCAATAACAAATCTAGCCTTGTGATATCCATTTGGTATGCCCTCACGCAGTCCCATGAATTCTGCAATGGCCTCATCATTCTGAAATATGTCCATAATCGATAGGCCTTGTTGGGAAAAATCTAGGTTAGCAGGATAATGCATAAATAAACAAAAACCAAAGTAAATAATGAAGCACAAAGGAGGAAAAACATGAAAACAAAGAGAGATATCACCTAATGTCTTCAACCTCCATGATTGACCTCCATTACACCTTCTCTATTTGCTGCAATATGTAGTTCACCCTCATATTTTGTGTGAGCAATCTATGACTATGCCAAGACCTACACAAAATGTTGAAGGATTTGATATAAAATGCAATACTATGTAACGATGCAACTAGTAACCAACTATGAAATATGCCTAAAGTATGCTAAAATGCCAAAAGATGTGAAGTATGCCTAAGACAAGATTACAAGAGCTAGGATGTCATGAGATTGCAAGAGAATGAGATGTGCAAATGAGACCAAAATAGCCATTTTATAGAAAATGTAATTTTGAATGAATGGCCAAGATTGAAAAATTCCCTAGAATCAATGGACAAGATTCAATGTGACAACCCACAATTAGGGTTAGCGAAACATTAGGGTAAATTTGAAATGAGTGGACAAGATTTAATTTGAGAAAATCAAATCAAGAGACAATATTACATGTGACAAGGAGATAAGAATGGCAGAGAAAAAGAGAGATGGAAAATCAAATAATATTAGAAATTACTTGATTTATGGAGGAAAATTGCTATTTTGAATTTAAAAATAATTTAATTCAAAAAGGTGGGGCCATGTGAAAATAAATAATTAATTTGAATTATTTACTAAAAGAGGGAAAATTAGAAAGTGCAACCATTTTAAATAAATAATTTAAAATGCCAAGGTGGACGATAATTAAATAATTAAAGAATTTATTTAATTATGAGAAGACATGTAGGAATTAATGACGTATTTAAATAAATAAATATAATTTATTTATTTAAATAATCAGGAGAAAATAATGGACAAAGATAATTAAATAAATTAAGAAATTTATTTAATTATGGAGAGACACTAGAGAATTAGTGACGCATTTAAATAAATAAATATAATTTATTTATTTAAATAATCAAGAAGAATAAAAGACATGAATTAATTAAGTAATTAAAAATTATTTAATTAATAGTTGAAAGTGGACCAAAGGACATAATTATGCTAGGAAGAAATATGGTGACAATAGAGCTTGCAGACCTAGGTCATTTTTATGTATCTACATTTAACATACTCTGTAAGTAATCCCACCATGAGAGATTATGGATTTGAAGTTTGATAAGATAGGCTCTAATCCCGTTAGATGAATTAGCTTAAGATTAAAGAATACATTATTTTTCAATAATTTCCCTTAGCTTTGATAAATCCTGAATGTTATTAATATTCTCTTTGAAAAAAAAATCCTTCTTCACACCCCATATTAATTAAATTATCTACAAGAGTATTGTCTTCCTGGTAAATATGAGAGATCTGGAAGTCATCAAATTCATCTAAATTTTTCCAAACAATCTGCAAAACATACCGCATAGACCAATTGAAGCAAGTTCTTTCTTTGCAAGCATTTACCACTATCAAAGAATCACCTTCAATATGAATTTCTTTGATTTGAAGTTGTCTTGTAAGTAGTCCATGAAGGAGGGCCATTGACTCTGCCATATTATTATTCCCTGGTGGTAGGTTTATTAATCTAGTTTCCTCAACAATACATCTTTCATCCCTAATGCAAACGCCTACTCTTGAAGAACCAATATTTCCTCTAGATGCCTCGTTGAAGTTCAATTTATAGAAGCCTTCAATTGGTGGAAACCATTTAATTGATCTCCTATCCACTTTTGCATTATGAGGCTGTTTTAGGCTTCCTTTAAAAGGAAGCATTATATGCTTCCAATTCTTTAGTATGTTATTATCCCATGCCGAAAACATTTGCCCCACAATTTTATGATCTTGAACCCAGGTATTTACTACTTCTAAAATTGATTTTTCAATCAAAGCATGAATAGAATGGATGGAGGTCGAAGTTTTTCTAAAAATGCATTTATTCCTTTCCCACCATATGGCCCATACAACCAATGTTGGGATGGCTTGCCAGATGCACACAAAAAAAGAAGACTTGTATAACACAGGCTAGGTAGAAAAAAGTTGCCAGATTGAATTCGATAGTGGAGCAAAGTAATTCATTTTTTCCAAAATAAAAAGCCAACAAGATTGAGCAAAAGAACATTGCAAAAACAAGTGATCATGATCCTCAAAAGTTTGGTTACATAATACACAATTGAAAGGTTTCGTAATTCCTAATTTAACCATTCAATCACTTGTTAGAGCTCTTTTTCTCAACACTAACCATGCAAAACTGTCTTCTTTTGGAAGGACCACACTATTCCAGTAGATTGAGAATGATTTCTAAGATTGTATGGAGTCACCCCTATTGAGGATTGCCTTGTACCCCTGCTTAATTGAATAAGAACCATTTTTGGATGGTGCCCATATTACTCGATTAGCTTTCCCTGATAAGAATACTATTCTACTATCCAAAATCTATGTCAATAAATCTTTTTGACCTTTTGGTATTTGTAAAGAAGAAAAGTATTTCCAAACCACCCTCCCTAATGGGGACTCAACTAAGTTAACATAGTCTATTAATATTGTCCCCCAAATCTAAGAAAAGATCGGAATGGCTGATTGCAACTCTTGACAGTCTCTAAAGGGGGGATGCCCATTCCAAGAGTCATTCCAAAAATTAACTTCATCTCCCTTAATAACCTCCTAGGAAATATACGATGTAACCACCTTTCTGCATGAGATCATGAAATTCCGCATGGCTAAAACTTCAGGTGGATTAGAAACTATTAAAATTCTCTTAAGATCTTGACTGTTGGGTATGTGAAGGATCATCATGGAAAAAATGGGCCCTTAAGTGGCAAAAAATTCAAAAAAATCAGAGTTAGGCAACTTGATGTAAAAATTTGAATAATTTATCTATATTATTTCAAAAATGTGTAAGAATAGAATCTATAGAAAATTGAATGTAGTTTATAAACTACTAGGTTTATTTAAAAAAAAAATCTATTTGGTGAAAATTTGAAATTTCAGTGTAGTAGTACTTAAATTTCAGGGAAAAATAAGAAGTAGATGTCTATTTGACCAACCTAACCACAATAAAATGATAATATTTTTTTATAATATTTTATATATAAGTAGAGAACTCATGTCCCGATGTGATGCATATTTTTTTATAATTTTTTTCCAAGTAAATAATTAATTATGAATTTTTTATTACAACTTTAAAAAAATATAAAAACTTGTATGTCTAACCACCTTAACTTGATCAAAAATTCATAAAATTCATTTATTTTTTAATCCTATAGTATGTGAAGCATAGAATGTGACACATTTTTTGGATTCAAAAGATGTGATACCATTTGAAAGCTATAGATATTTTTCAATCAACCTATGAATCAGGATTTTAGTCGTAATTCAAATAGAAAATGGATAATAATTATTTATTGAATTTAAAGTAAAGCATAATTTATATTGGTGGAACACTAAGAATCTCCTTTAAAAACTCTTTTCGTTTCATCAATTTTGGGTTAAAAAAAGGTCGCCAACCACATACCCATCATATCACCACTTTTTGGCCCATCATGATCCTGCACATACCTTGTCAAGATATTTGGCCCTCATCAAGGAACACCATTTGGACTCTGACTTGGTATACATTTTCCAAATAAGTTTACCACCAAAAGCCTAATTTTGTTTGGAGATGTCATGCAAACCCACTCCTCCTTTCAGTTTTTCTGATACCATACTATCTAAAGAGATTAAAGGGATTTTTTTGGCATCATTCATATTCCCTTTCCAAAGGAAACTTCTTATAATCTACTAAATTTGGTCAACTAATATGTTGGAGGCCCTTAAAACTGAAATAAAATAATTAGGTATTGCAAAAAGAACTGGTTTTATCAATAGAATTTTTAGCTCAGAGAAAAAAACACGAGAGAGTTAAGCAATTCAAATCTAATCTATTCAAACTATACTAACAAATTCTCAAAGCTTAGATAATCGAGCAAAAAAGAAAGCTAAGAACAACATGCATAAAAGAAACTATTTTACCAAACATGTGATCAATTCCATTGAATAACCTCCATTACTCTTCTCCATTTCATCCATGTAGTGTACTTGCCCTCATATTTTCAAAGTTTGTGCAAGCATAACCTAAGTGTTGTGATTAAGAAAAAGCATTGAAGATTCAAGATAATTTCTCTAGAAGTCATGCGATTTCGAGAGAGATTGGAATGATGAATGACAGATCAATTTATAGAAAATTGATCATTCAAACGACAGGTCAGGATTGAAAGATCAACAGACAGTTGAGATCGAAAGATTAGACATGCATTCTGATAACTGTTAGTAGTGACATGAGTGATACAAATTAGAAATAGAAATAAAGATTAAATAAATGATTTAATCTTCAAGTTTGGTATTCAAAAACAAAAGAATAGTCTTTGCATGACAAAGATAAAGATGGATTAAAGCAACTCTCTATTCGAATGCACACACAAAATTTAATTAATTAAATAGGAATATTTAATCAATATGCATGTACACGCAATTGAGTTAGAACTAGATGATTGAATGTTATGATGAAGAGATTACTAGAGAAAGCCACTCAAACATTAAATCCTGAGTTAACTGAGAGATTTAAATAGACATCAAGTTGAGTCAAAGTGAATACTTAGATAATTTGCACAATTATCTAAATATAGAAGAATGCGTTAAAATAGAATTTATGAATTAAATAATTCATTTAATTCAAGATTTGATATTTGAAGAATAATTAAATAAGATTTATTTAATTAGGTGATGAAGGGATTAAATGAATAATTAAATAAATAAAGGGATTTATTTAATTATAGTTGATGTATGATAAAGGGGGGGAATTGAATAAGACTTTACTTAATTGAAGAAGAAGGATAAGGTTAATTAGTAACATAATTAAATAAAAAGAGTTTATTTAATTAATCAGATAGAATAAATAAAAGTGTGAATTAATTAAATAATTAAGATTATTTAAGTAATAGAAGAAATGAATACTTTAGAAAATAATTAAATAATTGACATTATTTAATCATGACCATGGAAATACGAATTATGAAGAATATTGAAATCGTAGGCCTAAACCAGATTTCATTGTCTACAAAATTTGACCTAAAAAGGACAGCCACCAAGCTTTCCTAGCACAAATTCTTCGCTTAATTATTTTAATAACTTTAGACCAATAAGCTATTTTATTAGCCCCCATGAAAAATGGAATTCATAAATACTTACAAGGTAGATCAGCCTCTTAGAATCTCAATATTCTAATATTTTTTCTTTTTATAGCAGCTTTAGAGTTGAACACATAGATTTTTTTAATTTGGAGCATTTATCCTATGACTTGACACTAGTGAATATTTATCCAAGACCTCTTTTATTTGCTTTGCTTCTAAAAGAGATGCTTTCCCATATAATACGGTGTCATCTATAAATAAATTATGAGTAACTAACACATTTTTTTGGGGGATAAGAATTTCTTGCCATAGGCACTTGGAATGCTTCTCCTTTATAGCCCTATTGAATACCTCTGACATGATTATGAAGAGAAATAGTGACAAAGGGTCACCTTGTCTTACACCTTATGTTGATTTAAATAACCCACAAGGAGAACCATTGATTATCACTGAGAAATGTGCACCTGAAAGGCATGACAATATCCACTTGTGCCATTTCTTAGAAAACCAAACTTATCCAATACTTTGATAAGAAATTCCCAATCCACTCTGTCATAAGCTTTCATCATGTCCAATTTTACAATAAAATATGGAAATTGATTTGATTTGATAGAATGAAGCTCCTCATGTGCCACCAGTGCGCCTTCCGCATTCTCTCTTCCAGGAACAAAATATCCTTCTTCTGAAGAAATGACTTTTGGGATGAGAGGTTGCAGTCTCAAATAAATCACTTTTGTGAAGATATTGTAAACTGTATTACAGAGTGAAATGGGTTTGAAGTTTGCAAAAGTTTTAGGCTACAAGCCATTTAATTATCTATATTTCCAATTCTTTGAAGTAGTATGCCTCAAGATAAATGTCAATCCAAAAAACATTTGCAATGGCTCTATCATGTGTTGATGAAGTGTAAATTTAACAATTACTAATTTGGTTTAGCTTTTCAATTAAATTTAATTATTCTTTTGACAAAATTAAATCTAAAACATGTAAATTAAGGTAAGATAACAAGATGAAGATCCTTGGTAGATTATGCAATAATTTTTGTATTAAATTTTTGAACTATTGGCCCGTGCTTCAACATAGTAGGATGCGGAACCAAGGTCCATTTTTTTCTATAAATTCAACTAGAATTACTAATGAAGTGTGTCATAATCTTGATTAAAGATCTAGTTCAAAAATTGTTATGGAAATTGATACACCAATTTGTCTAACCAATCCTCGATGACAATTAGCCTTCCTAGGAGAAATTACTAGCCAAAGACTAATTAGATTTTTAGGCTATGCAGCAAATGGACTATAGTATTTATCAAGATGGTGTTGGGCTTTGAATTTGTAAAAGCTACAGATAGATATCAGGTGAACATTGATATTTATTCATGGTTTGTGGCTTCTTTAATAGACATAGGAGTTTTACAAGTTGATGTGTTGTTCCTGGTGAGTTTGATGGTTAGATATGACTATCTAGGAGGCCAAGAAGATGTTTTGGTTTTTGCTTACATTGAAATAGGAATCCTTTCACCATTAAGAGATATTCTATACTTCTTAACTGAAGGAGTTTTTGTAACTTGGCATCCTTTTGTGTCAAATTTCTACAATGCCACTTTAGTGGGACATCATTAGCTTGCATCGTGGGATATTATTTTTTTAAGAGTGGAGTTTTATCATAATTTTGATAAATGTATGTGATTATTGCATTCTGATACTAGTAGGAATTTTTTACTCAATAAATTTCTTATGTACATTTTGTAAGAACCTTGATGTGTGCTACATTATCAAAGATATAAATTTTGACATGTATACATTTTTATTATTTCTATTAATATTAGTTTTATATTATTACATCTTTATTCTATGTTATTTTTAATGTGACAATTCAATAATTATCTTGGTTTTTCCTTTTTATTGATTTTCGCAATTTCATGAGATAATTGTTCATTAAAGAAAATGTGGTTGTGGAACCACAGATTAATGTCACATGTACTTTCATTATTTCTAATCCAAAGCGATTGAAATGTTTTGATTTGATAACTTGATACAGAAAATTGCATGGTGTACTATACATGATGATGTCATGAATCCAATTATCAATCAAAATAAGATTTGTAAATAGATTTCATATTCTCACTTAAAAGTACGTTTTCGCATGTGTTGAAAATAAATCACTTAATATAGTACCTCCCACTTAGAAAACCTTTTTCACTAATTTGCAAGGTAAAATTCACCAAGAAAGAGGGAAGCCACGAAAATGGCATGTGTTTTCTTTTATTGATTTCTACAATTTCACAAGATTATTGTTCATTGAAGAAAATGTGGTTGTAGAATCATGGATTAACACCATATGTAATTTCATGATGTTCTTAATATAATATGTTAGTAGGAAATATTTAAAAGATAAGAAATAATTTCCTCTTCTAATTCAAAGCGAACAAAATATATTTATTTGATAACTTGATATTGAAAACTACATGACGTGTTGTACATGATGATGTCATGAATCCAGTTATCAATCAAAATATTTTTTGTAATAGATTTCATATCATTTGAGCAGTTATTTCTTTTCAACTTGATGTACAGTCTACATGTAGCCAAACATCAATCAAAATGACATTGTAAGTGGTTCTCACACAATTAAATTTGGTTACTTGATTAGCACAAAAAAATGAAATTATAACTCGCATGACTCATGAGTAAATGTCATAGCCCATAAATAGGGATGATGAGCTCAACTAAAATCATTCTTAAAATTACATAAAATGGTTTTACTTTTGAGTGCAATGTTTTGAATTTTGATAAGTATTTCCATTTTACAAGGTTAATAAGGAATAAGACGATGTTGTGGCATTATTGGGGATACTCTAAATTCTCCTACCTCTAGTTATGTAGTTACAGAGTAAAAGAGAGACCAATTTCCTTGAAGTTCAAAATGGGCAGAATTGGAAATAAGTTGATCTAGTTCACTTGGCCACTGAGCCAAGTTTTAAACTAGAATGAGGAGCTATTATGGAGATAAGTGCTTTTGTAGAGAGTGCGGCCACATAAGTATTTTAATCTTGTTTGCATTGAAATCCATCAATTTTTCATACTCCATTTTGATAAAGGCCCTCAAAGAGGAATTATGGAATTTCAAATTCATTATGTGCTATCTTGGTGCCTTGGAGGTGCCTGTAGAGGGTGGAAGAAGATTTACTACCCCTTATCTTCTACATAATTCCAATTGGTAACCAGGATAGGTACATTTTCTATATTCATGGCTCCCTTTTTCCCAACATGGTAGGTAAAACCTATGGATTTTCAAAGTCATTTTGGGTTGTTCTAGTGGGTCAAATTGAGCATATTATGCAATATATTTTTATTAAATGTTTTAACTATCAGTTTGTGCTTCACCATAGTGGGATATAGAACCAAGGTACATTTTTTTTCTATAAATGCAGAAACATAGTGGTGGCTTGGAGCTATCATGTGAAATCCTAAGATCCCAAGCATGGTCAACAAGCCCCGTGGTATGAGAATATGATTTGCATCCCATAACACCACTACCAACTTGGAATCAATTATGTTTGATGTAAAGTGATATGTGTCATTTATACAAGATCTTGCATGCTCTACTCATCTTTAAAAAGCTATGTAACATTGTAATTCAATTGTAATAAAATTAAAATAAATGGTTGGGTTATTCTTCGTTATTCATTTATAATAAAGAATTATTTTTTGTGTTTAGTGTCTATTCAAATTACAAATAATTAGAATTAATGTTACTAGCACTTGCACCTAAAGGAGGTTCAAGGATTACAATAATACAAAACTATATGTATGTTAATATGTTACAGAGTATGTTTTTGCACATGGATAGGCTGCAAGTTGAAAGTTCTAGTTGCATGTGGTTGGATTAAACAATTAATAATAAGTGATAAATAATGGAATGAAATAAACTTAGACAAATCTAGATTTTTTCCTTCAAGAAATTAAGTATTATCTAATTATGAAATATTTGCATGCAAATTTAAAAAATAAAGCCATACAAATAAATAAAAAAATTGTCATCAAATTGACAAAAAACACTAAAAATGGAATAGAATGTTCCCATCCAATTGTCAAATCAATATTTATTTGTATTTTATGTGATAAGTGAGATTTTGGAGGCTTTTACCTAATATTTTGGAGGCTTTTACCATTAAATGGCAATTGGTTTACCATTAAACAACACTCTTTCTAGGGTTTGGTAAAATGTTGTCACTCTTGCTATGCCTTTCTAAAATGTTGCTTAATATGTGAATTTAGGTTCAAAATCCCTAAAAAACCCTACCTAGTTTGTTCCTCCCTGCACTTTATTAATTATTTCTAATTTTTCATTGACCTGCTCCCCCAATTCCCAATTTCATTACTAATTTTATTAAGTCCTTTGCAATGTTAAGTTACGAGTCCCTTAATCCTCTCCTAGAGCTAACTTAAGAAGAATATTTTGCATGTGCTTAATTAAATGGCTTAAGTGAGCCCACACTTAATCTATGGTTCCCATTTCTTATTATGCCTTTTTCACTAATATGTATGAAGTATTTTATTAAGGAATAGAACACCTGTGGAACTGCAAAAGAGTTCACACTTGAATCCTTTTTAGTGGTTTCCTTTTGGCATTATTTTGCGAGTCCACCTATAGTTTTATAAAGGTTAAGTTAATTTTCATCAAATCATGGAAAGGGGACATGTTTCAATGTCATGCTTTTTAAAAGGATTCCACGGGTTCATAGGATGATTCAAGATCTATATGTGATTCACAAAATCATGGAATAACATGTGGACTCATCTCCATGTCTCCAATGGGTTTTCTATCAAAGGATAGGATTGTGAGCAACAAAATGGTGACATGTGGCACAATATCAGGAGGATTTTGTATACTAGCACACTTTAAATTTTTAAAACACACGTTTATATCATAAGTTATTTGATTGTTTGATGAAATTTTGATGGATGGTTGTAGTTGAATTATGGAATGAAATGCACAAAGTGCTAGCCTTGTGAACTCAAACCTCTGGAATCATGCTATAATTGTTAGATTTAAAAAGATCAAAAGTTGAGAATTAATTTGAGATGGAATATTTGAATGAACCACCTCTTGCCAAAAATGATCAATTATAGAATGTGTACAAATGCAAGATAATTCTTGAATTGATTTCTAAGTGTCTATACATAATTGAAATGAAATAATTATGTATCCTAGAGGTAACATGTTTCATTCACTTTAATATTTGAGAAAAAGAAAAAAAAACGTGAACTTTCTACTGCTAAGTGATTTTATTTTTAAGTGAGAGGGTCAACGCAAAGGAAGATTGCTCATTGTAGTGCATCAAGGATATTTTGGGTTCCAACATAGCCAATCCACACATGTCAATATCTTTGTATTAATCTTTCCAAGAATCAAAATCTAGGTAAGTGAAAGACAAAAATCCTATGTTTCATCATTTTTTAATGTTTTAATCTTGGGGTTTAGGGTTGAGAACTTGAGAAACTTATGAAAAATTAAGAACTTAAGAGGTACTTCACATTGTACAAGCATGTCTACCACCACTACCAAACCATTTTTGGGGAATGCGAAGAAAAATCAAATAGAAAAATAGATTATGATGGAGTGCTTAAAACCTCATGTTTCATGGATGAATACCATGATATTTATGATCCTCAAATCTATGGTAGGCTTACCTCAAAACTTTTATTTTCATGTGAGAATAAAGTTGCAAAGAAAATGAAAAATATTAAAATAATTCCAACTAATAGTATCAATGTGTCGTGGGTAGCTAGATTGGGGCACATGATGTTACATGAGGTTTTCCCTTGCCCAAAATATATCATCGTCTGCACCCATAATTATGATGGCTAAAAAGAGTAATTGTTATAAAGATAGAAAAGAAGAAATGTTATAAATTACTTTAGAATAATGTGTTGGGGTTTACAATTGAAGAATTTAGAAACATCCACATTGACCTAGAAAGGCTTGCTAGTGATTATGAAGCATTCAATGAAGGGGATAAAAATACTTTTCTAAATTAAAATAGTTCAAGATAATCATATTAGCTTATTCAAAAATAATCATAAGCCTCCTTATGATTTGGTAATTTTTAGACCATGGGTTCAGGATACTATTTTCATGCTAGCATTTTTCCTCAGATTGTATAGCAATCGGGAAGTGGGTGCAAGCCTCCTTGAAATGGTATTTAATATCCACTATGGTAAGTGTCCTGTCAAATATAACTTTCTTGAGTTCATTGTAGAATCAATGTATAAACAATTTTCAATGATTAAAGGAGGTTCCACTAAGACATTTAGGTTCACAACCTACTTGTGCTATTTTTTTCTATTCAAATTTAGTGGATTTTTTCTGAAAAAAATGCTTTGGATTTAGCCCTACACGAATGTTGAAGAAAAAAATTGGCTCCAGTATATGATTGGACCACTAAGATAAGGATGCATGATTCTCAAAGGAACTACAATCAATTTTTAGACTAATTTTTGGCTCCATTGTATGAAGCAATTACAAATACTCCAATGCCTAGATTTCGTATGTCTTGTAGAAATTGCATTCAACTAGGAAAATAAATACAATTGGCTGATTGGTACTTAATAGAAGAATATAATGTGCTAAGATTTTATGGATCAAGAGTAGAGTCATAAAAACTTCCAATACATTTGATAGAAAGGGTTTTTGCATTCGAATATGTATGACAAATGGAGAGTACTAATCAACTATACTTTGTGAGTCAGAAAAAGAAGAGCATATTTCCTTCTTTACCCTTTTCACATGGAGGGTTCACATTCGAGAGAAAAGAATTTAGTGTTGTAAATTAAATTTAAAAAAATTAAAATTGATGTTGTCTCACATTGACAATATGATCCATGTGACACCATTGAATCATGGATGGTGGCCAATAATATTTTTGCAAGTAGAATTCAACATCAAAGTAAACCCTTGCTTGAAAACTTGAAAAACAAGGATTCTTGGATGAGTTCAAAATAGAAATGGAGAAAATTACTATTGAGAATGGTATTTCTTTTGAAAAATTGTCAACAGAAATTATGGCATTGCACTAATAGAGAGAAGCAGAGAGGAAAATCAAGAGGTATGATAGATTTTATGAAAAAAGTGATCAACCATCTACTAAAGTAAAAATACCAGATTCTCTAAATATGGCTTGTAGAGAAAAATTGGACACAATAAAAATTATTGCCATTTGGTATATGAGGAAGCATCTAGGTGAACCAAAAACTAGTGTGATGTTTCAAGAGATCAAAGAATATTGGACAAGTTTAGCAATTTGTGGAATAAAGATCATCCCTCTGAAGCTAAAGAAAATGATGATGAATTTGATGATGATACAGAAGAACAAAGTGTACAATATAGTTTAAGTGAGACCAAAAAAGAAACATATACTTCAAGAGTAGTGATAGCCAAAAAAATGGGTTATGAACGTGGTGGTTTGGGGTCCAAAAGATAAGGCATTTGGGTGCCAATAGAGGTAGGCCATAGAAAACCTAGTGATTTGCAAGGAATTGGAGCTAATAAAAAAGCCCAATGGTAGAGAAGGACAACTAAAACAATTTATTTTGTTACAACTTTGGTTCCTAATCTTCATGCTTAGATACAATCACAACTAGAACATGCTTGCAGTGGAGAATCTAATTCAACTGGCACTATCACTGGTGGCGATGTTATGGATAGTAGTACTAGTAGTGTTAAACATGTGTTGCAGCAATAAATTGCACCAAAGAGGCCAACAATACAAGATACTACATAGACCCAATGATCAAGGAATTTTTAAGCAAAGGATTATGATAGGTCAAAGTCCAACTACCAATACCACTACCACTACCTTAATTTACACCCCAAAGGAGTTATTTCTAGGCACTCCTCTAGTTAGTGTGACTACAACAGCAATGGCTAATCCTCAACCTTAGGCCCAATCTCAAATAATTGGATATGTTCCCATCACTGCAATTACTTCTTTTCTATTCAAGCATTCTATTATGTTTGTGGGCCTCGATTTTGATTATAATGATGAGTTAAAAAAAAATCAGAAATGTATAAAAATAAAGGAAGCAACTAATAAAGAGTACATCTACTGTAACTTTATATCCTACAACAACTAGGGTATTACCCACATTTGACCCAAATACAAAAATCATGGAGTGCATGTTTGTTGTTCCCATAGTTCAAAATAAAATAGAGAATCAAATGGATTGCTCTAACTTTTAGGTGAGAAATTTCTAATTGGATTATTTTGGATAAAAAAATCTGACAAAATTAATGTATAAAAAATGATCAATGAATTTTTGTACACATGATTCGAATTAAAAATACAAATACAATACCTAGTGCACAACCTATGGTATTGTGAGAGTTTTCAAAAGAACAACAAACTCAAAAGGAGTTTTATGCAGCTCAAAACCTAAATTATTTACATTCAAAACTAAAATATGTACATATCAAGAGGAATTCCAATAGTCATCACATTGTCTGGAATTTGAAATTACAAAACTAAAGCAACAAAATGTAAAACTTTCAAAAAAATGTGTTATTTTCTACTCAACTTGGCAGGGTCATAACTCCTAGCCTAGTGGTCGAAATCTAAACTTATCTACCTCATTGGAAAGGTCTCAAAGAGATCTAATTTTAGTCTCTTAAATCCAATGCCTAGAAAATTCAATTTAAGGGACTAATGAAACTTCTGACCCCAAATTATGCTCTAAAGACCTCCTAATATGTGATTTACTAAAATGTAGAAAATACCAAAAAAAATGAATTTTTAGTATTTTCCATCTTTGCTTGAACTAACACCTTTGAATCACCCCCAGGATTTTTTGGATCATTCCTCCCCCCTTGGAAGGTAATGGGCCCCATTGCATTCAATTGCTATAGCAAATGAGGAAATTGGATTTGAATCTGTTGCTAAGTTAACCACTTACCTTGGTGAGAAAGCTGACCTACTCGAACCACACAATAGAGATGTAAGAGCTGAAGATTAGCTCAATACCCAAGACCACCTACAAAAACAAGGAAAACCTTCTACAAGAGAGTATGCAAGAATATGAGCTTACTTGATATTAAGACCTATCAAATGATGAGGTAGGAAGTATGATACAAATAAGTACAATGACCTTCATTATATAGGAAAGATTGAGATGTAGGATTGAACATGATGTTAACATGTGTCATAATCCTATGACATGTGACAACTAACTACCTAGGATAATGTGAAGTCTAGATAAGACTTCTAGAAGGAATCTTATATCCTAAGGAAATATGTGAATAAGGGTCAAGGCCCCATTATAACCTATCACCTAGTAAATGATACCTAGGAACATAATTAAATGCCTAACTTATGTAACTGTAATCAAATAATTAATTTCACCAACAAGAGAGGGATTCACTAATTTTTGAGATTCTTCACAAATACTTCGGTGACATGATCACTTTGTAATGGAATAGTGGTTTGTGGATTCAATTATGTAGCATGCATGTGTTTAGTGTCCTATGAAATTTCCAACAAAGGATGAAAATAAGGTTTCAACAACTCCACATTGGAAATTGGATGAAACCCTATAATTGATGGTAAATTAAGCTCAAATACATTTTCACCAACTTTTTTGATAATGGTATATGGGCCATAGCAAATAGGACAAAGTTTCTTGTTTAATGGTCCTTGAAGACGCTCCTTCTGAAGATGCAACCACACCTTGTCCCCAACATGAAATTAATAAGGATTTCTATGTTGATCATGTCTATCCTTATACTTCTTATTGTTTCTCTCCAAGATCTCATGAACCTATTGGTATAGGTTTTTGATCTTATCAATGAACTTTGTTTCTTTGTCTACCTCCTTCTTAGCATTTGGTGAAATTTCAAGTTGTAGTATAGGTAGTGCTATATCCATAGGTGCCAATGGTATTGGTTGATGCCCAAGACACACCTCAAATGGATGGTTCCCTATAGAAATATGGAGTGCACGATTGTAGCTGTGTTGGACATAGGGTGGACTCTCATCCCATGTGTGAGGATGCTTTGAATGATACGTTCATAAGATGTGAATGGTCATCTAATTTACCACCTCCATTTGTCCATTTGTTTGAGAATGGAATGTTGTAGACTTCGTCAACTTCGTGTCCATCTTAGCCCATAGTGAAGACCAAAAATTGTTGATGAATCTACTATCATTATCAGCAAAAATTGTTTTTGGCTACCAAAATGAACCCAAACATGTTTTAAAAAATAGCTTAGTGGTCTCTTCTACATAAATAATCTTCTTACATGCCACCATGATAGCCATTTTGGAAAACCTGTCTACCACCACATATACACAATCATGACCTTATTTGGTAGTTGGAATCTTAGACATGAAGTCCATTGAAACTGACTTCCATGGTTTATCAGGGATAGGTAGGGGTAAGTATAGGCCTATTTTACAATTTATAGGATTTATAATTGCACAGGCTACAAAAACTTGAATAAATGAAATGACATCATGTTTCAGTTTTGACCAACAAAAGTATTTTTGAATGATAACAATGGTCTTACCAATGCCAAAATAGCCTACAACACAACTATAGAGTGCTTCCCATATAATCATTTTGCATTATTTAGTGGGAACACATATGTGACCAACGTGACAAAGCATCCCATCTTGCAAGTGAAAATCAGGGACATACTTGCCTTCTACCAATTTGCTATAAATGTCAAAAAAATCTGGGTCATTCCATATAATTAGGGTCAATCTATTGTTTGATGACAAGATGAATCGAACACCATTGTCAAAGTTTCAATTGGAGGCTTCCTCAAACAATCTGCCACTTTATTATTTCTTCCCTTCTTATGACGAATGTTGAGATGAAATTGTTGCAGATAAGCAGACCATCTTTGATTCCTATCATTTTGCAACTTCCCTTGTGTCTACAAAAATTGAAGGGGTTTGTGATCTATATGTATAAGTCTCCTTTCCCAAAATGTAATGTTTCCACTATTTGTAGGCATGAACAATGGCACATAACTCCTTGTCATATGTGGGGTATCTATGGAAAGTATTAGAAAAATTATCACTGTAGTAGGCAACCGAATGTCCATGTTACATGAGTACAACACCAAGGGCATATTCAAATACATTTGTTTCTATTTTAAAGGATTGATGCAAGTCTCAAAGGGATAACACTAGTGTTAAGTGTAGTCTTCTCTTTAATTCCTCAAATTCCCATTTCTTTGCATCTATCCATTAATTTTTTCTTATGATCCACCCCTTAATGATTGATATAGAGGCCATGGCTTATGTGAGAAACCAAAAACAAACCCACAATAAAAGTTTTCCAAACCTAAGAAACTGTGAAGCTCCATCAAATTTTTAGGAGATGGAAAGTCCTTGATAACTTGAATCTTTGTAGGGTCGACATGAACACCCTCACTGTCAATAATGAACCCCAAGTATTATATTCTTTGCATACCATAGGAAAAAAATTCTATGTTGGGATAGAGTTTGTGTTTTTGTAGAGTCTAAAGCACTTGTTCAACATGTTGCAAATGCTTACTCCATGTTTTTCTAAAGATGAGTATGTCATCTAGATACACAACCACAAAAGAGTCAATGAATGGCTTGAGCACATCATTCATCAGCCTCATGAAATTGGTAGGAGTGTTGGTTAGCCCAAAAGGCATGACCAACCATTCAAACAAACCTTCCTTAGATTTAAAAGTAGTCTTCCACAAATTTGATAGGTCAATTGTTACTTGGTGATATCCATATTTCAAGTCAATTTTGGTGAATAACTTAGCCCCTCTAAGTTGGTCCAAGAGATCATCAATTTGAGGAATTGGGTTATATGTTTTTCACAGTGATTTTATTTAATTCCCAATAATCAAAACATAATCACCACATTCTATCTTTCTTCTTAGTAAGAATAATAGGGCTGCCACATGGTGAAGCACTTGGACGACTGTGTCCTTTCTAAATTATCTCTTTATTTTTCCTCTTGATTTCATCATTCTCCAAGACTAACCTCCTATACACTGGCTCATTTGGTATTGGTGTCTCTGGAACTAGATCAATAGAATGTTTGAATTGACAATGAATTGGAACCCCTACTAGTGAATTAAACACATTATTATATTGCTTTAATATTTGATCCATTCTCTTTTGTTGGTATGTTGTGGAAAATTTAGCATGTGTATTTAAAATGACTACTTTCATTTCCTTAGAATGAACCATAAGCAATGCAAAAGCTCTAGTTTGACCAATCAAACATTTACACTGTTTTGCACTAATCAAAGATGCAGATTGTTTAGGACATGCGTCTAGTATACTTTGTGTGTTATGGACTCATATACACCATAGCATTGATACATGTATGGTTTCTTCAGCAAGACATCACATACATCTAAAGGTGCTACATCATAGATTATTTCATCATTGAATGAATTTATTATATATGATAGAAAAAGACCATTTATTTAATTGAATATCTTGTCCTTGGCTTACCCATCACACAGAATATGGTTGTGGATGTTTTGTTGTTTTCAAATTTAGTCTCTTGACTATCTCCACAAAAATCAAATTCTTATAGCTACCACTTTCAACAATAAAATGTAGATCCTTTCCACCAACCCACATTTGTGAATGGAACCGTCATTCTTCATCCTCACAAGGAAATATTTTAGTAGTTGCAATAGTGGCATATGGGTTTGCCTCTATGATCTATTCATTATCATTTGGTTCGAAAGGGTCTATTGGTAGTGATTCAAGCTCATCTCCCTCTTCATGTGTCTCTATCATCAAATTCTTAATGGTTCTACAATATTTGGTTTTATGAGATGAACTCTTATGTATTTCGCACCACATGTCTATATCTTGTGTCTTCTTGGTACCCCATGTCTTCTTTGTTGTTGGTGAATTTGAGGGACATTCTTTGGCTATTGGATTCCTTGCAAATTTATTACTACCTTTACCCTTTGATTTATTATTTACAAGAAATCTTTCTTCCCTTTTTTTTGAATTTCTCTTCAATTTTATGGTATATTTGTAAGAAATCGCTACTCTGTCAATATTGAAAAAAATCATCTTAGTCTACATATATATATGAATTCTGCTATGATACTTCAACATGCAATGCTTCTCATAATCCTTGATGCCAAGTTTTCTTGTTAGAGAATAGAAGGTATTGGTGTAATCTTGTACAATTGATCTTTCTTTTGTCAAAGCAACTACCACTACATTTTTTTTTCATAAGTATCCTCAGGGAAGTATGCTTCTTTGATGTACTCCACTAATTCTCCCCATATAGGCTTATTATCAAATTTTAACTCCAATTCTAGTCTGATGAGTATTTCTCTATCTGCTACCTTGATTTCCCATGCTTGTTCCACATGGATCTTACCTTTAAGGAGGGAAAAATTTATTTTCTCCACATCTGAGAAATGATTCATAGAGAAATATCATTCCAATTTTGATAGCCAATCATCAACATCAAATTTTCCTTCAAAATTTGGGATGTCAAAATTTACTTGCACCTTGAATGGAGTGTGTCCACTAAATGGTATTTTTTCCCCGTTTGGTTGCTGGTTACCTTGGTTCTATAGAAATAGATGTGAAAATTGATTCATCATTTCTTCTCTCTTCTTATTTAAATCTTTTTCCATAATCATCTTGATAGGGTTTTATGAATCACCTTGTTCTTCTACCATCTTTGGTTGTGTGCATCTCAAAGGAGGATAATCTGACAAACTGTCTTTTCAATCCTAATAGATGATATCCTAACCTTGTATGAACTAAAATTTAGGAGCATTCCCACTCTGATACCACTGATCTAAATTAAAAATTTGAAGACAATACCAGTTGTACAACCTGCAGTATTGTGAGAGTTTTCAAAAGAATAACTCGGAAAGAGTTGTATGAAGCTAAAAAACTGAATTATTTACATTTAAAATAGAGATATGTACATAGCAAGAGGAATTCCAATAGTCATCACATTGTTTGGACTTTAAAATTATAAAACTAAAGCAATAAAACATAAAATTTTCAAAACAACATGTGTTATTTTCTACCCCAACTTGGCAGGGTCATAACTCCTAGCCTAGTGGTCAAAATTTGAACTTCTCTACCTCATTGAAAAGGTATTGAAGAGATGTAATTTCAGTACCTTAAATCCAAAGTCTACGGAACATTCAATTTAAGGGACTAATGACACTTGCAACCCCAAATTCTACTTCGAAGAGCTCTAAAAATGTGATTTACTAAAATGTAGAAAATACCAAAAAAAAATGAATATTTAGTATTTTCCATCTCTGCTTGAATTGACACCTTTCAATCACCCCTAGGTTGTTCTATATCAACATATCATTTCTAAATCAAGAGAGAGAAAAGAAGGTGATAGATTTAAATAGAAAAGTTACAAGTAGGCATAGCAAATGAGAAAGAAAAGAGGAATGCAATAGATAACAAGAGCAATGAATTAGAAAAACGAATTAAAAAAATTGCCTCTATATCTACAAGAAAAAAAGGATAAAAAAACAGAGGTGGAATTGAATGAACTAAAGAAAAGGCTATATGAGAGAAAAAATAAATATGATGATGTAAAATCCACTTTATAAAATTAAAACGAAACCTCGCAAAAGAAAAAAAATGGGAACAAAAATTGGAGGAAGAGAGAAAAAATAGTGAAATATTGGCGACAGATTTGATTTAAGAAAAAAAGGAAATAAAATCTTGTCAAAATAAGTTAACTATGTTTTGTAGAGAAACAATGAGGCATATGAAAAAATACATAGGATTGATCATTTTTGTGAATTGTTTCAATTGATTTATGATCTGATAGTACATAATAGGAAGCTCAAGAAATATGTAATGGACAACAAAAATGTGATTTCAAGAGAGAAAATTTCAAATCAAAATTTACAAATAGTCTACAAAGCCAATGACAATGAATTGATATCAAAAGGAATTAATGACTAGATTGATGCCTCAATGAAGGTTTCTCTATCATTCAAAAGTGTTTGATAATTTATGTGAAACAGAGGAATTTTGGGATTGGGCTACAAAAAAAGATGAAGCTGGATAAAGAGGTAAGGAACTTGACAAAGCTTGGTTTTCTAAAGGCTTTTGAAACAACTAAGTGATTCATAGGAAATTATGATTTTAGAAAGAAGTTGGAGGATACAAGGAAGCCTATTTAAGCATTAAAATTAGGGATTTTTGCCCCAGTTTATCCATCAAACTAGGGTTTTGCACTCCCGGCATCATTTTTTCCCAACTGAAGCTCGTTTCACATCTTTTTTCGTGTTTTGGAATATTTTCAGCATCCTAGAGCCCTTCTGGACCCATCAGGAAACTTGTCTTTTTTTTTATAAATCACCCAAAAATCCAAATTTTTGTCTGATCTCTCGAGGGGGCAGTATACCAGTGTAATTATTCTCACTCGGGTAGTAGTGGGGCATCTGAAAAAATCATAAATTTTTTGAATTTTGATCTTGGCAAGATTATACTTTGAACCAACACAGCAGGTACATTGCTTCAAAGAGGGGAAAAATATAGACATGTAAATTATCCTGATTGATATCATGCACTCGACTCTGATTCACTAACACCGATTCTTCCTTAATCATTCCTTTACTAACCAATTAATTAAATAATCTTTATTTCATTAATTCATCAAAATTCCTCTTTGATTAAATAAATCAACTGTATTTAATTAAATTCTAATAATTCCTCTTTGATTAAATAAATCAATTTTATTTAATCAAGTCCTAATATTCTCTCTTTAATTAAATAAATCAACTCTATTTAAATAAATCTTAATGTTCTCTCTTTGATTAAATAAATCAACTTTATTTAATCATAATGTTCTTCATTTAATTGAATAAATAAAATTTATTTAATTAAATTACTAATCTCCCAACTATCCTCTCATTTGATTTAAATAAATATAAATATCTAAATCAAATGTCAAATCAACTAACTTCATCTAAGTTAATTGATCATTAATTAACTTCTAATGTTAATCCTCCATTCCTCTAGCTTTTGCAAGTTGCACATGTAAATCAATTTATTTGATTTATTAATTCCTCTATTTTCATTAAAACGTGGCATATCCTTGGAATATTCCACCTATTTGAAATCTCCTTCCCAAAGGACTTTTGTCCTCCAACTTGGAATTAAAGGCACTTACATCCCCTCTTGCACAAGTCACTTCTTCAAATTCAAATTCTACCTACATGCATTTAACATGCACATTGTTCAAAATGTGCTCCTCCCATTCATTAGCATGTTGACAAGTGGCACAATGCCATTGGTTCAAATGTTAATTCCACATTCTTCCTATTCCTCATTCTTCAATCCTTCTCCATTATAAATAGAGGCCTTCTCTATTTGATTTGGCATCCACAATCCATGTAAGATCATTATGTTCATTTGAATCCACAATCATTCACAAGTTTATGCAAGGTTATTATAGTCATTTTGAATTAAAAGTATCCATTTTCATCCACATTTCATCCATGTTAGCATAAGAGTTCATCATTCATAGCAAGGATATTGGTATTTTGCATCAAGGATCAATCAATCATCATCAAGCTTATCAAGGAATTGGGAAAGGGCTACTTTCCACATCAAAGTAGCACCAATTCCCCCATGGGATACTGGTTTGAGCATTTTGAATAAGATATCATTAGTTTTTATTTGATATTTCATCTTGTTTTCTTATTCTTGTGTTTTGAATGAATTTCATGGGGAATGTTTGGTTTGAACTTGTTTAAGGACTAATGTTTGCTTGGTTGTCCATGTTTGAGCAGGTTTAGGCAAACCATTCTACACAATGATACATTTAAATGTTGGGTGAATCAAACCTCGAAAAAACACATACATTATAATTTTGAAGGTGATTATGGCCCTATAATTATCATGGAGTTATCATAGTATTAGCGAAATGGGTCCTCATACACAATTATTTTTTAATGTAATTGGAAAAATGTGTCCTCAAATGTAAAAAAATTTAATGTTATTGGTGAAATGGGTCCTCATATGCAAAAATTTGTAAGTTTTATTGGTGAAATGGGTCCTCACACATAGTGAACATTTAATGATGTTGGAAAAACATGTCATGATTCATATTGTCATTTTAATAGTATTGTCAAATATGTGGGTGATTTAATACATGCTTCAGAGATTCTAGGGAAAAAATATTAATTAGTCTATTGGAAATGCATAGATTGGTATGGTAAAACTATTAATTAAATATGACTCAAAATAAATCGATGAAAAATTGAAATACAATGGATTGATAATTCATAAAATCCAAGCAATTTTACCACCTTGTTGGTTGTAATATATTCGCCAATTTTGACTTGGCTAATATGAACTATTTGCTAATTGGTGAAGATTTTCCACTAAAAATGATTAGCCTTGAATAAAATTCATCATGAGTAGAAGAAAAGTGTGAAAAGATATAAAGAATGGAATAATGATTAGCCTTTCCAATTGCAACAACTTGTCTACTCTGTAAATCTCAAATGAATACTAAATCTAGAGTAAACTCAATAGTCTTCCATGTACCACTATGTGTAATATGTTATATATAGAAAGAAGATTGTTTACAATCATAGGAATATGTAGGACATCATTCAAGCTCCCAGTACCCATGTCAACATCTCATTTAGCACAAATAGTAATGTAAGTATTATTATCTGGAATCAATGTCTTAGTTGTAAGGAAAGGCTCAAATGACAAGAACTAATCTGGTGAACATGTCATGTGATTGAAAGCTATAGAGTCGAGAATTCATCTAAAATACTCATTAACTTTAGTTACAACAGGGATTTAACTTTCATCTTATCACTTCCATTAGAAAAACCTAATCATCCTGAATTTATGGATGATGAGGGTTGTAAAGAAGAAGAAGGTGAACTAGAAGACTTTGAAGGCAAGGAAATATTATGCTCCTAAAGAAGTTTCCTCATTTCTTCTAAATATTTTTTATAGCCATTATGTTCACAATGCCCCAGTTTATTGAAATATTTTCATTTGAGTTTATCTTTCTTAGGTTTCTCATCTTTGGAAGAGGTAGCAATCTCAATAAATTTTTCCTTAGTCTTATCTTCCTTCTTACCTTTTCCTTTGGGTTATTGTGCTAACAAAATCTGATTCTTAGTAAGTGCATCAAATAAGATAATATTTTCCTACTCTCTAGTCAGTTGATCACAAAATGTCTCAAAAGAAGACCTACATTAAAATATTCACCTATTCTATCCATGATGGAATAAAGTAAAGAACAAAATAAATCAAATGGCCCCGTCAACTTAGACACAATCAAGGATAAACATTCCTTATCAGATTTATATTTTCCATGTTGGTTGTTGTGGTTGTGTTGCTGATATGTTGTTGTCATTTATGTCAAAACTATTATTATTAATTCATTTGAAGTTGTATATGTCAAGGATATTAAGAAAATTGTAAAGAAATGAGTTGCAGGTTGTCAGTGGTGAAGTGAAGTTCAGTATATCGGTTATTTCTATTCATTTTTTATCAAAGGTTGTGGACTAAATGGTTTTTTACAAAGTGTATCTATTTTACCCATGTCGAGTTTCAGAGATCCGCATGAAGATTTGATCGAGTTATGAAGATTTTCATTTTTACAATTTTTCTTTTTCTTCGGTTAGTGTTCCTGATTGAAGATGAGGCTATTTAAGTTAGTCCAGTTGTTTTGAATGCTTCTCTTGTGATTCATGATGCTTGTGGATACTTCTAGATCATTCTCTATCTTTTTTGTACGTCTGCATTGATCATTGTGCTCGTGGTTGGCGATTTTCTCTTGGGTGTTCATGTTTTTCTTGTTCTTGGTTGACATAGTGTTTGTAGCGTGTTGTGGATCTTTGATGAGAAATTAATTGAAGTTTTTTTGTGTTGGAGATGTTGATTTGGGTCCTCACTAAGTTTTGGCTGACCTTGGTTGATTCGCATTAATAATCTTTAATGTTTTGGGCTGATAGTTTATATTCATTTTATTATTTCTTTGTGGCCGACATGAAGGGATGAAATTTCATGTTGTAGATATATATAAGCAATTGTTCATTTCATTTGAAGTATGTTGAATGTGTGTGTGCTCTAATAATTTTCTAAATCATTCGAAGGTAGAGAAGTGTGTGAAGAAGAGTGAAGAAGAGTGGAGAAGTGTTCATGTGCTTAACTGGAACTGTAATTAGGCATTAGCAGATGCTATTTTCTCAGTTCAAAATCTAGATGGTTGTAATTTGAATCTTTTTGTAAGACAGTGTGTCTTCCTTTGTAATTGAGCAGTGAGCTCTAGGAAGTGTGACTGAATGCATGTGCATTCCCCATATTTCATTTTCTTTATACATTTAACAGGGTATAATCTTGTGGACTAACCTCCACCGTGGTTTTTCCCCTAATAGGGTTTCCACGTAAAAAAAAATCTTGGTATTATGTGTGTTTTTGATGTGTTGATGACTTATGCTTTCATGGTTAATTATCAGATCTGAGAATAAGGTTAATAAGTTGAATAAGTTTTGAATTTTTGTGACAACTGATCGACCACCACCCTCTCAGTGGTCTACCCTTGTATTGCCAACAATTGGTATCAAAGCAAGTTCCTTGGAAGAAGTTTATCAGCATAAGGTGATATAAGATGGAAAGTTACAAGAAGGATAGTTTGAGATTTGATGGAAAAAAATATTCTTTGTGGAAGACTCAAATGGATTGCCATCTAATTCACATTCACCACCCCCCTCTCAGTTGTCTACCCTTGTATTGCCAACAATTGGTATTAGAGCAGGTTCCTTGGAAGAAGCTTAACATCTTAAGGTGATCTGGGATGGCAAGTTACAAGAAGGATAGTTCTAGATTTGATGGAACAAATTATTCTTTGTGGAAGACTCGAATGGAATGCCATCTAAGATGCATTGGTGAACCCTACTAGAGCATTACACATAATATGTATATTATTCCAAAAAATGGTCCTACTACTTCTATTGAGATCAGAGATGTTGAGTATAATATCCGAGCTAAGGAAGCTTTCTTGAGTGCTTTGATTGATTCTGAGATGAAAATTTTTATGGATCTGAAGACTACTCATGAGATCTGGAAAAAGTTGGAAACCTTGTATGAAGGTGATGCTAATGTGAAAATTGTTAAGTTGCAGAATTTGAAAGGGAAATATGAAAGGTTGAGAATGGGTGATGATGAGAACATTAATAATTTCATGCAAAGAGTGAATGAACTTTTTTGTGGTATTAGATGTTATGGTGGAAAGATAGATGAATTTGAAATTGTTGCTAAAGTGCTTAGATCCCTGCCTGATTATTAAAAAGTCAAAGCTAGTGCTATTGAAGAGCTTTGAACTGTAAAAAACATAACTAGAGATATGTTGGTTGGTAAGCTAACTTCTTTTGAGTGGAGTGAATTTGGTGATGCCCTTCCTAAGTTTGAATCTGCATTTAAGGATACTACTTCTGGAACAGATAGACAGAGATATGATCTGGGTGAAATTTCATCTAGAAAGACATTCAAGTATGAGGATGAAACCATACAGATTGAAGAAGAAGAAAGAGAGCTAGAAGAGTTGGAAGCACTTATTGTCAAAAGAGTATCGAGAGGAAAAGGTAAGTATGAAGGAAAATTGTCTCTTAAATGTTTTTCTTACAATAAAATAGGTCATTTTGCATCAAGGTGTCTAGAAAGAGCCCCTAAACCAAGACATAACAAGCCTAGATTTCAAAAGAAGTGTTACTATGCTACTGATGAAGGCATGACAAATGATGAATCTGATAAAGCAAATAGAAGTGATGATGAATGGTTATTTGTTGCTATCAAGGAAAAAAATCTTGTATCTACTGAATCTATTGGTTGTACAAATGTGCAGAAATCCCTAGCTGCTCGAGTTGAAGAAAAAGATGAATGGGTAATTGACAGTGGATGTTCACATCATATGACAAGAGAAAAGAGTAATTTTGTAAGCTTGGAAAATTATGATGGTGGTGTTGTGAGATTTGGTGATAATACAACTGGTGTGATTCGTGGAAGAGGTTGATTTTTTCTTGATGGTAAGCATAATACTAAAGATGTTCTATATGTGGAAGGCTTGAAGCATAATATTTTGAGTGTTGGTAAAATGGTGTATAAGGGATACAATCTTCAGTTCAAGGATGGAAAGTGTAGAATATTGATCATTAATTAACTTCTAATGCTAATCATCCATTCCTCTAGCTTTTGCAAGTTGCACATATAAATCAATTTATTTGATGTATTAATCCTTAATTAACTTCTAATTCTAATCCTCCATTCCTCTAGCTTTTGTAAGTTGCACATGTAAATCAATTTATTTGATTTATTCATTTCTCTATTTTCTTTCAAATGTGGAATATCCTTGGAATATTACACCTATTTCAAATCTCCCTCCCAAAGGACTTTTTTCCTCCAACTTGGCATTAAAGGCTCTTACATGTCCTCTCCTTGAGCCAACTTTGCATTAAAGGAACTTACATCCCCTCTTGCACAAGTCACTTCAAATTCAAATTCCACCTACATGCATTTAACATTCACATTGTTCAAAATGTGCTCCACTCTCCTTCATTAGAATGTTGACAAGTGGCACAATGCCAAGGGTTCAAATGTTAATCCCACATTCTTCCTATTCCTCATTGTTCAATCCTTCTCCATTATAAATAGAGGTCTTCTCTATTTTATTTGGCATCCACAATCCATGTAAGATCATTATTCTCATTTGAATCCACAATCATTCACAAGTTTATGCAAGGTTATTATAGTCATTTTGAATTAAAAGTATCCATTTTCATCCACATTTCATCCATGTTAGCATAAGAGTTCATCATTCATAGCAAGGATATTGGCATTTTGCATCAAGGATCAATCAATCATCATCAATCTTATCAAGGAATTGGGAAAGGGCTACTTTCCACATCAAAGTAGCACCAATTCCCCCATGGGATGCTAGTTTGAGCATTTTGAATAAGATTTCATTAGTTTTTATTTGATATTTCATCTTGTTTTCTTATTCTTGTGTTTTGAATGAATTTCATGGGGAATGTTTGGTTTGAACTTGTTTAAGGACTAATGTTTGCTTGTTTTTCCATGTTTGAGCAGGTTTAGGCAAAGCATTCTACATTTGGCGCTAGAAGGAGGGCACAAATCTCAAATTTAACACATTTTTTTGGTCAAAACTGTTGTTTTTTTCCTTTTTGTTTTTCCTCAGGACACAGCGACACTATTAGTCCAGCATCACTATATAGCGATGTTTCCACTACATCTAAAGGATGGAATTGATGTAATTCTCCTAAGGGTCGAATCATCCAAATTTCAAAGGGTGACATTGGAGAAAATAGCAACGCAATTATAGTCTCTATTTTTCCATAGAGTGACATTGGTTTCCACAGAGTGATGTTGAGGCCTCCAAATACCAATGCCTTCGTGGATTGTGATGTAGGGTTGGGGTAAAGGGTCAATTTTCAAGTTTATTTTAACATGTGCTCTTTTGTTTTGATCTCCTTTGACCATTGACTTGTTCTGTGGTTCTGTTTTCTATAGAATAACCAGCTTTTGCAGGTTAGGTGATCAAGAAGGAAACAAGGAAACAAATGAGAAGATTTTATTATGGCATTATTTCATGATTGTAACAAGTGTTTTTAAACACTTTGGGGAAACCTATAACCAAATCTTTGGAAATTTTGTTATCTTTCAGTTTAGGACTCAACTAAATTTTGTTTGGGATTTAAAGAGAACATATAAAAAGCTTTCTTTTTCTCAAAGTTGGTTAAAAAGAACCTTAGAAACTCACTAGATTTGATTTTGGGTTTTAAAAATTGAACAAGTAACTTCAAACACTTGATTTTGGTGCTTTAAAAAGAATCCACTATTGTCTTTGGGGATTTAAAATGAACATGTGCTTATCTTGTCTTGTAATCATTTTTGCAAACTAATACCATCAAAATGCATATGCACTTCTCTCGAGCTTCACGGTGATCTTGAGAATCAAAATAATTTTGGTGATATTGGGTTTTCTAAAATATTTCCTCCACATTTTGAATTTGGGCTCTTAAAATTGAACAAATCTTGCTAGTGTGAGACAAGTATATTGTGTGTGTTCTCTCTTTGTTCATGCAAACAAAGATTTATCAAACTATAGATGTACTTAATATTTTTTGTTTACCTTTAGAGGGCTTGCCTAGGTGTAAAAAATTACTCACCCCAAGGGGATGACCCAAGCAGTAATGAGCATAAGCCAAGCTCTTCCAAACCGCTATATAAATTTGTGGTTGTGATGAAAATCATAAACAATGGGAAGCGGTGCATGATAACTCTCCCCAAGTGTCTTTATGATGTGTAAAGCCCTTGTTCTAAGGTTTGGGAGATCTCTCACAAGGATTTTATCATTTCACCCCCTAAACTAGATGCCCTTACTATGAACCTTTGTTTAGAATCCAAAATCCCAATATTTGTTGGCGTCAGGAGGTCGAACCTCCGTAGCTGTCCCACATACTTGTGATTCTTTGTAGAGATGAAAAGTTTGTCATGGGAGATTCATGATAACTGAAGCTTGGATAACCTATAGAAGTTATTTTCATGGAGGGGAGCTAGTGTGGTCAAGCTTCTAGTCATCCGCTCTGAATAAGAGTAGTTGGATTTATCCAAGTAGGAATTCAACAAATATTTTTTTTTCCATCCTAGGATTGTGCAATTTTGAGTCAGTTAAATACATTTTTTGGATCTAAAATCTTGAAAACAAACATTCAAAAAGGACATCAAATTTCAAACCTTTAGAAGAAGCAAATGCCTTTGAAAAATCCAAGTGCTACTTCTTGTCCCTAGGGATTTCATCCTTAGAGGCTTCTAAGTATTTGGGTTTATATCTTAATTTTCTCTCTAAAGGAAACATTAGGGAAGTATTTCCTTGATTCTCTTGATTTCCACATAATGGACTTTGTGGGATGAAAATAAATTGAGACATTAGCCATTTATTTTGAAAAACTAAGCAAGAAAATGTTTGTGGTAAAAAGGATCCATTAAGCAAATATAAAAGACAAATTGAACCTCACATGCATTTTCTCAAATGATTTCCTACAAGATCGAAGTTCCAAAACCAAATTCCATCAATCGAAACAAATTTCTTAGTCCAAGAAATCTCAAGAAACATCAATTTATCCTTTACTTAGTTAAAGAAATATTTCTCTATAACTTTTACAAATGTGCATCAAAGGATAACCCAAACTTGTACTCATTCTATTAGTGTCAAAATCCAAGTCTTTTTCAATGTTTTGAGTATCTCACTTTGTAGAGTTAACAAGTTCTTGGAAGTATAGCATGTTCTTTAATACCTAGGTCTTCTAAAAAAAATTCTCTCTAGGTTCACTTAGGATCAAAATCAACACTCTCATCCATCCTCAAACATCAATCAAAACCCACCTCACAAATAACTCTTAGAAATCTTGGAAAAATCCTTCATACTAGACTTTTGATCAATCCTTTAAATCAAATCAAAATAATATTGTTTGACAAAGTGTGTGTGGATGTATCCTTCTTCATACACTTAGTTAAATTATCATCTTGTGGACAAGTTCATTCGAAGACAAAATCTAACCTCTTGGAGTTTATGAGTTCATTATCAAATCCAAATCAAATAAAAATCAAATCCAAATCAAGTCAAAATCAAATCCAAAATAAAAAATCCAAATTCCTAAAGTCTAGTATCCCTCCAAGGTTTCTTATAAGTTCAATCAATTCACACCACTCATCTTTCATCATCTAATCACCACCCTTTGATCCTTAACATCTTAGAATTTCTTTTTTGTACCTAAAGTTTAGACCAATATAAGGAGTTAGAGGTTCACCTCCCATATTCCTAAAAATTGATCCTTATTTTATGATCCAAACTAGATCTCAACACAAGAAGAACATGGAAACAAAGAAATAAACATCCACTTCAAGTGACTTGAGTCAAACTACACCTAAAATCAACCCCATCGGATCTAGCAATCCCCCACTCAATCTTCCTCAACTTCCACAAGATCTTCAAGAGGGAGGTTTCCAAGTGGAGGATATCACCAACAATGTCTTAGGAATGACTCAAGATGAAATCATAGAAATGATCCAAAATCCTGAAAATCACAAAATTGTCAACACAATGATGAGACTTAATCCTTCAAAATACATGTTGGAATTGGCTAAAGAGGGGGATAAACTCCCTTCTGACTATGATGTAATCAGTATTGTGGAAAGACCTCTTGGGATTATGCCACCGGTCTCATTCACACCTTCCTTCCAAAGAATCATTCAACCCATCCCACAACCAATTTCATGTCATGATCCAAGTCAACCCATAGTTAACAAGGGGAGTTCATTTCTTCATGCTCTTCAAACACATACCCTTGTAAATAACCAAGACTTGGATGCAAACACCATCTTGGGTCAATATGTCCCTCAAGATCTGAAACACCCATATGTTTCACTTTTCTTTCATGACACTAACAATCCGTCCACCTTCTCTGCAACACTGACATATTCCCTTAACACAAGTCTCTCTCCCCATGACTTCACAAGGACAAGGGGGACTATTTGGACAAGGGGGGGTCTTTGATCCCTCATCATCACTTTCTCAAGGAAACACACCACCCATATTTCCACCATTTCCCCCTCCATCATTAACAGCCACACCAATCCTCGATTTAGGGAATCTCCCTTTACCAATCATCAATCACAAAAATCAAAATAATCCTCCAATCGTAAATCAAATCAACATACCAAATCCTCTAACCATGCCACCGATATCGCAACATTGGGTGGCACCAATCCAAACAACAAAATCAATTGATGCATCATCTATAAATGTGGTCTCCCAAGGACCTTGCATATCCACTGCACCATCTACCACACAACCCCTTATCATCAATCCAATAGTACCTCAACAACCACCTCAACAAACTCTCATCACAACATCCCACACCATTCTAAATCCTTCACCTCCACCACCAAAACCAAACATGGCAAACCAATACAGCATCACACTGCAAGCTGCCCAACAAGCCTATCAAAAGGCACTTCAACAATTTCAAAATCAACAAGCTACATAAGTTGCACAACTAAAATCCCAACAAGTGCAAACACAACAAGCCATGCAACAAGCATAGCAGGTTACCCAAGCCCAAGAACACCTACTTATCAAGAAAACCACCCATGAACTAGTTATAAAGAAAAACCTCACACATGGGCATAGAACCAAAATTTCACTAACGATGGTGTCATTGATGCCAAAGCTCTCATCAATACCCCAAGGAAAAACACACAATCATATTAGCAACCACAAACCAATAACCAAAACAACACACAAGCCAACATAGTATCACAACCACCCAATTATCAAGTGGTCAACAATTTGAATAATCAAGGGGGACCACCCCCATGAAACAACTATCCCCCCCAAAAAATACACACCCCTTGGGGAATCAATTGAATCTATCATGAAAAAATTGGTAAAGGAGAATCTCATTAAAATTCCCATTTATGAGAATTATTAGGAGACCCAAGTGAAACCACCATGGTATAACAAAAATAACCTTTGCAATTTTTATAAAATCAAGGGGCACACGATGGCTAGTTGCATGAGATTGAAAATTTTGATCCAAGACCTTATCGATGATAGAACCATAAACGTTGAACAACCTGCAAGAAATCAGGACCTTAAGATATACACGAATCTGATGCCAAATCACAATAAAGGGAAAAACCATGGAAAGGAAAAGTATAACAATGTAAACCATGTTTACGACCATGTTGTTGCATCCTTGGATGAATGGATCATTGTTGTCAACGTCAAGGGAGCTAGAGCCAACTATGGAGTCACCACATGTGGTGGAAGGGTTACCATTCCTGGACCATCACAACCACCTAAGGCACCAACCTCTAATCCAAAATCCATTCCCAATAGTTATAATGTCTTAGACCAGTTGAAAATAACCCCCGCTCAAATCTCCATCATGGAGTTACTGAAGATCTCATCCACACATAGAAAAATCCTAGAGGAAGCATTGGCTTCATCCACTATCCCCACAGATCTTGATGCATACCAGTTCCAAACTATGGTTGGACACATCACCACACCACACCTCCTAACATTTTCTGATCAGGACCTCCCAATGTAACCATCTCATAACAATGCACTCCATCTTGAGGTATTGGTCCATAAGAATAAAGTCAAAAGAGTCTTGGTGAATGGGAGTACAGATTTGAATATTTGTACTCTCAAGCTAATAAAGAATAGGGGAGTCTCTAAGCACATCATTGAAAAAGGTAAAGGTATTACAATCAAGGCATATGATGATCAGGAAAGAGTGTCTCAAGGCACTATTCACCTCCCTATTCAAGTAGGGCCGACCATCATGGAAACTACCTGCCAAGTCCTTGATATTGAATTACCTTATAATATCCTCTTGGAGTGCCCATGGATTCATGGGATGCAAGCTGTTGCCTCTAACTTCCATCAATGTGTCTAGTTTCCCTATCAAAATAAAGAGGTCACAATGCATGGTGATCCCAAGCCATTTTATTATTGCAAGAATCTAGAAGAAAAGTACTACAAGATCCCTCAAGTCCCAAAGAATGATGAAGGTCCTACAACTCCATATGTAGACCCATCTACCTTAGCCTCCACTTCTGAGAAAAAGACACCCACCATTCCTGACATCTTTGATATCAAATTCATTATCCAAGGAAATGGGTGTGGAGATTACAAAATGAAGAAGAGTTCCTTCGTAATAGGAGAGTTACCTCAATCTCCTAGATTTCATGGGCAACCACATCCATATAACACTTTAGCCCAAACTTTCAAAGCAGACCCCTCCAGATTCAGATGTTAGGGGGAACTAACTCGGGAAGTGGTGGACAAAAAGGACATATCAAGTCTATTGTAGCAAGATGAAAGGCCTGTGCCTAATCTTCCCATGGATGATAATAGAAAAGGACTATACATAATGCAAGGATGGGGATACAATAAAAACAAGAAACTCAGACAAAATGACAATGGCTTTCTAGAACCTATCATTCCTGAGAAGCATATAAGGAATATTGGCCTTGGATGTACTCCTCCGAAAATAACCATAATTAGCAAAGGTTCCCCTATTAGAAAATTCAAAGCTCCCCCTCAGTTACCGGTATCCACAGGTTTTCCCTTAGACAACTATACATTTGACATAACCGATGTGTGTGATGAGGATCCCATAACTGATCTACCTATGTTATTTCATGATTCCTCCCTTCTCATGATTAGTACCCTATCTTTCAAACTAGATGATCCAACTATTGAGCTAAAACTTGTCTATCCCCAACTCATCGATTATGACCAACAAGGACCACCGATTTTAGACACATTTGAAAATGATGAGGCTCTCTTGGAATTCATGGGATTGCAGGATACGATACCATATAGAGACCACAAAGCCATGTTTGACATTGAGCTGGACACACATGCCTAGATTATGGGGAAACAATTGAATCCCTCAATTGCAAAAGTGAAAATCTAAGAATAATATCTAGGTCTTTGAGTGAAAACCACATTGTGGCACTCTCTGACCCAAAAAATAGTAAAAAAAAAGGATGCATCCAATGGTGAAAATCTCTCTGAGGTGCCAAAGGATGAGGGATTCAATCTTCCCCTTAATGCTATTCATTGGGAGAATTCGACAGTCTTAGCAGAAAATTGCAATCTGATCAACCTAGGAATAGAAGAAATGCCACATATAACCTTCTATGCAAAATCACTTTTCACACTAGCTGCTTTTCTAAGGGAAAGAAAGGTAAACTTTGCATGGTCCTACGCCAACATTCTTGGTCTTGATCCAGAAGTTGTGGTTCACCATCTAGCTGTCTATCTAGAAGAAAAACTAGTAAGTCAAAAACTAAGAAAGATGCATCCAAAATTAGCATTACTAGTCAAACTTGAATTATAGAAGCTCCTTGATGTTGGTTTCATATGGCCAATTGATTATCTAGAATGGGTTTCAAACCTAGTACCAGTTACTAATCCCACTAGGGGCATCTACATCTACACTGACTTTAGGGATCTAAACAAGGCGTGCCCCAAGGATAACTTCCCTCTTCCCAATATCAACATGATTTTAGATCAGATAGCAGGGCATGAAATGTTGTCATTAATGGACAAGTTCTTAGGGTACAATCAGATCATGATAGCCAAAGATGACCAACACAAAAAAGCTTTCACTTTTCCATGGGGAACATACTGCTGGAAAATGATGCCATTTGGGTTAAAAAATGCAGGAGCTACCTATCAAAGAACCATGACACTAATCTTCCATGACATGATTCACAAAACTATGGAAGACTATGTGGATGACATATTAGCCAAATCAAAGAAATGTCAGGATCACATACCAGCTCTAAGCTCCATTTTTTATAGACTAGAAGAATACAAGGTCAAACTCAATCCAAAAAAGTGTGTATTCGGTGTACAATCAGGAAATCTCCTCAGCTATATTGTATCTATGAGGGGAATTGAGATAGATCTTGCTAAAGTGGTTCAGGATCACCCACATCTCACCCTCAATTTATGATTGTCTGATGTTAAATTAGGAAGGTCTTTTATTAAATATGGTATCTTGAGTCTTATTACTATTAATAATGTCTATATAGACCATTAGAAAGGTTTCAAATGTCTAAAAGGGTCAACTATTGAAAGGGTCCAAGCAAAAATCAAAACAATTGTTAATAAAGCTATGTAACATGGCCTTTAATGGTCATTAGGAGTTTGAGATTCAATTGTGAAGACAGTTGGTTATTGGTTGTAAGGAGAAATCCTTTAAAAAGGCATGAAACTTCATTTTGTAACGTTGGGTTGAGCTTTTGAAACAATTACAATAAGAATACACTATTGTTCACTTCAAAAAAAAATGAGTTTTCTCCATTTCCATAGACCTGTACATATCCGTACAGAATATTATACAATATAAACATTAAATTCTTGTTGTGGCTAGCATTAGCTTTCTTTCATTCAAGTTTGACAGGTTGAGAAGGTGTTTTTGAAGTAAGAATCACTGTTTCCTGAGAACAGGCCAAGATACCCTATTTTGGGGTTTTGGTGGTAAAGACTATGGAATAAGGGCCCTCACAAAAATTTATTCATTGTGAAAAGTGTGAGGGGTCCTAATTAACCTTTACAACATGTAGGTTCTTGTGGTTTTGTGTTACAAGGGAAATAATGAAGTTGCACAACTGTTCTTGTTGTTTATGCAAGGGAAAATGTGAGAAAATAGAGGTTTTGAGTAGGGTTTTTGAGAACTGATGTCACAATTGAATGTGTGAAGGTGTAGAAGGTTTGTGCAGACCCAAAAAAAGGTGTTTGATGCTTTTTTTTAATGGGAAGACCCTGTAGTGTGTTTTTTTTGAAAAACCCTAGGTATTTTGCTTATTAAAGGAGGGTTTTGCGGAATATCCATATAGAATCCTTATGGAAACAAATAAATTGGATAATTCGGAGTTTTGACACTTATACATTGACTATTTGAAGGGTTATTGTAGAAGGAAGGTGTTTAAAAGACACTTTGTTTGTAAAATAGGCCTAATTGTGTAACCTATCTCAGGGAGGGTCTATTGAAAGTCAACGTTGGTATGAAGAAGTCAACCTTAGTTTCGAAGTATGTTATGTAGTAGGGAAAAGGGTATCTAAAACCAATATTTTTTTGGTAAGTCCTTTGGATAAACTGAGTGAAAGTGGGAAAAAACTAGGTACCCACTACTACAAGGGAAAACAAGGTCAATTGATGAATTTTGATGTGTCCAATGAAACAGACTTGAAGGGTGTTTTAGAATGATCTAACTTGCCATTAGAAGTATGTTGAAGGTTGTGATAGGGTCTTGGTGTTGACTTGTGCTTGTTTGTAGATTGGAGGAATAAGACTCCTTGAGGGTGAGTTGATGCCAGACAGGTTGAAGGTATTAAGAAGAAGAGTTCATTGTTTTCAATTGACACTTGCAGTTGTTGTGGTTAATCTTCACCTTGGCTCTGCATCATAGTGGTATCAGAGTAGGGAGTAGATTTTTTTTTAATTTTTTATGTTGAAGAAGAAGGTGAAGAGGAAAGGTTGACAAGATTTCTCCAAAGAAGAATGATATGGCTAAAGAGATGACAGAGATGAAAGAGGCATGCAAGAGAACTCAAAGAGTTGGAAGAGAGAATCATAGCCTTGGAGAAAAAAAAGAGAAGAGATGCTGAAGAGAGTGAGATAGAAGAAGAGGAAGATGATGAGTTTGAAGATGTGTAAGAAGAGCTTACTCTAGAGGATCAAAGAATTACAAAGTTGTTGAAGGCAGTGAAGACTGACAAGCCTAAGGTAAAACTTGATGTTCCTAAAAATGGTGGTAGTTTAAATGATGAATAAATACTTGATTGGATTGTTGCATTAGATAATCATTTTGAATGTGATGAAGTTCCTGAAGAGAAAAGAGTCAAGATTACAAAGACTAAGTTGCAGGGCCATGCTTTGGTATGGTGGGATTATTTTCAATCTGAGAGGAGGAAACAAGGAAAATCTAAGATCACATCATGGGACAAGATGATATAAAAACTCAAAGGTAAATTCTTACCCCAGGATCACCAAGTTCAATTTTTTAAGAGATTGCAAAACTTAAGACAAAGGGAAATGGACATTAAGTCTTATACTGAGGAGTTTTATAAATTGAGTCTAAGATCTAGTCATCATGAGAATCAAGATGAAAAAGTTGCAAGATACATGGGTGGTTTAAGGTTAAACATACAAGATGAACTAGTTTTGGCTAACCCTTGAACTATAGAGGAATGTTATCAAATGGAAATCAGTGTGGAGGAGAAAATGAAGATAAGGCAAGAAAAAGTAGCTAGAGGAAGAGGTAATGCATGAAGAGGAAGAGGGTCCATGTCTAGTTCAAAGCCAACCAATGATAATCAAGAAGATGCCATGAAAGGTCAAGAGAAATCTGATTTTAGAGGTGGATGGAGAGGCACAAGAGGTAGATTTGGAGGAGGTAGGAATCCTAACAATGCATTTTTAGGGAGATGCTACACTTGTAACCAGCTTGGACAAGGGAAAATGTGCAAAAATAGAGGTTTTGAGTATGTTTTTTGAGAACTGATGTCACAATTGAATGTGTGAAGGTGTAGAAGGTTTGTGCAGACCCAAACAAAGGTGTTTGATGCTTTTTTTTTTAATGGGAAGACCCCGTAGTGTGTTTTTTTGAAAAACCCTAGGTATTTTGCTTATTAAAGGAGGGTTTTGCAGAATAGCCATATAGAATCCTTATGGAAAAAAATTAATTGGATAATTGGGAGTTTTGACACTTATACATTGACTGTTTGAAGGGTTTTTGTAGAAGGCGGGTGTTTAGAAGACACTTTGTTTGTAAAATAGTTCTAATTGTGTAACCTATCTCATGGAGGGTCTATTGAAAGTCAACATAGTAAGATAGTAGTGGATTCAGGTTCAACTGAAAACATGGTTTCTTATGAAATGGTGAATAAACTAAATTTGAAAAGAATCCCTCATGATTTTCTGTACAAGGTATCTTGGCTAAGTAATGGTCAATCATTGGTAGTAAATGAGCAAGATATTGTATATTTTTAAATAGGAGAGTATAAAGACAGTGTTGTTTGTGACATTTTACCAATGAACTGTTGTCACATACTCCTTGGAAGACCATGGAAATATGATAGGTGTTCCATCTATGATGGGAAAGAAAATAAATACACAATCATTAAAGGTGGACAAAGGTTTTTTTTACTCCTTGGGTAGAGGATGAGAAAGGGAAGGAAAAGGTCATTATGTCTAGAATGAAAGAGCCTTTAAATTTTGTAAAAGAAACTATAAATCCTGATGTGGTAGACTATCTTAGGCCTGATAATGCAGGGGCAATAGGTATGAAATTTGAAATAAGGGTAAAGAGGACAAGGATAGTGATTCTACATGATAGTTTGATGATAGGGAGCATTGAATTCCCTATGGTTGAGAATAGAGTTGAGAATCAAGCAAAATTTGCAGGTGCAGGGGTGTATAAATATGATTTGACAATGGTAAAGCAAGGTACAGGGATAGTGACTGAAGGACGGGGAAAATAGAGCAGGAAAAAGAGTTGCAAACATGAAAGTGTTAAGGAAAGGAAGACAAAACAAAGTATTACTAACCAATGTTTGTATGCAAGTACAGGGCATCCTAGACAACCAAATATTGATCAGAGAAATGGTGAAAGGTTGTTTGGAGGTCTGAGAACAAAGGAAGGGATGCATGCACATGGATACACATTTCAAAGTGTTCAAAACACAAGGCAAATTGCACAACTAATATACATGCATTAGTGGAGTGAATTTGTGGACCAATGGATTTTATGTAATGCTTGGAGGCTGTGGTATCTACACTAACTCATGGGACATGAGAATATTTTAGGGGGGTGTATGGTGCAGGAACATCCACATCTCACCCTCAATTGGTGATTTTTTGATGTTAAATTAGGAAGGTCAATTGGTAAATATGGTATGTTGAGTCTTATTACTATTAATAAGGTCTAAATAGACCATTAGAAAGGTTTCAAATGTCTAAAAGGGTCTAATAGTGAAAGGGTGCAAGCAAAAATCAAAACAATTATTAATAAAGCTATGTAATATGGCCTTTAATGGTCATTGGAAGTTTGAGATTTAGTTGTGAAGATAGTTGGTTGTTGGTTGTAAGGAGAAATCCTTTAAAAATGCATGAAACTTCATTTTGTAATGTTGGGTTGAGCTTTTGAAACAATTACAATAAGAATACACTATTATTCACTTAAAAAAAATTTGAGTTTTCTCCATTCACATAGACCTGTACGTATTCGTACAGACTCATTCTGCAATGTAAACATTAAATTTCTTTCATTCAAGTTTGATAGGTTTACAAGGTGTTTTTGAAGTCAAAATCACTGTTTCCTGAGAACAGGCCGAGATACCCTGTTTTCAGGTTTTGGTGGTAAAGACTATGGAATAAGGGCCCGCACACAACTGTATTCATTGTGACAAGTGTGAAGGGTCCTAATTAACCTGTACCACATGTAGGTTCTTGTGTTTTTGTGTTACAAGGGAAATAATGAAGTTGCACTGTTGTTCTTGTTTATGCAAGGGAAAATGTGAGAAAAAGAGGTTTTGAGTAGGGTTTTTGAGAACTAATGTCACAATTGAATGTGTGAAGGTGTAGAAGGTTTGTGTAGACCCAAACAAAGGTGTTTGATGTGCTTTTTTTTTAATGGGAAGACCCCGTAGTGTGTTTTTTTGAAAAACCCTAGGTATTTTGCTTATTAAAGGAGGGTTTTATGGAATAGCCATATAGAATCCTTATGGAAACAAAAAAATTGGATAATTGGGAGTTTTGACACTTATACATTGACTGTTTGAAGGGTTTTTGTAAAAGGCAGGTGTTTAGAAGGCACTTTGTTTGTAAAATAGGCCTAATTGTATAACCTATCTCATGGAGGGTCTATTGAAAGTCAATGTTGGTCTGAGGAAGTCAACCTTAGTTTCAAAGTATGTTGTGTAGAAAGGAAAAGGGTATCTAAAACCAATATTTTTTTGATAAGTCCTTTGGAGAAACTGAGTGAAAGTGGGCAAAAACTAGGTACCCACTACTACAAGGGAAAACAAGGTCAATTGATGAATTTTGATGTGTCCAATGAAACAGAATTGAAGGGTGTTTTAGAATGATCTAACTCACCATTAGAAGTATATTGAAGGTTGTGATAGGATCTTGGTGAAGACTTGTGCTTGTTTTTTAGATTGGAGGAATAAGACTCCTTGAGGGTGAGTTGATGCTTGATAGGTTGAAGGTATTAAGAAGAAGAGTTCATTGTTTTGAATTGACACTAGCAGTTGTTGTTGTTAATCTTCACCATGGCTCTGCATCATAAAGTCAAACAAATCCTAGAGATGGAGGCACCAAGAGAATTAAAGCAGTTAAGGGGTTTACAAGGGAGACTCCAATCCATTCACCGATTTATAGCATAGTTAGCAGATAAGGCTATCCCATATTCTCATCTACTCTACAAGGGAGTAGCATACAAATGGGATGAGAAATGTGATCAGGCATTTAACAAAATCAAGGAGTACTTGCTCACACCACCAGTTCTCCTACCACCAATTCCAGGAAATCCCTTGATCTTGTATATATCAGAAACAACAATAGCCCTTGGTTCTCTCTTAGCTCAACATGATGAAAATGGGAAAGAGAGAGCTATTTAATACATCAGTAGAACCACAGTAAGAAATGAGCTGAATTATACATCAATTGAGAAGGATTTCCTAGCAGTCATGTTCGCTGCAAAAAAAATTAGACACTATATGCTAGCACATCAAATAAAAACTCATTTCCAAGATAGATCCTCTCAAGTATATGCTTTCTAAAGTAATTCTCATGAGGTGAACAACTAAATGGGTCATGATCCTAACAGAACATGACATTGAGTATGTAGAACATAAGGCCATTAGAGGATAAAGTAATTGAGATTAGTTGGCAGAGGCATCGATATATTCAAAGAACCCACGTGTATCAGAGTTCCCTGATGAGTCCATCTTTAATGTAAGTGTAATAGATCACTGAAAAGTATATTTTGATGGATCCTACATGTAGCATGGGTTAGGAGTTGGAATCTTCTTCATTACACCACAAGGGGATTGCATACCTAAATCATATAAGTTGTCTTTTCCTTGCAAAAACAACATTCCAGAGTATGAGGCTCTCATCATAGAACTCATAATTGAAGTACAGTGGCAGATCATGGCACTCAAAGTCTATGGAGATTTGTAGCTAATCATCAACCAGGTAAATGATGAATACCAAATGAAGGACAACAAGTTGACTCCATACAAGAAATTGGTGGAAAGCCTCAAATAATTCTTCATTGACATCACGTTTGAGCAAATACCAAGAGTAAATAACAAAGCAATGGATGTTATGGCAATAATTGGATCACTACTAGATATCCCACACAGTGTCCCTAAGCAAGAATTCCTCATAGAGCAACTTCTCATACTAGCATTCAAGGTACCAGAGTCTGAATTCGTATGTGAAATCGTTGGTCCTAGTGATCCATAGTATCATGATATATACACCTACTTGAGAATAGGAGTCCTCCCTGCTGATATAACCCTAAACCTTAAAAGAAAATTTGTCAAGAAGTCATCCCGCTTTGTTATCTTAGGAGATACCCTATAAGGTAGGAGCATCGAGGGAAACTTTTTACGATGCCTAAACATTGAGGAAGCTTTGACTGCTTTAATCGAGGTACACAATGGAATTTGTGGGTCACATTCGAGTGGTATGAACTTGGCCAAGAAACTACTAAAGACTAGGTACTATTGGGCTACAATGGAGAAGGAAGCTCACTACTATGTCTGAAGGTGTCTGTAATTTCAACAGCATGGGGATCTCATCCATGCACTAGCTTAGGAGCTCCATCCAATCATTACACCTTGGCCCCTTTCACAATTGGGGCTCGATCTCATCAGCAAAATCACACCCACCTCATCCAATGGACATAAGTTCATCATCACCACCACTGAGTATTTCATGAAATGGGTAGAGGCCATTCTAATGACCTATATTATAGGAAAGTAGATTTCCAAGTTCAGTTTGAACTACCTAATTTTCCACTATGGTGTCCCTCAAGCCATTATCTCATATAACAAGACACCTTTCACAAACCAGGATGTTCGAGACCTATGCCAAAAATTCAATATCCAACATCACTTTTCCACTCCATACTACCCCCAAGGAAACAACCAAGCAGAGGCTACTAATAAGACCATCTTGAAAATCCTAAAGAAAATAGTCAATGATGTTGATCGTAACTGGCATTTATAGCTAAATCCCACCTTATGGGCCTACCAAACGAGTATCTACATGCCTACAGGTGCATCTCCTTTCTCCCTAGTCTACGGATCAGAAGCCATCCTTCCCATTAAGATTGAGCTCCCATCCCTAAGAGTATCATTACAAAACCTCATTAAAGATGAAGAATATCGGGTTTCACGGTTGAATGAGCTAGAACGATTGGATGATTGATGCATAGATGCTTTGAATCATTTACAATTCTACCAAAACTATCTCAAGAGGAGCTACAGCAAGAAGATTAGGAGTCAAACCTTTCAAGTTGGAGAGCTTGTATTGAAGGTGAATTAAAAAAATGTACCAAATCTAGATAGCTAGGGAAAGTTTGAACCCAATTGGTTGGGGCCCTTCATCATCACAGTGAGCTACAAGTCAGGAGCATATCAGTTATCCACACTAGAAGGTGAGACTTTGTAGGAGCCTATCAATAGCTCCCATCTCAAAAAAATTTATGCCTAAACTTGTAAGGTATAAATCCAAAAATCTAAAAAAATCAAAAACAGGATTGAAAACAGTAAAGAAAAAAATTGTCCTCTAGTGAAAACCACTTTGGTGGTGCTTTGGGCAAGCACCTTCATGAAAACCTAGCAAATAGGCACCTCGTGTAAATAAGAACTTTCCATCCATCATGATCTTTGCGTCTTGTTCTGCATCATTCATCCATCACACTTCCATATCTCCATCCATCACCCATCCACATTCACATCATAGCTTGATCCTGTGTTTGTATCATGATCCCTCCTAGTACTACTTGGCACATTCCTAAGGTTAGTTTGTCTTGCCTATATCGAAGTATTTTATCACGTTGCACCATGTTGGGGGCATGTTCTTATACCTACATTGGATCGAATTCGTGTATATTCTTGAAGTCTTCTATAAAATAAAAAAATCCAAAAAACATTCATAAAATCAAAAAAATCCAAAAACATTCATAAAATCAGGAAATCCAAAAACATTGAAAACATATCAAAATCCCAAAAATAGGTCAAAAAGTCAAAAAAAATCAAAAAATAGAGTCGTCTTGTTGAACTACGGGTCTCTAAGCTTTGAACATAGGCAAGGTTGATCTTTGATCATCCCCCGAGACACCTAAGTCAGTCCTTTAGGAGTCTGTCATAATAAACTGGCAATCCATTTGTTCATATCTCATTAATAAATGAGTCTATCTCAGTTGAACTACGTGGTCTCTATGTATATAACGTAGGAAAGGATAATCTTTGATCAGCCCCCAAGGCCCCTAGGATAGGTCTTTACGTTAGGTTCTTGGTCAAAATCTTAGAAAACACCAAAAACATTAGAAATTTTGAAAACCAAAACATTTGCAAAAAATCTTGAAAATACCAAAAACAACCTCAAAACATTTCAAAATATCAAAAACATTCAAAAAACCCAAAAAAATCATCCATCATGTTTCACATTCACCCACAATAAATATCCGGTCATAATAAACAATCATCACCTTCACCCTTTGGTACGACAATTGGAAACAAGTCTAGTAGGTTACAAGTGAAAACTCAAAACATCAGGGTCTCAAGTCTAGGTCAGTAGGTAAACAAGTTGGTCAACTCTTCATATCAGTAGCCTATCATCCAGTCAATCTCACAATCAACTGATATCATCATGTCCTAGGATGCATCCTTCCTGCAATGGACATCAACATCAAGCATCACCATAGTTTAGTCTTGGCTAGAGGTATGAAGAACACTAGCTTGTTTGTTTACTTGATCTTTGTCTTGATTACTTATCTTATTGTGCTCTTTCCAATGACCTCTCAATTATGTCTAAAAAAATGATTTAGAGAGAAATGAATGGGGCAATGATCATTCTCTTTTTTTTGTTGTTCTTGTTGGATACTCTTGTAATATAACCTTGGTCATGCTTATTTTGTTTGGTCTGTAGGGAGGGTGTTTTAGGTGTCTTGTTGACCACATAGGAGGGCTTTCTTCTATATTTTTTGATTTGAGATGTTTGAAATATCTGAACTTCATTTTAAATAAGGTTTTGTATGTTATGTGTGAATAGGGATACTCCTATTTGATTGTCAAGTCAAAGTCCATCACACTAGGTACAATTCCATCTAGGTTCTTTATACCTTGATGCATTGTGCCTATGTGTGTTATCAAACATAAGGTAAGTAAGTCCTTTTAAAATCCCAATCTTTGATAAGCAATACATCATGTTCAATCTCTCATCATTATCTCTAATAAAGTCTCACAGATCATGGACTTGTTGGATCCTCGTTTCCTCTTTCTTCTTGTCATGCTAACATGGTACCATGATAGTCAACTAAACATCACCAATGCATCCATCCTGCATCCACAAACTATCAGCATACTACATACCATACATAATAGGAAACACTGATCATTTCACATGCATTGCATTTCCATCATTTTCCTCATAATATAGATTGGTTATTCTAAGCATCTCATGAACCATACATTTGCATCCATTGCATAATCATATAGATATCATCATAACATCCATACATGAATTATCATAGAAAAAGATACCAAAAAATAAAAAGAGCATATCATAAAATCTCATAATCATAATGTATCGCATCATCCATTTTGCATTACCATTAGGGGAATAATATAGATCTGATAGTCTAAGCATTTTAGAATCATTTTCATCCATACATCCATACTGTAAACATCATCATCATAAAAGTACATAGAAATAATATAGAAAAGAAATGCATCCATAACATCCATGAACATTTGCATAATAATACATCACATCACATCATATAGAATCACATCGCATATAGAATATCAAATGCATTCATCCATAAATGCATAAATAAAGTAAATGCATCGCATCATGAATCAATCAAACTCATATCATATATATCAAAAAATTATCACTGTCATGGTACAAATCTAAATCATGTGTATTTATATCAATCAAGATACAATTCCCACAAGGCTATCAAAAATAGAGCTTGTGAGTCCATCTCAAAAAGAATCAGTTGTTGATCAAAAATTTGTACACAGTCGCTAGCCTTAGTGGCTGCTCCCCTCGCCTACCTGTCGCTTAGCCTGATCATCTATCTATCTAAGCCTAATCTGGTGAGAGTAGTCTGAAACCCTAGCATCCATGGGTATAGACTCCCAATAATGAATCCTATAATACTCATCCTCTCTGACGGCCTCACGGTACATCCGTGTTGGCACAATCCTCCCCTGGGATGCAGCAGCCATGCTCTCTAAATATTGCCTCTGTCCAACCTCCTAGGCCAACTGTAACTCTTTTGCCTACCTCTGCTACTACTCATGATCCCTCTCGGTAGTGAGGGCCTAAACCTACTGTTTATCCTAGTCCCTCTCTACTATAACTTCCTGTAGTTGACCCTATAGTCCCTGTATCTATGCCTATAGCTGCTGGATCTAGCCATCCCTCAGATCTGGCTATTGTGGCTAGTGTGGCTATTGGGGTGGTTGTTGCTCTAGTTGTTGTGGAGGTGGCCCATCTTTGGGTAGTGCCCCAAGATCCTATTTTTTGTGACCTACCTATGCTCACCAAGCACTCCTCCCCTAGTGTCTCCCCCATAGAAGTGCCACTCCTAGATTTGTAAGACAACGTGAACGTCTGAACCAATCATCATATGCATGAGTTGTTCTTGGATCCTCTGGTCCCTACGCATAGGCCCATGGCCTCGCAACCAACTATCTAAAGCTATCAATAGCATTGGATGTTGGAATCGTCCATCCCCATGCAATCTCTCGAGATGACCTGGAGAAAATGGCCATGTACTGATCATCTAGCCGATCCTAAACATCTCCAAACTGATGGGTTACCCTATCTAGGAATTAGTGCTCTATGATGGTGTGCTCTCTCCCCTACATTAGTCTATCCTACTGAGCATAGAATACGTATTGAACATCATCATACCATGTAGGCATCTGTAGCTATGGATGTCAGCAGAATACTATCATCTCATCCAAAACACAGTGCTAGTGAGGTAGCCCAAGTTGTCATGTATGCCTCAAGGTAATTGTACCCCTATATTGCCAAATCGTAGGATTATCGGGCTCAATATCAACCATAGTAACAATCAGATGAAGCATGGAAATACACTCTCAGGCCCAAATGTGTAGCAGTCTCACTCTAGAACAAATTGCCTGGCTGTCGCAATATGCAAAATCATGTAGGTCATGATATAATGAGGCCAACATCACTAGCCCCCATGCATACTATGTCCTAAAAAGAATCCTCTCATAGGCTAAGCACCATCCCAAACTAAAGTATCTACCTTGTCAATCTAGACCTACTAGCCCTAATATAATGGCAGCAATAATCAGCCTAAAAGTCGACACCCGACCTCTGTAATAGTCCAAGTCCATTTGGGCCTCGGACAGTGCAAGCTTCTCAACCTCCATAACCTCAAAGCATGTGTTGGAGCTAGCATCTACATCATAAATCACATGGTCACCATGAATCAGCAACCGCAAGATGCACCAAATGTGCTCCAAAGTAATGGTCACCTCACCAGTTGGAAGATGAAATGACGAGGTCTTGTTATTCCACCTCTCTTCCAACACAATTATCATCGCTAGATGGGTCTAGACAATGGGCACATAAACAGCGTACCATAGGCCGATCTCGCCCAAGTGCTCCTATCGCAACTCTGATAGATCACCTAATCTGTGCAGGACTGAGGGTTGATGCTCATGTGAATTCATAGGTTGGATCACCTCTTGCACCCATAAAGCCATCGTGTCAAAATTTGTAAAAAATAATTTGACCCTGTTTGAAGTTTTTGACCTTGAAACCATGCATGTGTCGTAGTTTGCAAAGGCATTCCTATTTGTCAAATTCCAAACAGTGATGCTAGAGTCTTTGAAAATGCCAAATCAGCCTTGGCATGACCATGAACATAAGCATCACCATTTGACTCCTAAACCCTAATCCTAAATTGAACTAAGTGTCACCATTCACAAAGGTAGTGTAATTTGGAGTTTGAAACCCTAATCCAAAATTGTGATCGGCGTCTCTATTCACACAAGTGGCATTGTTTAAGCTTCAACATTGCCCAATTTGCACTTGGAGCGTCACTATATAGCGACGCTAGGGACTCTAACACTTCAAAGCATAATAAATGCACTTAAAAGTCAAATTTCAAAGTCGGGTTTGGGTCACATATCGATGATCCTGCGCCTAGAGGTCTTTGGTACACACGGACTCACTTATAAATGTGTCAGGGAAGCACTCTTTGCTCCATTTTGTAGGAGGGTCAGAGCCCAAAATGATAGAATTCTCAAGGTGTGAATGAAAAAATGAATGGAAAGTGACCCCTCCAAGCCTATTTAAGCATGAAAATTAGGGTTTTTGCCCCAATTCAACCGTTAAACTAGGGTTTTGCACTCCCGGCGATGTTTTTCCCAACTGAAGCTCGTTTCACATCCTTTTTCGCATTTTGGCATATTTTCAGCATCCTGGAGCCCTTCTCGACCTGTTGGGTAGCTTATCATCTTTTTTTTGAGAAATCACCCAAAAATCCAAATTTTTCTCTGATCTCTTGAGGGGGCAATATACCAATGTAATTCTTCTCGCTTGGACAGTAGTCGGACATTTAAAAAAATCATAAATTTTCTTTAATTTTGATCTCGGCAAGATTATTCTTTGAACCAATGCAACAGGTACATTGCTTCAAAGAGGGGCAAAATGTAGACACGTAAATTATCCTGATTGATATCATACACTCGACTTTGATTTACTAACACTAATTCTTCATTAATCATTCCTTTACTAACCAATTAATTAAATAATCTTTATTTAATTAATTCATCAAAATTCCTCTGTGATTAAATAAATCAACTTTATTTAATCCTAATGTTCTTCATTTAATTGAATAAATCAAATTTATTTAATTAAATTACTAATTTCCCAACTATCCTCTCATTTGATTTAAATAAATATAAATATCTAAATCAAATGTCAAATCAACTAACTTCATCTAAGTTAATTAATCATTAATTAACTTCTAATGTTAATCCTCCATTCCTCTAGCTTTTACAAGTTGCACATGTAAATCAATTTATTTGATTTATTAATTCCTCTATTTTCATTAAAATGTGGAAAATCCTTGGAATATTCCACCTATTTGAAATCTACCTCCCAAGGGACTTTTGTCCTCCAATTTGTCATTAAAGGAACTTACATCCCCTCTTGCACAAGTCACTTCTTCAAATTCAAATTCCACCTACATGCATTTAACATGCACATTGTTCAAAATGTGCTCCTCCCCTTCATTAAAATGTTGACAAGTGGCACAATGCCATTCGTTCAAATGTTAATCCCACATTCTTCCTATTCCTCATTCTTCAATCCTTCTCCATTATAAATAGAGGCCTTCTCTATTTCATTTCGTATCCACAATCCATGTAAGATCATTATGCTCATTTGAATCCACAATCATTCGCAAGTTTATGCAAGGTTATTATAGTCATTTTGAATTCAAAGTATCCATTTTCATCCTCATTTCATCCATGTTAGCATAAGAGTTCATAATTCATAGCAAGGATATTGGTATTTTGCATCAAGGATCAATCAATCATCATCAAGCTTATCAAGGAATTGGGAAAGGGCTACTTTCCACATCAAAATAGCACCAATTCCCCCATGAGATGCTGGTTTCAGCATTTTGAATAAGATTTCATTAGTTTTTATTTGATATTTCATCTTGTTTTCTTATTCTTGTGTTTTGAATGAATTTCATGGGGAATGTTTGGTTTGAACTTGTTTAAGGACTAATGTTTGCTTGTTTGTCCATGTTTGAGTAGGCTTAGGCAAAACATTCTACACAATGATACATTTAAATGTTGGGTGAATCAAACCTCGAAAAAACACATAGATTATAATTTTGAAGGCGATTATGGCCCTATAATTATCATGGAGTTATCATAGTATTAGCGAAATGGGTCCTCATACCCAATTATTTTTTAATGTAATTGGAAAAATGTGTCCTCAAATGTAATTTTTTTTAATGTTATTGGCGAAATGGGTCCTCATACGCAAATATTTGTAAATTTTATTGGTGCAATGTGTCCTCACACATAGTGAACATTTAATGATGTTGGAAAAACATGTCATGATACATAATGTCATTTTAATAGTATTGTCAAATATGTGGGTGATTTAATGCATTCTTCTGAGATTCTAGGAAAAGATATTAATTAGTCTATTGGAAATGCATAGACTGGTATGGTAAAACTATTAATTAAATATGAATCATAAAATAAATCAATGAAAAATTGGAATGCAATGGATTGATAATTCATAAAATCCAAGCAATTTTACCACCTTGTTGGTTGTAATATATTCGCCAATTTTGACTTGGCTAATATGAACTATTTGCCAATTGGTGAAGATTTTTCACTAAAAATGATTAGCCTTGAATAAAATTCATCATGAGTAGAAGAAAAGTGTGAAAAGATATAAAGAATGGAATAATGATTAGCCTTTCCAATTGCAACAACTTGTCTACTCTATAAATCTCAAATGAATACTAAATCTAGAGTAAACTCAAAAGTCTTCCATGTACCACTATGTGTAATCTGTTATATATAGAAAGAAGATTTTTTACAATATTAGGAATATGTAGGAAATCATTCAAGCTCCTAGTACCCATGTAAACATCTCATTTAGCACAAATAGTAATGTAAGTATTATTATCCATCAATATCTTACTTGTAAGGGAAGGCTCAAATGACAAGAACTAATCTGGTAAACATGCAATGTGATTGAAAGCTATAGAGTCAAGAATTCATCTAAAATACTCATCAACTTTAGTCATAAGAGGGATTTAACTTTCATCTTATCACTTCCATTAGAAAAACCTAATGATCCTGACTTTATGCATGATGAGCGTTGTATAGAAGAAGAAGGTGAACTAGAAGACTTTGAAGGAAAGGAAATATTATGCTCCTAAAGAAGTTTCCTCATTTCTTCTAAATATTTCTTATAACCATTATGTTCACCATGCCTTAGTTTATTGCAATATGCGAATTTTAGTTTCTCTTTCTTAGGTTTCTCATCTTTGGAAGAGGTAGCAATATCAATAGATTTTTCCTTAGTCTTATCTTTCTTCTTACCTTTTCCTTTTGGTTATTGTGCTAACAAAATCTGATTCTTAGTAAATGCATCAAATAAGATAATATTTTCCTACTCTCTAGTCAATTGATCACAAAATATTTGAAAAGAAGACATGTTAAAATATTCACCTATTCTATCCATGATGGAATAAAGTAAAGAACAAAATAAATCAAATTGCCCCTTCAACTTAGACACAATCAAGGATATACATTCCTTATCAGATTTATATTTTCCATGTTGGTTGTTGTGGTTGTGTTGCTGATATTTGGTTGTCATTGATGTTAACACTATTAGCATTAATTCATTTAAGCTGTATATGTCGAGGATATTGAGAAAATTGTAAAGAAATGAGTTGCAGGTTGTCAGTGGTGAAGTGAAGCTCAGTATATCAGTTATTTATGTACGTTGTTGATCAGAGGTTGTGGACTAAAGGGTTTTTTACTGATTGCATCTAGTTTATCCATGTAGAGTTTCAAAGATCCGCATGAATATTTGATCAAGTTATGAAAATTTTCATTTTGACAGTTTTTCTTTTTCTTCGGTTGGTGTTCCTGATTGAAGACGAGTCTATTTTAGTTAGGTCAGTTGTTGTGGATGCTTCTCTTGTGATTCGTGATGCTTTTGGATGCTTGTAGATCATGCTATATCTTTGTTGCATGTCTGCATTGATCATTGTGCTCATGGTTGGTGATTTTCTCTTGTGTGTTCATGTTTTTCTTATTCTTGGCTGACATAGTGTTTGTAGCATGTTGTGGATCTTTGAGGAGAAATTAATTGAAGTGTTTTCCTATTGGAGATGTTGATTTGGGTACTCACTAAGTTTTGGCTGACCTTGGTTGATTCACATTAATAATCTTTAATGTTTTGGGCTGACAGTTTATATTCATTTTATTATTTCTTTATGGCCGACATGAAGCGATGAAATTTCATGTTGCAAATATATATAAGCGATTGTTCATTTCATTTGAAGTATGTTGAAAATGTGTGTGCTCTAATAATTTTCTAAATAATTTCAAGGTAGAGCAGTGTGTGAAGAAGAGTGAAGAAGAGTGGAGAAGTGTTCATGTGCTTAACTAGAACTGTAATCAAGCATTAGCAGATGCTATTTTCTCAATTCAAAATCTAGATGGTTGTAATACGAATATTTTTGTAAGCCATTGTGTCTTTCTTTGTAATTGAGTAGCGAGCTCTAGGAACTGTGCCTGAATGCATGTGCATTCCCCATATTTCATTTTCTTTATACATTTAACAGGGTATAATGTTGTGGACTAACCTCCACCATGGTTTTTCCCCTAATAGGGTTTCGACATAAAAAAAATCTTGGTATTATGTGTGTTTTTGATGTGTTGATGACTTATGCTTTCATGGTTAATTATCAAATCTGAGATTAAGGTTAATAAGTTCAATATAATTAGAATTTTTGTGACAAATGATCCACCACCCCCCTCTTAGTTGTCTACCCTTTTATTTCCAACAATTGGTATCAGAGCAGGTTCCTTGGAACAAGTTTAACAGCTTAAGGTGATCCGAGATGGAAAGTTACAAGAAGGATAGTTCAAGATTTGATGGAACCAATTATTCTTTCTGGAAGACTCAAATGGAGTGCCATATGATTCACATTCACCACCCCCCTCTCAGTTGTCTACCCTTGTATTGCCAAAAATTGGTATCAAATTAGGTTCCTTGGAAGAAGTTTAACAACTTAAGGTGATCTGGGATGGCAAGTTACAAGAAGGATAGTTCTAGATTTGATGGAAGAAATTATTCTTTGTGGAAGAATCGAATGGAGTGCCATTTGAGATGCATTGGTGAACCCTACTAGAGTATTACACGTAATATGTATATTATTCTACAAAATGGTCCTACTACTTCTGTTGAGATCAAAGATGTTGAGCATAATGTCTGGGCTAAGGAAGCTTTGTTGAGTGCTTTGATTAATTATGAGATGACAAATGTTATGGATCTGAAGACTGCTCATGAGATCTGTAAAAAGTTGGATACCTTGTATGAAGGTGATGCTAATGTGAAAATTGTTAAGTTGTAGAGTTTGAAAGGGAAATATGAAAGTTTGAGAATGGGTGATGAGAACATTAATACTTTCATGCAAAGAGTGAATGAACTTGTGTGTGGTATTAGATGTGCTGGTGGAAAGATAGATGAATCTGAGATTGTTACTAAAGTGCTTAGATCCCTACCTGATTATTACAAAGTCAAAGCTAGTGCTATTGAAGAGCTCTAGATTGTAACAAACATAACTAGAGATACATTAGTTGATAAGCTAACTACTTTTGAGTTGAGCGAATTTGGTGATGTCCTTCCTAAGGTTGAATCTGCATTTAAGGCTACTACTTCCAGAACAGATAGATAGAGATATGATCCATGTGAAAGTTCATCTAGAAAGACATTCAAGTATGAGGATGAAATCAGAGAAGTTGAAGAAGAAGAAAGAGAGCTAGAAGCACTGGAAGCACTTATTGTCAAAAGAGTACCAAGAGGAAAAGGTAAGTATGAAGGAAAATTTCCTCTTAAATGTTTTTCTTACAATAAAATAGGTCATTTTGCATCAAGGTGTCTGGAAAGAGCCCCTAAACTGAGACATAACAAACCTAGATTTTAGAAGAAGTGTTACTGTGTTGTTGATGAAGGCGTGACAGATGATGAATCTAATAAAATAAATAGAAGCAATGATGAATGGTTATTTATTGCTATCAAGGAAAATAATCATGTATTTACTGAATTTGTTGGTTGTACAAATGTGGAGAAAGCCCTAGCTACTCGAGTTGAAGAAAAATATGAATGGGTAATTGATAATGGATGTTCACATGATATGACGGGAGAAAAAAGTAAGTTTGTAAGCTTGGAAAAGTATAATGGTGGTGTTGTGAGATTTGGTGATAATACAACTGGTGTGATCCATGCAAGAGGTTGCATTTCTCTTGATGGGAAGCATAATACTGAAGATGTTCTATATGTGGAAGGCTTGAAGCATAATATTTTGAGTGTTGGTCAAATGGTTGATAAGGGATACAATCTTCAGTTCAAGGATGGAAAGTGCAAAATATTGAGTTCCAGAAATGAAATTGCATCAGGTACAAAAACAAAAGGTAATATCTTTCACTTGAGTGCTGCTAGTAAAAGTTATTTGATTTCTCAAGTTGATGAAAGTTGGTTATGGCATAGGAGATTGTGTCATGTTAACTTTGATAATATTGTCAAGATAAGTTCCACTAAGGTTGTGAGAGATCTACCTAAATTGGCGAAACCTACTAATTCAATATGCAAGGAATGTCAGTTGGGAAAGTAAACTAGGATTTCATTTTAGAGTAAAAATCATTGTTTAAATGAATTGTTAGAGCTTTTGCATATTGATCTGTGTGGTCCCTCTAAGTTCAGAAGTTTACAAGGTTATAGGTATTTCATGTTACTCATTGATGATTATTATAGAATGGTATGGGCTACATTCTTAATAGAGAAATCTAGAGCACTGGAAAATTTCAAGATCTTTAAAGCTATAGTTGAGACAAAGCCAAGTTTGAAGATTAAATTTCTAAGATCAGATAGAGGTGGTGAATTCACCTTCGGTGAATTTAATTCTTTTTGTGAAGAACATGGAATAAAGAGACAATTATCTACACCGCTGACCCCTCAACAAAATGGAGTTGTGGAAAGGAAGAACAAAACAATTGAAGATGTTTCTAGAACTATGAAGTTGGAAGGAAATGTTCCTCATATCTATTGGAGAGAATTTGTGAGTACTGTTGTGTACACACTCAACCGAGTACAAATCAAAGGTGATACTGGTAAGACCCCTTTTGAGCTATGGACTGATTAAAATCCTACTGTTAAATACTTCAAGATATTTGGAAGTAGATGTTATATTAAGAGAGATGAAGACATAGGAAATTTTGATGCTAGGAGTGATGAAGGTATCTTTCTGGGTTATTCTACTAAAAGTAAGGCTTGCCAGTGTTACAATAAAAGATTGGAGAAAATGGTTGAAAGTGAAAATGTCAAGGTTGTTGAAGACTTAGGTACACCATCCAGAACCTATGGATATGACTCTAATGATTAGGATAACAATACAAACAAAGGAAAGCAAGTTCAGACTACAAATCAAGTGCAAATCAATCCGATAAATTGAGAAAATGAAGAAGAAGAAGAAAATGGTGAAAGATCAGAAGAAGAGCCTGAAGTTGAAGAACATCCTAAGAAGACTCTGAGGTATGTAAGATTGAATCATTCAGAAGATCAGATTATAGGTGATAAAAACAAAGGTATCCAGACTAGGAGAAATATTACAGAAGAGTATTGCTTGATTTCAAAGACTGGGCCTACTACTGTGAATGAAGCATGTAAAGATGAGCATTCGGCTGAAGCAATGAAAGAAGAATTAAAAAAATTTGAAAAGAATGATACATGGATTCTTGTTCCCAAACAGAAGGATAAGAATGTCACTGGAACCGAATGGGTCTTTAGAAACAAACTGAATGAGCAAGGTGAAGTGGTTAGAAACAAAGCAAGACTGGTATGTAAAGGATATTCATAGATGGAAGGAATTGATTTTGAAGAGACCTTTGACCTTGTTGCTAGAATTGAAGTTGTAAGATTATTTCTTGCCTATGTTGCTCACAAGAACTACAAATTTTATTAGATGGATGTCAAATCAGTTTTTCTAAATGGTGAATTGGAAGAAGTGTATGTTGAGCAATCTGATGGATTCCAGTTGATCGATAAAGAAGATATGGTGTATCGGTTGAAGAAAGCATTGTATGGACTCAAGCAAGGTCCTAGAGCATGGTATGCAAGATTGGACAAGTATTTGTTGAAGCTTGGATTTAACAAAGGTATTGTTGCTAGTAATCTGTATTTCAAGATTGATCATAATAAAGATTTGATTGTTGAAGTCTTTGTTGATGATATCATTTTTGGAGGAGATGATGGTTTGTGCATGAATTTTACTAATGAGATGCAAAATGAATTTGAGATGTCTATGATTGGTGAGATAAAATTATTTTTGGGATTACAAATTACTTAGTCAGATAAAGGGATTTTTATATCTCATTCCAAGTATGTGAAGGAATTGCTGAAGAAGTTTGGTATGGAAGATTCAAAGCTAGTTGGTACACAGATGGTGACCGGATGCAAGTTGACAACAAAAGATGATTCTCCAAAAGAAAATCATACAAGATACAAATCAATGATTGGTGGATTGTTATACATAACTCAAACTAGGTCTGATATCATGAATGTTGTATGTATTGTTGCAACATTTCATGCTAATTCGAAGGAATCTCATGTGATTGTTGTGAACAAAATTTTTAAATACTTGAAGGGAACTGTTGATCTTGGCCTATGGTATCCTAAAGATGATGATCTTACTTTGAGTTCCTTTACTGATGTTGATTGGGCAGGAGATGTAAATGATAGAAAAAGTACTAGTGGTGGTACATTCTTCTTGGGTAAGAAGCTAATTTCATGGTTATGCAAGAAGCAAAATGTCATTTCCTTGTCTATTGCAGAGGCTGAATACATTGTTGCTGATAACAATTGTACTTGAGTATTATGGATGAAGCAAATGCTAAAGGATATCAAAGTTGTATATGATAAGCCTATTGCTATATTATATGATAATTCAAGTGCTATTAAAATTTCCAAGAATCTGGTATTGCATTAAAAAAAAAGCATATATCTATCCAGTTTCACTTTTTGAGGGAGAAGGTAAGTGAAAATGAAGTCAAACTAGAGTATGTGCCTACTAAGGAGTAGATTGTAGACATTTTTACCAAGTCATTTCCTAAGGATACTTTTGAGTATCTCAGAGGGAAGTTAGGGGTGATTACCCTTCCTAATCAGAACTAAGGATGCATTGCATTGCATCAGCCTATGCATTTCATAGTCATATATTGTTTCATATTGATGTTGTGGTGGCTAATACTCAGGGGGAGTAGTCAGATGGTTCAAAAATATAGATATTTAGTTTGAAGCTTAGAGAACTTTGTCATTGATTTCAAAGGGGGAGAAGATTCATGTGAAAAACTTGTGATTATCTAGGGAGAAGAGCCTTGTGGGGAGAAAGTTTATGTGAAAATGTTAAGGAGAAAATGAGCCAAATCCTAAGGGGGAGTAAGTGTCAAGATTTAGTTGCATTGATGGTGTTTTTCACATCATGTGTTGCCATTAATGCCAAAGGGGGAGATTGTTGGTTGTTGTGGTTGTGTTGCTAATATGTGGTTGTCATTGATGTCAACACTATTATCATTAATTCATTTGAAGTTGTATATGTTGAGGATATTGAGAAAAATGTAAAGAAATGAGTTGTAGGTTGTCAGTGGTGAAGTGAAGTTCAGTATGTCGGTTATTTTTGTACATTGTTTATTAGAGGTTGTGGACTAAAGGGTTTGTTTCTGAGTGTATCTAGTTTATCCACGTCGAGTTTAAGAGATCCGCATGAAGATTTGATCGAGTTATGAAGATTTTCATTTTGACAATTTTTTTGTTTCTTTTGTTGGTGTTCCTGATTGAAGATGAAGCTATTTCAATTAGTTTAGTTGTTGTAGATACTTCTCTTGTGATTCGTGATGCTTTTGGATACTTCTAGATCATGCTCTATCTTTTTTGTACATCCGCATTGATCGTTGTGCTCGTGGTTGGCGATTTTCTCTTGTATGTTCATGTTTTTCTTGTTCTTAGCCGACCTAGTGTTTGTAGTGTGTTGTGGATCTTTGAGGAGAAATTAATTGAAGTGTTTTCATGTTGGAGAAGTTGATTTGGGTCATCACTAAGTTGTGGCCGACCTTGGTTGATTCAAATTAATAATCTTTAATTTTTTGGGCCGATAGTTTATATTCATTTTATTATTTCTTTGTGACCAACATGAAGGGATGAAATTTCATGTTGCAGATATATATAAGCGATTGTTCATTTCATTTGAAGTATTCCAAATGTGTGTTTGCTAGAATAATTTTCTAAATCATTTGAAGGTAGAGTAGAGTCTGAAGAAGAGTGAAGGAGTGGAGAAGTGTTCATGTGCTTAACTGGAACTGTAATCAGGCATTAGAAGATGCTATTTTCTCAGTTCAAAATTTGGATGGTTGTAATCTAAATCTTTTTGTAAGACAATGTGTCTCCCTTTGTAATTGAGTAGTGAGCTCTAGGAAGTGTACTTGAATGCATGTGCATTCCCCATATTTCATTTTCTTTATACTTTTAATAGGGTATAATCTTGTGGACTAACCTCCACTGTGGTTTTTCCCCTAACAGGGTTTCCACGTAAAAGAAAATATCAGTGTTATGTGTGTTTCTGATGTGTTGATGATTTATGCTTTCATGGTTAATTATTAGATCTAAGAATAAGGTTAATCAGTTAAATAAATTTTGAATTTTTGTGACAACTGATTCACCCCCCCTCTTAGTTGTCTGCTATTGTATTGCCAACATTCCACACCCAACAAATTGAGATCTTAAGGATTTGAATTTAACCAAAGAGTCCTCAATTATAGGAAATAAATTACTAGAAAGAGATTCCAATTCTAGCTCAAATTTCAAAACATAGAAATCACTAATTGAACCAAAAAATGTATTGTACTTATCCCATACCTGTCATGGTGTAGTGCACTCAACATTGAAGAATAGGTTGTCAAAAAGATGCAATGCAATCAATCATAGCCTCATCTCATTGTTCCAATGAGAAAATATTTCATAACCCCCTGGTAAATTATGGTTGATGATCACCTAAAATAGAATAAAAACCCTTTGACCAAAGTAACTATTGTATTCTCAATTTCTATGTGTGATAATTATGATGAGTGAGTACTTCAAATGAACCTAGTTTATCCATGAGAGAAACAAGCACCAAGAGAGAAAAAAGTATAATAAACTACAAAAATCTAATATGAAACCTCTCAAATTTGAATCAAAAGTGAAAATGAAGCTCCCCCAAAATAGAAAACTTCTCTAGGTGTCAATATGTCCAAGTAATCAATCATAATGTAAAATTTTAAAATATTGAATAAAATAATACTCGGGATTGAATCAGGAAGAAGAGCATGGACACAAAAATAGAGCTCCTCGATACTTTTTTTATTCCACAAAAATAAAAAAAATAAAAATCTAGGAAAGAAGTTTTGAGCTCATAGGTCCAAATGGGAGATCTAACTTCAAATATAAATAAAATGGGCCTTTAACAAAATCTATCAAAATGGTCTGCACCAATGTGAACTACTTAGAACTATCTTTTTGATGATATCTTGTTTTTGAAAAATGGACTCCTAGATCAAAAGATATGGTCCCCCAAATAAACCACCCAATTAGGGCCTCAAGGGTGAAAAATAAGCTTCTTGTGGGTTAGACGATGGTCACCCATGTGATTGTGCACTATTTCCTAGGTATTAATAAATTTTTCATTGGCATAGCAATGGACAAGTGGTAGTTCAATGGTTGGAAGATCCATGTTGCTCCCTATGTGGTGGTGGGTGGGGTGCTTGTTGGGATTTGAGCCTTGGGTGCTAGTGATAGGACCACAAGTAGGCCAACAAAGAACTAGCCACTAATAATTTTTTTTAAAAAAAATAATTAATTAAAAAATTGTTGAAACATACTAGTGATAGAGGATGACATAGACGAGTGATGCAAATTGTATACCTATATAGAGAATATTATCTATAAAATATGTTGCCCAAATATGTGCATGCTAAACCTTCCAACTTCTTACACCTATAGACTAAATGGACTATGAATTTGTATGGATCCATATTGTATGAACAAAAATGGTGATGGGGAAAAAACCTCTAAGGGCTTGGAGAAAAAGTCTCCAATTTCAATGATTTGGCAATCAATTTTAGGGTTTTTGGGCCTTTGGTACACAGTGGTGAGGTGATTTTTCCCAAAATGCTCCATAATATAAACTACCTCCTTGATTTGGAAACCACCTCCCAACTTCAAACCCTTGTATACTAGACCTCACAAATCCAATTTAGACAAAACAAAAGGAAAAACCAACTTTATTGGACTCAATAGTGATCTCAAATTTGCACCAACAAGCTTCAACATTAAATTTTAATAGAAACCCACAAAGAGGAAATCCCTAAAATATGGTGTTTCTTTCAATTTTTTTTTATTATTCATCATCATATGATGCAAGAGAAAAGAATGCTCAACTTTACTAAGTTCACCAATATTTTCAATCTAACAATAGCTCATGCAAAAAATACCCTCATATATGAGAAGGAATTTGTAGATCTGAAGCTCTGATACCATGTAGGAGCTAAAAACTATCTCACACCCTAGAATCATTTTCAAAATAAAATATAACCTTCTAAAAGATAGTAATGGAAAAATAATAGCTTGCTTGATATGATATGTTACAAATGTACAATAGCCTTTCTTAAATAGAAAAGGTAAGAGATAGGATTAGACAAGATCATGACATGTGTCTTAATCCTATAACATGAGACAAATAACTTAACTAATATCAAATGGACTAGGACTCAAGAATTAAAATTCCAAAAGATAAGATCTAAATGGCAACTAATACTTCTACAAGGATTCTTAAGACCTAAGTAAACTTAACATATGAATAGAACCTACTAGTGGACTAGATAGGTAAAATACAAATCCATACAAACAATTTCCTTCCCCCATATTCCCTAGACCATTTTCATTGCATCTATTTTTAGTTGAATATAGGCCTACAATTATTTTAAATTTTAAAAAATAAGGATTCTTATCATTAGCATTGTCAAAGTAAGTTATAAGCTCACATGTTGGAGGAACAGTAGTAGAATTTATAGAAGTTAAAGGAATGATTCCACCATAAGAGTGTGGGATTATTTTTCATATAGGTAATGTCAAATTGGGTGATTTAAACCTTATATTCACTATTGTAAGTAGGATTGAATTCTAAGGAGCCTTTGTCACCACTAGGACAATTAAAAGAATGAGTATCATCAATAGATATGGAGTAATTAGGAGGAGTTATTGGTAATGCATCATGTAAAGGTGAATAAGATGATATTCTTATATGAGGGATAGGAGAGATGTTATTTAGTGTAATAAAAGTGGAGAACAATGTGATAGTATTGAAAAGGGTCATTATCCACCTTCATCATGAAATAAATTCCTCTACAAATAATTTTATACATTGGTGTAGAGTAGACAAAATAATACCCATCACATGAATCCATGATCCACCAATGAGAAGAGTATAAGAAAGGTTCCCTAGCATTCCATGGTTAATGGTAGGGAGAGTGGCATGTCTCAATGATATAGGAAAAGTAATGGTACCCAAAGGGTCTTAGTTGATGTTAACAAGACCCTTAAAGGAAATATTGGAGGAGAAAGATTGGAGGTGTCAAGGTGAATTCATCTAAGTAGTTAAAACTAAAAACATCAAGACAAAAACCATCATTAATTAGTGTCTACCTAATGCCTATATAGTTAATACTAAGCATCATGAAAAGAAGAATATTTTGTTATTATATCTCATTAGAATGTAGAAATTTTATTTACATGATATTATAATAGATGTACTTAATTACAAAAAATACTCTACATGTCAGCAAAATATGAAATATGAATCTTCAATAAAGACTTCTAAAGAATGTTTTCATAACAAAGTAAAGTTTGGATCAGCTTCAAAAGTGATATGTTAAATTTAATTTCCTAAATTTATTCAACAAGATCATACTCCTATATATTTTAGAAGGTAGACAAGGAGTTGATGAAATAATAGAAGCTAAAAAAGGAAGATAAATAGCCATATAATTGGTTGGTATGTATTTTTTAGTGTTGTATATTTCCTACAATATGATATTAGTAAGAGGGGCCACAAGATCATCAAGAAAATTTTAAATAATGATAATGAAGTAAGAGGGTGTGGAGAGATGAGAACCCTACACATAGTGATCATTATAAATTTATGAATTTTTTGAGAAGTTGTGCAAAATTGATTAAAATGATATATAAGTTTCACCATAGTAGGTGTAATAGGATTAGTTTCAAAGAAAGTGTTAACTAGGAGAGTGTCTACTATAGGCAAATTCTTAGAAATTAGGATCTTAGGTTACTAATCATTATAAATAAAATATAAAATAAATAAAATTAGAATTACAAGATACAAAGATCAAATATGGTACACAATATATACATGGGGAAATCCCTTTTGGTTAAAAAGCCCCATAAATCATAATTTCATTATAAAACACTTATGTAATGGTCTATGAAAACATGGAATGAACCTAGGTATCCATATCTCCTTATTTGCATATGGCCAATAATACCTTTTATACATAGTGATATAATTCACTATTTGTGTCCAAATTTCATCTCTCTCAATCAAAGAGAATATCCTTAAATATAGGAGAAGGGGTGATGCAGGAGCATCTTGACAATTACATGAATCTAAGAAGAAAATATTAAAGGTTGAATAAATTTTGATGTTTCATCATTGTCTTGAGGTCATTTGAGTCATTTTCCATTCATTAAAGTCATTAGGAGTGTTAAATGATCAAAGTTTTGTGTCAAATTTGAAAAGTGTAAAAGTTGTCACAATATTGCAAAATTACAAAAAGGATGTAAACAAGGAAGTTGAAGGGTCATTTGGATCTTGGTTCATTCAAAAGTAGTTAGAAACTGAAAATTCATGTTGTGATGCCTTTAAAAAGGCCTTGTAGACACTTTTGTAAGTGTGGATGATTGGATATATGAGTTTGAATAAAGGAAACCCTGTTTTATTTGCATTTTCTACATAAATTCTTTGTTTTCTAATTTTGTATGGCCTTGTACGGGAAGGAGTACAATTATAAAGGATTGTATGTGTAAGTGATATCAATCACCTTCCATTCAAACTTTGTTTCATGTAGATTGGTGAGAAATTGAGGGAGATATTGCAATTTGTGTAAAAATTGTTAAAAACCCCTATTAGGGTAAACAATGTACATTCAAATTTGTGTTTATCTTAAAATCACAATTGAAAATTACTATAAATTGGTGAGTAAGATGCTTAATGAGTATTCTAAAGAATCCTGAAGTTGCAGGTTTTGAATGTTTGGTTTTGGGTTGAAACCAAGATGCCCTAGGTTTGTAATTTAGGCAAAAATCTAGAAATTGACTGTGATTAGAGAAGAATATGATTTTAGATTATGTAAAGGATATGCTACTTGCATGGCAGTGTTTTAAAAAAAATGTATTGGTGTGTTTTGAGGCCTCTCTAGTCAGTATTTGGTGGATTTAAAGTGTTTGTGATCATTTATCTGATGATATGTGCTTAATAGTCTATGAAAGAGATTGGTAATTACAGAGTTTAGAGAAGAATGGGTGTTTTTTTTTTTTAATAAAAGGGGTAAAAACTTTATTGAATATTAGAAACCAGAATTACAACCAAGTCAAGGGCATAAGCCTGAAAGGGACAAAAAACACCAACAGAACCCACGTCCAAATCATCCAACACCCCCACTATCCTCAACAAGAATCCTCTCCAAATCTGGACTAAGCTCTTGAGGGATCTGAGCCCAATCATCAATCTTCCAATCCTCCAAACGCTCTGAGGCCCACTTGGCCAGACAATCAACAGTCCTATTCCATTCACACAGAATATGGACAAAAGACACCCTTTCCATAAGAGTACCAATGTGCAAAATCTGTTGCACCAGCATAGCCAACTGCCAATTCACATTCGATGTCCTCCCTTGATTGAGTAAATTAATCAGAACCTATGAATCAAATTCACAAATAACCCTATGCCACCCCAGCTCATAGGCCCTCTCTAAGGCATCAAGAATCACCCAGCCTTCCATAAGGTTGATAGTCTATGTCCCCTTATGTATGGAAAAGAGAAAAACCACTGAACCAAAAGAATCCCTGCCCACCCCACCAACTCCAGCAGGACCAAGATTTTCCCTGGAAGAACCATCAGTATTAACCTTCAAAATACCCACAGGGGGAGGCTGCCAATTCCCCTGTCACTAGACACCTTGTCCCACCCACCTACCTTTCTGGCTACAAGACACCACAGGGGTTAACCCCTGGATACCCAGCTGAGCCACCAACTCCGCATCTTTCTTCTCAAGCGGTAGTTCCACAGACCCCTTGGCTTGAATTGTCTCCTGAATCATCCCAAGAACTCTAAACCACACTTGTTGGACCTGTAACACCTCCCCTCTGAAAATCCTCCTATTCCATTCCAACCAAATCTGCCACAACAAGAAAATAGGACCTGTCTGCCACGCATCCTGCAAAAACAAGGCCATCGAGGGAGGTCTACCCAAGCTAGTCCAAAAATCCACTGAGGAAGCATGAACACAGGGACTATTCCAAACACTTCACCAAGAATGCCAGAGTTGCAAGGTGAAAGGACAACTAAAGAAAAGATGTGAAGAGTCCTCTTCACCATTCCCACATAGCACACACTTAGACAGGCCATGAAACCCGCGCTTTTGAATATTGTCCCAAGTCAAACACCTGCTCCAAGTAAAAATCTAGGAAAAGCAGTTACACTTCGGCCAAGAAAACATCTTCCACACCCTCTTCCACCAAGGAACTTCCACCCCTCAACCCTTTGAGAAAGAAACCTCTGATAACCTGATGCAACAGTGTAGTGGCCTTTCGGATTAGGTGACCATGCGAGAGTATCCCTATCCCTGAGGGGGTTTCACTGTCTGCCCAAGAGAATATTATGTAGATTCCTATAGTCCTCTTCCATGCCAATCACCAGCCACTCCTCAGGAGTCTTCCACCTAGCACTCACAAGCTGCCCCTGAAAAGAAAGCACCTTAAAATCACTTACCCTCATCTAGCTGACATGACTGAAAATCCTACTCAGGGCCGCCAAGTCAGGGAATTGATTGAGGATGGGAGGATGACCATCCCAAGAGTCTTACCCAAATTGAACCTCAGTCCCACACCTACATATCCAAAATAAACCATCCTTGATGAGCGCAACTCCCTTCTTGAGGGTTGCCCAAACCATTGATCTCTTGCCAACCAAGGGGTAGCGAAGAATATCTTCCCCAGGAGCACCCTGAAAATACTTATAGGAAAGGATCCTAGCCCAAATCCTATCCTTCTCCATGCACCACCTCCAATAATTTTTTGCCACCAGAGCCATCCCTACTAGTGCGGAATGCCTCAACACCATACCACCCAACTGCTTAGGACAACAAACCGTATCCCATCTAACCAGACTCCACTTGGAAGACATTAGACTGCCCACCCATAAAAATTACCTAGCCAATGAATCCAAATCCAAAACAAAGCCCTTAGGGGCCACCTGAAGCATACACCGATAAATGGGAAGACCCTAGACCAGCAACTGAACCTGCCCAGGAAAAGACAACCATTGGTTGGTCCAGTGAGAAACCTTTAAGCAAAGTTTATCAAGGATAGGCTGCCACGAATCCCTCGTTATTCTGCCCACCGCAACAGGAAACCCAAGGTAAGACAGAGGAAGAGTCCCAATCTGAAATCGAAGAATCTAAGCAATTCTCCTCTGGATAGGATCTAGAGTGTTAAAGAAATAGATGGAAGACTTGTCTTCATTAATGGATTGACCCGAAGCCTCAAGGTACATATCCAACACCCTACAGATATTTGTTGCCTCCCAAATAGTGGTTGCCCCCATCAAGGCAGTATTATCCACAAATTGCAAGTGGGATTGAGGGGGTAAATCACCTCCCCACCTCCACCCCTGAATAAGGCCCAGCTCCACTTGATGTCTCAACAAGTGACCCAAGCCTTCCACAAGCAGAATGAACAAATAAGGGGAGAGAGGATCACCTTGCCTTATCCTGTGACAAGCCTCAAACAACTCAGAATGCTCCCCATTAGTTAAAATAGAGAAAGAAACTGACGTGACACAACTCATGACCCATTGAATCAAATCATCTCCAAATATGAAAGTAGCTAGGATCTTCTGAAGAAAAGACCACTAAACTCTGTCATATGCCTTTGCCATATCAAGTTTGATGAACATATCCTTTTCTCTAGAATTTTCCATAGAATGGATGGTCTCAGTAGCTATAACAATCCCATCCAGAATTTGTCTGCCCTCCACAAATTAGTTTGCTCCTCAGAAATGAGCAACTACATCCACTTTTTCAGCCTATTAGCAATTAGCTTTGAAATAATCTTATACACCACATTGCAAATGGAAATAGGTCAAAAATGGCTCAACCTATCTGCCCCTTCACACTTGGGAATAAGAGCTAGAAAGGTGGCATTCAGGGCCTTTAACATTTTCTTATTCCGCTACGACTCTTTGACCACCTCTAAAAGATCAAGTTTGATGATCTCCCAGAACTCTTGGAAGAATTCAATTAGGAAGCCATTCAGGCCAGAGGCTTTTCCTTTCTTCATCTGAAACATTGTCCCCTCCAACTCCTCAAGGGTAACCTCACCCATAAGATCCTCCTTCATCTCCCTAGACACTAGTTGAGGGATGCAAGAAAGGACTTGAGCTTCCTCAGTCGAATTCCCCTGCAAATCCTCTCTGAACAAGTAAGAAAAATAATGAATAGCTTCATCAGAAATATTTTGAAAAGAAGTCAGAGTCTCTCCCCTATCCCTGACCAAAATAGGAATAGAGTTACCATGCCTTCGCACCTTCACAAAATTAAAGAAGGCATAATTTTTATCCCCCTCCTGAAGCCATTCAATCCGGGCTTTTTGTTTCCAAAAAATCTCATGCAATTCCCATTCTTCCAAAGCTTTCAAAGCCTTAGATTCCTCCTACATCAAACTCTCTGACACCCCATTCTCCCTAATCACCCTCGTAATACGATCCAACTTAGCTTTTGCATTAGACTTGGCCTTAAAAATATTTCCAAAACATTGCCTATTCCAATATTTAATCTTATACTTAACAAATTGAAGAAGCTTAGTAAAGACATACATTGTTGTACCAAAGGATGGTCTACCCTCCTGCCACAACTAAGTAACGTAATCATGGATTTCAAGATCACGCAACCACATAAGCTAGAATTTGAAGGAGGGCTTGTGGGGCCACCCAGCCGAGAGGACAATAAGCTTTATATGCAAATGATCCGAGCCTCTCCAATCCAGAATCTCTGAGCTAGAAGACCACCTATCACCAACCCAAAAGCAAGAAACCATAAACTGATCCAAACGCTCTGCAATGCAGTTTTCACCGGGCCTCTGATTGTTCTAGGTAAAATGTCCATTACCGGGCTTGATATCAACAAGATTCAAAAAAGAAATATTGTCCTAGAACAGGAAAGCAAAAGCCTCCAATCTCCTAGCACCTCCCTGTTTCTCAGCAATCTCTGTGATAGCATTGAAGTCACCCCCTACAATCCATGGAAGATAAGGATCTGCTATGCATGTTTTACACACACACCCCACTGTAGGCAGGGACCCCCTTTTTTTTGCTCTTGATAGGATGCTTTGCTCCTGTCTTGTTTTGTGTGCCCCATTTTCCAAGCCCAAATTGGTCATGTGCTATCAAATGATCAAATTCCCCTTACCAAATTCACCTACTTAGCGTATTCAAATCCATGGAGAAATAAAGTTGCACGTCACCTTTCTGCCTTTTGTCTTCTTCCTGCTATTTGGAAACATCTATGGACCCCTATCAGTTGAGTTTCCACATCTTTGACTTTAGGGCTAACTTTTTGGTGGATTTGGGATGTGTTTGAGGTACCTAAGTGAACTGCCATGGTTTCGTCAATGTTCGGGTAAGTTTCAGTGGTTTCGGAGCTTCGTCCCCCTTTGGCTATTTTGGAACATCTGTGGAGCCCCGTCGGCCTGGCCTCCGAAGCTTGGCCCCTCCATGGTCATTTCCAAGACTCCATCCCTTCGTGGCCATTTTAAACATCTGTTGAGCCCCAGCAGCCCGACCTCCGAAGCTCAACCCCTTCGTGGCCATTTCTGGGACTCCGTCCCCCTTTGGCCATTTTGAACATTCATGGAGCCCCGGCGGCTTGACATCCGGAGCACGGCCCCTCTGTGGCCGTTTTCGGGACTCTGTCCCTCTTTGGCCATTTTGAACATCTGTGGACCCCCCTCGGTCCAATTTCCATATTTTTGAGTTTGGGGCCAACTTTTTGGTGGATCTGGGATGTGTTTGAGGTGCCTAAGTGAACTATCAAGGTTTCGTAAACATTTCGTTAAGTTTCGGTGGTTTCGAAACTTTCCCTTTGGAATTCCCTTCCTCTTTGGCTATTTGGAAACATCCGTGGACCCCCGTCGCTCCGGTTTCCATATTTTTGACTTTTGGGGTAACTTTTTGGTGGATTTGGGATGTGTTTGTGGTGCTTAAGTGAACTGCCAAGGTTTTGTCAATGTTCGGTTAAGTTTCGGCAGTTTTGAAGCTTCGTCCCCCTTTGGCTATTTTGGAACATCCGTGGAGCCCCAACAGCCCGGCCTTCGGAGCCCGGCCCCTCCGTGGCCATTTCCGGGACTCCGTCCCTCTTTGGCTACTTTGAACATCTGTGAGGCCCTAGTGACCCAGCCTCTACAGCCCGGCCCCTCCGTGGCCATTTCCGAGACTCTGCCCCTCCGTGGCCTTTTTGAACTTTCGCTTTTTGTGAAATGGGTCCAATCTTGAGAAAGTTTTTCTGGGCATTTTTCTTTCCCTTTTTCCCATGTGCTATAATTGAAAAATCTCAGTTTTGCTATGTTTTGTGGGGTCCAGGAACCTCCCTTCTGGTTTGTTGTTCCTCGTTTGGTTGTCCGCCCCCTCAGGCCTGCATTAATGTTTATGATCTAAATGAGCTCCAAATATGAATATCATGATCTTTTGATGATGCATGGATGGACCTAACAAGGATTTTGCAAGATTTGACTAATGTTTTCCTTGATTTGTGTATGAAATCACTTACGACACTTCATGTATGTAGGATTCAAAGAACCTATTGCACGTTCGTCAGGAGACCCATCGAGAAAGTTGAACATGGAATGCGCATAGCTCCTGTCACCATAAATTTCATGTTTGCCTCTCCAATAGCACCCACCAACAAGGTCAGCATTAGAAGAAAGACTATGCCAAGGAAGTCATTCACAAAAATGCAAGGGGGTGGTCTTGAAGAAGGCATGAAGGAGCTGTCCTACTTTTCACCAGATGATGATGAGTTGTCCGCCCAAATCAAGGGCAACCAATCTATTGATGCCAATCATCGATGGGCTCATTTGACCTGAGGAAGCACACTACGAACACATCAAGTAAGAGGGAAAATTTCAAGCAGTTTTAGCTATAGTAAAAGGGCAATCAGCTAAATGACGAAAATACTACAACACCTAGGCACTAGATGACAAAACAGGGAAAAGACAAAGATGTTTTTTAAATTGCTAAATATTGTGGGGTAGGTGAAACCCTAATGTAATTGAATCTGGGCCATTCGATGTAATTCAATCCTAGCCATTCATTTGGGCTTTAGAAAACTATAAATAGGGGCTTGCCCCTCATTTGTAAGGGTTGGAGAGCTGGTGTAAAAATCATTTGTAGCAATAGAAGACAACATTGCATGATTTTATAGATGTTCTCTTTGATTTTTCTCATCTTGCATGCATGGTTCTACCTTCCATGTTAGTTTTAGTGTTAGTTTCTTGAATGGAAGTGATAATAGAAATTGCTATTATGGTATTTGATGAACTCTTAGCCCATACTTTTAGCACTTGTTGATGACAAACTATTGTGTAAAGTTAGCCTAGGCTTCTTTATTCCATTGCTACAACTTAGTTTGATTGCATATTCATGATGTGCATGTGCAATTTGAAAATCAACAGACCTTAGGAGATTGCACTGGTTTTGTGTAGCTGTAGGTTGTCTTGGTCAAACAAAACTTTGTTTTAGGGAGTTTGTCTACTGTAGCAGCCTCCATGATCACTGTTCATTCATAGTTTTAGATGTTGGAACCTTCTCTCTTCCCTGCCCTTTTTCCTTTTTTTAATAAGTACCTTAGAAAAGGTTCATTTCACATTGTAAAGCTAAATCCAATGATAAAAATGGAGTTCAAGACTATTGTTTGAACCTACAACAAATGCACAACAACTTCTCCATCTTAGGAACTCCATTTCAAGACCCAACTTCCCATGCTTTGTAACTCATTCGTAAGTCTGCCTTGTGATTCCAGCAAATCACATCAAAAAATTGAGATATTCCAAACACTATCAAGACCTGACATTAGAGACCTTGGGATAGTGTTCTGCAATTTGATTGTGGAAGATTGTCTTTCAAGAGAGGTAGTGCACCTACGCACTACCTGTGTTGAGATGTGCATAAAAAACACATCAACAAAACTGGCATTAGAAGGAGGGCTGACACGTTGGGAATACAAAGCTAAAGGTTTGAAGTGATTCATTTTATGCCCTCCTCCTCCTAATGCCATCAATAGAACTTGCACTAGAAGGAGGGCATGACATGTTGAGGCTACAAAGTTGAAAGTTGGAAATCGAAAAAGAGCACTTTCAAAGAAGAAATATGAGATATGGAGATCTCTTTTAATGCTAAGAATCAAAAAAAAATTGAAGGAAAGTAGAAGCTAAGTCAAAATGGAGCAACATGCACAAATTGACATCACTCAACTTCATGCAGATTTGAATAGGAGATTGAAGAAGCCATTGCAAAAATTTGCATTGGCGAATAGATGTCAGATCCATGGCACTCAGGCACAACGAGTTGGGGTGTCTGACTTTCTTGAGAAATTTTGAAAAGGTCTTGCAAGGAGAAATTCCCTTTTGGTAAATATACCAGCCCTTGGCTCTCAAAGACCTAGAGGAAGAGTTGACAACCATGGCAGCCAAAGCATTCAAGGAGCTGATCCAAGAACATTTGAGCAGCAAGGATGGACCAAGATTTGAGGAAGTACTAATGGCAAGTTGGTGTAGATTCCACAATGCACCACATTCAAAATTTATGTGCCCATCATGTGATAACATCATCGGTCAAGCCAAGGGTTGTTCGAATAAGTTGGAGCATCCAACTCCCAATGAAGAGAAGTTATCCAATGAGGCAAAAGAGTTGTCAACATCCAAAGGACAACACACTAAAGATGAACCAAAAAATTTGATACAAGCTGATGTTGGAGCAGCAGACATTGAAGTTGAAAACTAGGAGGAAGATGCAGATTTCACTAGGATAGCATAATGTTGTAATAAAAATTCAGTTGGAAGGGAATTGGAAAGCCTTTCCTCTATCAACAGAGAACAGTCCTCTAATCTAGAAAAGGAGTCATTGGAAATTGGAGATGAATCAACAAAGTCTGCAATAGTGCATGTTGGGACAACCAACAAAGATGTTGAGGAATAGGAAGGAGAAAAGGTTGACAACCTTGGAGCAGAAGAAAATGATGACGAAGGTATAAGTGAAATCAGATTAGAAGATCTCACCTTCGTCAATGACAATGATCAAGAATCTGAAAATGCAGATTTGGAAGAGTGGGTACAACCACTCGCCACGGCTGTCTACAATCATGCTTCTTTTTCAAGTGATGATGGGGACCTAATCATGGAGAGATATGACCAGCTTGTCTCCATGTTAGCAAAGGATTGGTCAGAGCTGAAATACCAAGTGGATTTGGAGGTGCTACTACTACCAAATTGGTGTAGAGTTCATGATTCATCACACTCTAATTTTGCATGCGAGTATGAAAAGAGGCTATCAAACAAGTTAGAGGACAAGTGGAGCAGCCAAGTACCCAACCTCCTCTACTTGCTTCCCATATCGAAGAAGAAGACCAAAATCCTGAATCAAATGATGGCTCAGCTAAAGGCGGACCTCAAGAGGATGTTGGGGCAGCAATAGACGAAGGACAACAATACAGTCTCAGACTTCCGAGCGATGAAGTAGATCAAGCGAGAATGTTGTCCACAAGTCGTCAATAAGTTCTTCCTCTTGAAGATCAGTTGTGTGCCATGGATGCTAGGCTTTTTGGTGAGCCCTTGGAGGGAAATTGTGTAGTAGACTTTGGTCCCCTTGATGAGGTACCATCAATTGATGACTTCTTTCCATTGGGAGTAGCACTACAGAGGTATGCTCATGCCGAGGAAGAGCACATCCGAGAAGACGATAGCGATGAATACATACTCCTTGAGCCCCTGAATAGTGATGCACTAGAGTTTCCAGATTGGGAGAGGAGCTCCTTCTCTATTTATAGAGATAGTGAGCAAGAGGAAATGACTAAATTTCATAATGAGATGCATGAACAACAAAGGGAAGAAGACAAAGGTGGGGGTGTTTTGATGGCTTCCAACAAGTATGATAGAATTGACCAACTACAAGATGCAACTTGGAGCCCTTCTGCCATGGTTGTTGTTGATCCTCCTTCACATTCAGGAAGCTGCAATATGACAGATTTGTCCATGTCATTATCCCATGACATTGAACATAAAAAGGAGGTTGACACTTGGGGAAGGAGACGAGACAGCATACTACTATTTGAGGACAGCAACCAAGTGGATCCCAAGTTTGTAGATGATCAATGTGGAGAAGTATTTCTTTTTGAAGAACTACCAATCGGGGTTGTAGATCCCATTGGTAGATTGGAAGAGTTGTTTGTTGCCCCGTCCTCCCAGCCTTATGCAAGCTTAATGTCTAAAGTGTTGCACCCTCCACCACGCCCACTCGAGGCTACCGATGCAACGATCAACGATGTTGTGCTTGCTCTCGACTGTCCAACGCTGCCACCTCCATATGATGACATCCATGTTCTATCCTACATTTCCCCTATTATTTCTCATAACTGCACTTATTATTTTGATTATGGGAATGAGGGAAAACGAACATGTTTATGGATTAACCATGGGTTTAGCGAGCCTCCTCAATTGCTGATTTTTCATGATGATGTGATTGAACTTGAGTGTTGCAACATTGAATTTATTTTTTCAGAATATAAAGATAATTTTGCATGGTTAAGAATGATAACGATTTCATGTTTGCTCGTGCATGCATTACAAAATTTAGTGAACATTAATGTCAGCTCGCTCTGCTTGAACATAGTGTTTTGTAAATATCTTTGTACATAGCCCATTTTGAGTTGTATAGGTTTCCTATAAATACTCCGCTTTCCTGCTTTCCTTAGGTTAGTTGGCTTGTTGTAGGTTGTTTGCTTTTTGTTTTCTTTCGCTTTGCTGTTGCTTTGCTCGGGGTCCCTCTGCTTTTAGCTGGACACATCTATGCACACAACAACCATACTTATCACCTAGGGTTGTTCCACGTATTTCTTGTCAAACTTTAATCAAGTCTTCAGAGTGGATGGTGAAGGTCTTCTGTTAGTGTCGAGTGATTTGGGTGTTTGATTCAAAGAGGATAATTGTTGGTTTAGTATGACTCTGACGTATTCTAAAATCTTATAGCTCTTACACATCTTAAGAATATGATGGTCACTGTAGGGCCTTTTGTGAAGTTTAGTTAAGTGAAAAATCTAAAAAAATTCTCCAGCGCCACTATGATTCCCAGCCCTAAGCGTGAGCTTCAATGCTTGCAGGTTGAAATAAAAGAGCTGAAAAGAGAAAAGAAAGAAAGAAAGAAAACATTGAAAGTTAAAAGAAAGAGAAAATTCAAATTTTTGGGGGTATCAGAGCAACTCTACCGGGGCTATGGACACCCGGCTGGTAGTAGAGCAATGTTCGAGAGAATCACAGTGATAACCTCGTCGGGGCTATGTATGCCTGACTGCCAACGAGGCAATGTCTTGAATGCTTTTGGAGTTAGAATAAACTATGTAGCTTAACTTGAAAAAGCTTGGGTTCCTATAGCAACTAAAGGATGGGAATTAACGCAATTGCACACACTTGGATTTTTAGCATATTGAAGGTTGGGTTGGCTGGTGGTTTTGATCCTTTGGTTGAGCGTCTGGTTTGTTTGCCCTAGCGTGAAGGTCGGAACCAGAGATTCTAGGTTCGTGATTCCAGTTTGTCATCAAAATGCTCTGGAGCATTTCCCCAGTGAGTTGCCATTTGTCGTGCATGTTTTGCACACACGCCCCGCCATAGGCAGGGACCCCCTTTTTTCTTGCTCCCGACATGATGCTTTGCTCATGTCTTATTTTGTGTGCCCCATTTTCCAAGCCCAAATTGGTCATGTGCCATCAAACGATCAAATTCCCCTTACCAAATTCACCTACTTAGGGTATTCAAATCCGTGGAGAATTAAATTCGCTCATCCCCTTTCTTCCTTTTGTCTCGTTCCTACTATTTGGAAACATCTGTGGACCCCTGTCGATCCGGCTTCTACATCTTTGACTTCGGGGCTAACTTTTTGGTGGATTTGGGATGTGTTTGAGGTACCTAAGTGAACTGCCAAGGTTTCGTCAACGTTCGGTTAAGTTTTGGTGGTTTCGGAATTTCATCCCCTTTTGGTTGTTTTGGAACATCTGTGGAGCCCTGACAACCTAGCCTCTGGAGCCCGACCCCTCCGTGGTCATTTTTGGGACTCCATCCCTCTGTGGCCGTTTCGAACATCTGTGGAGCCCCAGCGGCCCGACCTCCGGAGTCTGGCCTCTCCGTGGTCATTTCTGGGACTCCATCCCTCTTTGACCATTTTGAACATCCATGGAGCCCCAGCGGCCCGACATTTGGAGCCCAACCCCTCCATGGCCATTTTTGGGACTCCGTCCCTCTTTGGTCGTTTTGAACATCCGTGGACCCCTGTCAGTCTGGTTTCCACATTTTTGACTTTGGGGCCAACTTTTTGGTGGATCTGGGATGTGTTTGAGGTGCCTAAGTGAATTGTCAAGGTTTCGTAAATGTTATGTTAAGTTTCGGTGGTTTCAGAATATTCCCTTCGAAATTCCCTTCCTCTTTGGCTGTTTGGAAACATCCGTGGACCCCCGTCGCTTTGGTTTCCACATTTTTGACTTTGGGGGTAACTTTTTGGTGGATTTGGGATGTGTTTGTGATGCTTAAGTGAACTGCCAAGGTTTCGTCAATGTTCGGTTAAGTTTCGGTAGTTTTGGAGCTTTGTCCCCCTTTGGCTGTTTTGGAACATCCGTGGAGCCCTAGTAGCCCGGCCTCTGGAGCCCAGCCCCTCTATGGCCCTTTCTGGGACTCCATCCCTCTTTGGCTATTTTGAACATCTATGACGCCCCAACGACCCGGCCTCTGGAGCCTAACCCCTGTGTGGTTGTTTTCGGGACTCCGCCCCTCCGTGGGCATTTTGAACTTTCGCTTTTTGTGAAATTGGTCCAATCTTGAGGAAGTTTTTCTAGGCATTTTTCTTTCCCTTTTTCCCATGTGCTATAATTGAAAAATCTCAATTTTTCTATGTTTTGTGGGGTCCGGGAACCTCCCTTTTGGTTTGTTGTCCCTCGTTTGGTTGTCTGCCCCCTTGGGCCCGCATTAATGTTTATGATCTAAATGAGCTCCAAATATGAATATCATGATCTTTTGATGATGCATGGATGAATCTAACAAGGATTTTGCAAGATTTGACTAACATTTTCCTTGATTTGTGTATGAAAGCACTTACGACACTTCATGTATGTAGGATTCAAGGAGCCTACTGCAGGTCCGTTAGGAGACCCATCGAGAAAGTTGAACATGGAATGCACATAGCTCCTGTCACCATTCATTTCATGTTTGCCTCTCCCGATAGCACCCACCAACAGGGTCAATGTTAGAAGGACTATGCCAAGGAAGTCAATGAAAAAATGCAAGGGGGTGGTCTTGAAGAAGGCATGAAGGAGCTGTCCTACTTTTCACCAGATGATGATGAGTTCTTCACCCGAATCAGGGGCAACCAATCTATTGATGCCAATTGTTGATGAGCTCATTTGATCTAAGGAAGCACACTGCAAACACATAAAGTAAGAGGGAAACTTTCAAACAGTTTTAGCTACTGTAAAAAGGAAATCAGCTAAATGACAAAACTGCTACAACACCTGGGCACTAGATGACAAAACAGGGAAAAGAAAAAGATGTTTTTTAAATTGTTGAATATTGTGGGGTAGGTGAAACCCTAATGTAATTGAATCTGGGCCATTCAATTTAATTCAATCCTAGCCATTCATTTGGGCTTTGGAAAACTATAAATAGGGGCTTGCCCCTCATTTGTAAAGGTTGGAGAGCTAGTGTAAAAAGCATTTGAAGTAATAGAAGACACCATTGCATGATTTTATGGTTGTTCTCTTTGATTTTGCTCATCTTGCATGCATGGTTCTATCTTCCATGTTAGTTTTAGTGGTAGTTTTTTGAATGGAAGTGATAATGGAAATTGCTATTATGGTATTTGATGAACTTTCAGCCCATACTTTTAACACTTTTTGATGACAAACTGTTGTGTAAAGTTGGCCTAGGCTTCTTTATTCCATTGCTGCAACTTAGTTTGATTGCATGTTCATGATGTGCATGTCTAATTTGAAAATCAACAAACCTTAGGAGATTGCACTGGTTTTGTGTAGCTATAGGTTGTCTTGGTCAAACAAAACTTAGTTTTAGGAAGTTTGTCTACTATAACAGCCTCCATGATCACTGTTCATTCATAGTTTCAGATGCAAGAACCTTCTCTCTTCCCTGCCCTTTTTCCTTTTTTTTTAATAAGTACCTTAGGAAAGGTTCATTTCACATTGTAAAGCTAAATCCAATGATAAAAATGGAGTTCAAGACTGATGTTTGAATCTACAGCAAATGCACAACAACTTCTCCATCTTAGGAACTCCATTTCAAGACCCAATTTCCCATGCTTTGTAACTGATCCTTAAGTCTGCCTTGTGATTCCAACAAATCACATCAAACAATTGAGATATTCCAAGTACTATCAAGACCTAACATTAGAGACCTTGGGATAGTGTTCTGCAATTTGATTGTGGAAGATTGTCTTTCAAGAGAGGTAGTGCACCTACGCACTACCTATGTTGAGAAGTGCATAAAAAACACATCAACAAGATCCATACTTCATACATAGCGAATATTCGACCACAAAAGTTGCTTACCCTGTATATCCACAGGCGCATAGATGTTGGAAAAAAGAACCATCTCCCCAGATTCATAACAAGAGGCCACCGTATAGATAGAGGACTTAAAGGACACCCACCACCAGGGGAAAATCTTCTGAGGGTTACATAAGCAAGCCACCCCTCCATAAGATCCTTGAGCACCAACGCACTGGAATTCACCATTCATCGAAAGCTTGGGAATTATACCCATCATACACTCCACAAAAAGTTTGGTCTCCTGTAAAAAGAGAATATCAGGAGTCTGACATCTTATCAAATTCTTAACAGCTTTTTGTCAAGCGCCACTATTCAAGCCCCTAACATTCCATGATAGAACAATCATTTCAAAGGGCTTGAGAAATAAGAATCCAGAGTCTTGACTGACCCTAATTCCACCAAATTTTCCCCTATTTATTTAATCTTCTCTAGGTCCTTCTTCTGACCCAACTTAGCGACTTTCTTTGCCCCTCCTTTCTTAAGATCCTTTTGCAAGATACCCAAATGAGGAGATGGCTTAGTATTTTTTCCCCCCTCTGAGCTAAATCTCCGCATGGAATGAGACAAAGCCTCACCGTCCTTCACCACAAAAGTTTTCCTAAAACCTTCTGAGTCTCCATTTGTAAAGCTAATTCCAACTGCAATGACCCAAATTCCTGTGAAGTAGGAGAGACCCCAGAAAAGATCCCCTCTTGTCCAAAGCCTCCCCCATCTAATTCAGCACCCTGTAGGCCCAAACCCACCTCCTGATGATCTACCTAGTCCATCTCAACTAAATGCCTCTATTGTTCAGTACACAAAATTCCTTGATCCAAATCTACCAAACCTGGATTCACTTCATGCTGGCTAAGATCCTTCAAAACTTTGAATCTATTAAAAGAGTCATGATCCTACCTTTCCTTCAGAGTCCTTTTTTTCCCCTTATTTTTGTTTTGAGATCTCACAGGAATAAAGCCATCCTCCCCTAAACCACCACCCTGAATAGGACCCTTTCCCTTATCCACCCTAGGCGAATTACTAGGAGGCTAAGAAGAATTAGTCCCCAAAGGATTAGCCTTTGGGCATCTACGTTGTAAGTGGCCATACTCATGACACAAACGACATCTAAAAGGTAAGGTCTCATAGTCGAGATGTTGGACCCATGAGTGAGATCCAGCACACACATCTAGAGAGTCTAGCAATGGTTTACTTAAATCAATTTCCACACAGAACCAAGCAAATGTCATTACCTTTTTAAACTACATTTGTTGCGAAGAACCCACAAGTTTACCAAGCATTGAAGCTAGTAAATGCAACACATCATCATGCCAACACTCAACTGGGAGCCTCGGTAATCGAACCCACACTGGAACATGACTTGGAATTTCCTTGGTCGGATTGAAACCTACATGCCACGGCTTGATAAACAAGCCCACTTGATTGTAAAAGTAAGGGCCTCCTTCAAAAACCTTGATCCTATCTGCCATGCAGTTGAACATAACCATAAAATAGTTATTTGCTAAAAGCCTAATCTCCATCTCTCCTTCCGGTAGCCAAGTCCTCTGAGCCCAGGCTTCTCAAAATTTCAATGAGATTTTCAATCCCAAAAATTTGCAATACAGAGAATGACGAGAGTAGTACTCAATATCCTTCGTGAGCATCTCCATCGGGATCACCACATTCGGCCTCTCTTTGCATCTTTCTAGACATCCATTAATCTTTGGGAACTGAAACCCTCCTGACGATCCCATCTCATTCTTCTCTAGATCTTGAGCAAATAAATTATTATCATAAAGCTGAGACCCTTGTGGTAAGGGTTTTGAGCCAAAAGTAGAACGAAAATCCATCCTAGGACCTGTTCCCGAGGACTCCCCCTGCTCCATTGAAGGAAAGAGAAAATTCCTTAATGGTCAAACAAACCCTCAAGAAACTTGAGAGCAAAAGGCCCCACACAAGGGTTATCACCCCACTACCTCCACCAAAAAGGAATGGCATAAAGAGAAAACTGCCGCAACTCTTCCCACCTCAACCCACAAAGCCCTAACAGCACCCGCGCTTACCTCCGACAACAAAACCTTGAGACTACGCCCAGCAACACCCCTGTTGCAGCATTTCTTGAGTCGACAAAGATTCACTCGCCAGTAGAAAACTCACAGACCAAGCACAGAGGTAAAAAATGACCAGAAAACCATGCGCAAATAGACCCTTTCACCACAAAGAACACCCCCCACCACGCACCAGCAAGAAAAACACCTGAACAAGCTAGGGTACGGACACCCTAGCTCGGCACGCACAACACAATCACACGATCCCCAATTTTGGAATTAAAGTTGAAGATTTAGAATGAGTTGTGACCCCTTTCTAAATGGGATTGAAGAAACTATGAGTATTTGAACACTATCGGTATACTGTCATGTTGATACAGAGTTATGGTAGTCCCATTTGGGAATTAAAGTTGAAGATTTAGAATGAGTGCTTGAAGAAATAACATGAATAAGGAATGGGGAATGGTTTACATAGTGTGTGCAGGCATATTTTTATTTGTTTGTAACATTTGAAAGAAGGAATGGCTTGGGAATTATGGAGTTGTTATGTTTAGTGGCCTAAATGGTCCTAATGTGCTAATTTGGACAAACTACTTTGAGAGTTCTACTATTTGAGATGTTTAAGGTGGTGTTTAAGTTTGAGATAGTCATTTGATGTTGTGTTGATGTGTTTTGAAGATTCAACAAGTGATTTTGTGCCTTTATCTCAATTTGGTGCCTAGAAAACAAGATTTTGTGAAGAAGGTTTGAGTCCTACTTGAAAGGACATGAAATATTTGTTTGATTTTTGTTTAGTTGAGAATGAGAAAGTGACTTTTTCTTCCTTTTCTTACATTAGTTTGGTATTAGAGCTCAACAAAAGATCTAGGCTAGAGAGATTTTGTGGTTTTTTGTTTGTGTTGTGGTTGTGTGCAGGTTGAGAAGATCACCTGGTTGTTTCCAAGAGAAGGCAAAGAAAGTTGAGAGAAGTTGAAGCAAGGAGAGACTTGCTTGAGAAGGGGAAAATATGGAAGTGTTAAGAAGACATTTACAGGCAGAGGAAGAAAGGAAAAAGAGAAAGAGGTGAGAGAAATTTGGCAGGGATATAGCAGCATTAAAGTAAGAGGTGAGAAGGTTGGAAAAAGAGTTCTAGGAGTCCATGATGAAGATGGAACAAGTGATTAAGTAGATGACAAGTTGGAATTTGACAGTAAAAAGGAAAATGGTATGGCCCATCAAAAAGATAGCAAAAAGAAGAAGAAGAAAAATGAAAAGATTTGAGGATGCTGAAGAAGAATTCAAGGATGAAGATAGTACAGTCATTTCCAAGCATGAAGATGAATTTGTAACTGAGATAAAGGACCTAATTTTAGAGAGTGAAGATATTGAGTTGGTGTCAAGATTGGATGAAGAGAAGATTATGGATGAATTGATCTTGGATATTTACAAAGAGTTGAAGAAAGATGGTGGTATTGTGGTTGAAACAATGTATCATTTCTTTGTAATACTGATATTTTGGATAGGGAACAATTTGAAGATCAAAGGATAAAGGGAGAAACAAGATATTGAGATGCACCAAAGCATAATGAATCTGATTTCAGTTGACAAGCAAGATAGGAAGTTGATTTGCATGGACAAGTTCAATCCTAAGGTGAAAATGAAGGTGTTTAGGAGCAGTTTCAAGGTCAATCAAAGGCAGAGCATACAAGGGATGGAGATTTGTGGACAAATTCAAATTCAAGTGGACTTGAAATTTTTTTGGTTGGGAGAATGATGTAGGAGCATCTTGACAATGACATGAATCTAGGAATCAAATCTTGAAGGTTGAATAAATTTTGACATTTCATCATTGTATTGAGGTCATTTGAGTTATTTTTCATTCATTAAAGTCATTAGGAGTGTTAAATTATCAAAGTTTTGTGTCAAATTTGAAAAGTGTAAAATTTGTCACAATATTGCAAAATTGCAAAAAGGATGTAAATAAGGAAGGTGAAGGGTCATTTGTCTCTTGGGTCATTCAAAATCAGTTAGAAACTGAAAATTCATGTTGTGATGCCTTTGAAAAGTCCTTGTAGACACTTTTGTAAGCGTGGGTGATTGGAGTTTTGAGTTTGAATAAAGGAAACCCTGTTTTATTTGCATTTTCTACATAAATTTTGTGTTTTCTAATTTTGTATGGTGTTGTATGGGGAGTACAATTATAAAGGCTTGTATGTGTAATTTATATCAATAACCTTCCATTCAAACTTTTTTTCATGCAGATTGGTGAGAAATTGAGAGAGATATTGCAACTTGTGTAAAAACAATTAAAAACCCTTGTTAGGGTAAACAGTGTACATTCAAAATTGTGTTTCTCTTAAAATCACCATTGAAAATTTCTATAAATTGGTGAGTAAGATGCTTAATGAGTATTCTAAAGGATCCTAAAATTGTAGGTTTTGAATTTTTGGTTTTGGGTTGAAACCAAGATGCCCTAGGCCTATAATTTGGGAAAAAATATGGAAATTGACTGTGATTAGAGAAGAATTTGATTTTAGATGATGTAAAGTATATGCTACTTGGGTGGAAGTGTTTTAAAAAAAAATTATTCATGTTTTTTGAGGCCTCTCTACTTAGGATTTGGTGAATTTAAAGTTTTTGTGATCATTTATCTGTCGATCTGTGCTTGGCAGTGTGTGACAGAGACTAGTAATTATAGAGCTTAGAGAATAATGGGTGTTTTGAATGTGAAATAGGTAATCTCTTTTGGTATTTATTGTTTATAAAGGTTTCTAGCATGATTTGTGACCCATTTCTAAATGGGATTGAATAAACTATGAGTATTTGAAGGCTATGGGTATATTGTCCTGTTGATACAGATTTATGATAGTCCAATTTGGGAATTAAAGTTGAAGATTTAGAATGAGTGCTTGAAGAAATAACATGAATAAGGAATGGCTAATGGTTTACATAGTGTGTGTAAGCATATTTGTATTTTTTTGTAACATTTGAAAGAAGGAATGGCTCATGAATTGTGGAGTTGTTATGTTTAGTGGCCTAAATGGGCCTAATGTGCTAATTTGGACAAACTACTTTGAGAGTTCTCCTATTTGAGATGTTTAAGGTGGTTTTTAAGTTTGAGATAGTCATTTGATGTTTTTCTTATGTGTTTTGAAGATTCAAAAAGTGATTTTGTTCCTTTATCTCAGTTTGGTGCCTTGAAAACAAGATTTTGTGAAGAAGGTTTGAGTCCTAGTTGAAAGGACATAAAAGATTTGTTTGAGTTTTGTTGAGTTGAGAATGAGAAAGTGATTTTTTATTCCTTTGCTTACATCAAGGGGTGGGAAAATACTTGAATGGTTATTATTTATAGATATTCAAAACTACCATTGTAAATAATTAAAAATTTAATTGCAATAAAATTATGAATTATTAAATGGTGTATTCTTTATAAAGCATATAATAAGCATAAGGTTTTATAACCTTATATTATAATAATATATAAATGTTATACAGGTACAAGACCTAATAATATTATGTTATAACACTCCCCCTTTATTTTAATAGGGGCATCACTTGTTAATTTATATAACAGAAAAGGTGAAGTACCCCAGTAACATAGGAATTCTTTGTCATTGATAAACATAGACACAAATATATGTCAAAAAGAACAATATGTATTCCAAACTACATGAAATTCATATTATTATAATTTATAATCCTGATTTTAAAAATTATGATTTATATGAGGAATTATAAAGTTCTTTATATTGTAGCTTGGGACTCCTCAAATTATCCACCCTCAGGTTCATTACATAGAGTTTATAAGTCTTATATAATACAACACTTTTATAATGAAATATTTACAAAGAGAATAATTTACAATATGTCTAAATAACTTATACATATAATTCCTAGCTGTTTTATGTTATCCTATTAGGTCTTACATACAAGATTTAGCCACTAGGAAATGTCATTAGCATTCACACTACCCCTCAATGGCATCACCTAAGGTGAATCATTGATGAATTTAGAGCATATAGTTACTAGAGGTATTATATTTTTATTATTAGTTCTTACTTATATTATTTAATCACTAAGTTGTTTCATTGACATGCACACTCCCCCCTGAATATTTGATATGTGATGCTTAATAATCTAATATGTTTCTTCTTGACCATAGTATCCTACTTGATAATTATACAAATAGAACTGGAGAGAAATTTTATGATGAAATACATTCCCTTGAGTGAATTTCCTATGATCTTCAATGTTCTTTTCTCTCTCTTTTTTGTTGTAAATGAGTCTTTGGAAAAAGTAAAATAACTCTAGTTATCATGTCACCTAATGTGAACATCACCATTTTCAACATGTAAAAACACAAGAATAAAATAAATGTATATGAAAATAATTTAAGACTCAAAACATGGTAAAATGATATCAACATCAGGGGGATATTCTATTCCAATGCTCTTATTTTTTCACAGATGGAAGAATGCTTGAAAAGGTGTACTTAGCAATTTGGAAGCTTGTTTTCATTCTTTCTTTTTTTCAATAATTTCATTCACCATTATTTTGACACGTGCAAAGGAAGATTCTCCCTCTAATTGTACCCAAGACATTGAAAATATCTAGGAAAGAAGATACAGATATATCTCATGAATAATTGGATCAATTCTTTATGGGGTATTTGAAGGGGTACTATACTAACCATTGCACCTTCTTTCAATTTATAATACTCTTATGAATTTCCTTGGTTTGTGTTTTTGTGACATGTATAATAATTTGAATACATGTTCTCTTTTATAACATAAAATAATTTATTTAAGTTTGTAATTCCCCAAGCCAACACACCAAAGATAAAACCTAACACATAACTTTTTTTGAAAGAATGAAAACAATTTCATTGATATGATAACAATATATCACAGTTGCACAATAACATGTGCATAAGTGTCATGTGAAATTTACAAAGACAATGAAAAAAATAACAAAAATACAACCTCACCATTGCATAAGAAAGGTGGCAACAATAAAATACATAGCAATCATAGGATAAATCCACCAAGACAAATCTATGAGAGAGGGGATGAAAACCACATGATAATCGATTACTAACCCATGTTTTTTTTCTATCATAACACCACATTAGGATAAGATGAGGGAATAATCAACCTCCAATCCACACCCAAAAATTATTACAACACTAAACACAAGGGTCAACCTCCACATGAGGTTTCCTAACCAGGAGGCACAACCCTCCATTAACTAGAATGACGATGTGTAACTTCCAAGTAACAAAAAGCTTCCCAATGCAAGGAGATGTCATAAATATTGATGTATGACACTCATTGATGAATTGATAATGTGGGAAGACTCATAAGACCAAGGGGATAACTTTTGTATACAAGGTTTCTCTAAGAAATGATCAAAATACTCTTTGAATGAAAAATGAAAGAAAATAGAGAAACTAAGGACACTAGTGCCTAGATTAGACACTAGCACCTAGATGCAAGACTAGTGCTTAGAGAGGACACTAGCATGCCTAGGTGTAGGTGTCCCTTCTTGGCACTAGAGATCTAATCTAGAGCTAGAGTCCCTAGAAGCACGTTGTAGTCCCATTAAAGAATTTGTGTCCTATTTAGTGAGAAAACCCAGTCTAGGGTTTAGTCCCTAATACATACCAAACACCTAGGAGCTACTTGAGATTGCACCTAACAAATGATGAACTCAAAAAATGATAAAATGACTCAAGGCCAACTAGAGAATTCTATCTCCCAAGAACCTAACACACTAGATGCATGAAGGAGAAGGTGTATAGGAGTATTGTGACCTCCCCAATGATCCTAACTCCTACCCTAAGAAATAAAATACATGGGAAAGGAGATTCACCACTTCCATGTTCTTCAAAAACACACAAGGAACTCCTAAATGGTCCCTAAACATTCCAATTCTTAAGAGGAGGCAAGAACCAACCAACTAGCCACCAAGGTCTTGAAACACAACACAAAACCATTTTTTAAACACTAAGGTTCATTTTAAAATACAAATAAAGATTTCAAAGTTCATTTTACATCCAAAGCCAAATATGCTCTATGTTCATTTTAATCCAAAACAACCTAAAATATTAATGAGCATTCAAGATAGCACGTGTGCTCAACCCCAATACCAAGGCAAGTAAAAATAATTATAACACTAGCACCACTTATGTGGCATGATTATATCTCATCCACTAGGGAGGTCCAATAACATATTACAATGACAAGGGGAATAAAATTTCCTTCAACATCAATTACATCATATAAAAAAATGGAAGAAATAATGGAATAATATTTATTTAACAACTTGAATTCATCTTTGACTTCAACCATGATCCTTCAATCCCAAAATGTGTTTTCCATGCCACCCAACCATGTGGAATAAAAATATCCACTCCCACCTTGTTAGTAGATAATCACATGGATCACAAACACACACTCACACCAAACACATTGGGAGAATTCTTACACATGCACCATACATAGAGTATACAATCATCACACAAATAATATAACTAGCATCACAAGGTGGATCAAATACAAGTCCTCATTATGAACAAATACTAGTGGCATAATACAAAGATCATCATTGGGAAAACTCGCTAATGGTGTAACACAAAGATCATCATTGGGAAAACTCGCCAATGGTGTAACACAAAGATCATCATTGGGCCAACTCACCAATGGAATAATACAAGATCATCATTGGGAAAACTCACCAATATCATAACACAAAGATCGTCATTGGGAAAACTCACCAATGGCATCACAAGCATGCTAGACACTACGATAAGATGTTAGAGAGATAGTTAGGGAGTGCCATCATAGTGATCAATTATATGGAATAACATGTAACCTAGTACTCTTCTCATATGGATGAGGATACTTGGTCTTACAAGACTCGAGATCCCTGATTTGGCATGTCTTCCCAAACATCCTTAATATATAAATGTACTCAAGGTATGAGAGGGGCATCCATTTTCTTAGATAATTAATTACCCATGCTTCATTCATTTTCACCTGATTAAATGTATCTCCACCCATGATCAAGCCTAAAAACCACTTTGGTCCAAGGACACACTGGGAGTCACTCCCTTAACCCTCTCTAGTACATTCATCTTAGGATCTTCACTCTCTAACAAGTGCAGCATGAAAAACAATGCACAAATTTTATTTCTTTAGAATAAGAAAAACATGGTCTCATGATGTTTTAAATCAATAACAATTAAGGAGGCTTCTTTCACAACATTATAATTCATCATATAACATGCACAATTTTATTTTTTCTAATTTTATTTTACATTAGAAAAACATAAATTCCCATAAAATCCATTGAAGAAAAACTTGAAAAATTAAAATTAAAATTCTAAAATTCTAAAATATGTTTTTTTCTCTAAATATACCCAACAACACACTTTTAAGGTTAAATTCACATTTTCATGATTTTTGAAAAAATTCCTAAGGTTAAATTCACATTTTCATGATTTTTGAAAAAAATCCTAAAATAAGGGCACAAAATGGTATTTTCCAAAAATTTCACAAAATAATTAAAATTAACTAAGTTTGCTCAAATTGAAATCTAAATGGGAATTCATATTTTTCCCTTTAGGGTGAACATGGCATCTAAATGACAAAACATAATCAAAATGAGAATAAATGATGAACTTATCATAATTTTGTTGTCACACACAATCACACAAAGATTGGAACACGAAGAAAGGAAGAATACATGCACCCAAGAAATCCTCTACCAATTTCTATCCAATCTAAAATAATTCCCATCTCATTCCATCCATAATTGTACTCAATTCAAAATTTTAAAAAAATGGAAAGGAGAGGGTTTGAGAGAAAAAATCATCCAAAATGAAGAATTACCTAAATGGCTAAGTCTTTTTAGCTTTTAACCCATTTCTCTTTTCACTATTTTTTTAATTTTATTTATTTCTAATTTCCAAAATTTGTAATTAAATCCAAATAAACATTTAGCACAAACAATTACATTTATTTATCAACACAATTAAATTGAACATAAACATTCCCAAGCCCAAGGTAAATTTTCCAAAAATCATTAACTTAATTATATTTTCTCATTTTTTATGGAAATAACACCTTGAATGTTAGAGGCATTAATGCCTCTAACAAGCAGGCTCAATTCAAGAATCAGCTAGACACTTGTGGGGCAGATTTAGTTTTGTTATAGGAGACTAAAACATCTCAGGAAACATATGAAGCATCAATGTTGAAATGGGGAAAATGGAAATCAACACAAGTACCTACTCAAGGAGCTTCTGGTGGATTAGTTACATTGTGGAATCCAAGAACAGTGATCGTTGATGCAAGCAATAGTGACAACAATTGGAAGCTAATGAAAGTAGTAAGATTTGATCTAAAATTCTAGCTACTGAATATATATGGGGCAACATCTACCTATGATAAGAAGCTATGGGATGTTCTAACAAATGTTCTTCAAGGCTTAGGAAATGAAAAAGTGATATTGGTAGGTGATTTCAATGTGATAGTTTCATTATAGGAGAAACAAGGAGGTATATGCCCTCCATATAGAACAATGGAAGATTTTATTTTTTTTCATTACAGACAATGCTTTGAAGGATATTTACTTGTGAAGGGTAACTTCACCTAGACAAACTGAAGGAAATATTTTATGCAGATTGCAAAGAATTTAGATAGATTCCTAACATCACAAAACTAGTTTCTAGGGGCATATAATTTAGTCTCAAAGATATTGCCTTTTGTAGGCTCAGATCATTATGCAATATCATTAACCATATCAAAATTAAATTCTATGGCAGAGCATAGGCCTTCCTTTAAATTCAAGATGTGGTTCAGACACCCACATTTTCTTCCTCTTCTATGACAATGGTGGGTCAGTGCACCTTCCCAGAAGGGTACAAAAATGATTCAACTTTTTAAAAAACTTTAGTATGTTAAACAACAAATAAAAATATGGAATGTTCAATTTTTAAAGAACATCTTTGTATAGAAAGAGGAGGTAGCAAAAGAATTAGAAAAAATACATGAACACATAATAGAACATGGTCTAGATTTAGTTACATACGAAAAACATAAGTGTTTGCAGCTGGTGTGGGAGGAATTAGGCAAGAGAGAAGAAATGTATTGGAAACATAAATCTAGGGAATTGTGGTTAAAGGTAGGGGATCACAACACAAAATTCTTTCATGCATCTTCTCAATTCAAAAGAGTTGCACAAACAGTGTTTTCAATTCAAGATGTTTCAACAGGAACTTTGATTACAATGCAAAGGAGATACAAGGAGAAGGGGTCAATTTTTTAAAAAAACTTCTAGCTCCATTAAGAGATGGATTAAATTAGCTAAATCAGGATGAACAAGTGTTATTGGATCCAATACCAAATCTCATTTCTTGAGAAGAAAATTAGGATTTGATGAAACATTTTGCCTTAGAAAATTTGAGAAAAGTAGTCTTTTCATTGTCGTTGGATAAGGCTTTAGGGCCTAATGACTTCACAACCTATTTCTTTCAAAAGTGTTGGGATGTGTTGGGTTTTGACTTGCTTTTAGCCCTGGAAGAATCATGGAAATCTAGAACAATATTGAAACACTTTAATGTCACAAACATTGCAATTTTGTCATTTGAAGACAAGGGAGCCAAAAAATTTTGCAGAGTTCAAACCCATTTCATTATGTAATACAATCTACAAGATCTTCACAAAGGAAATATATCTTAGACTATAGAATCTCCTCCCCAAAACTATCTCACAAGAAAAAGGGGGCTTTGTACCAAGTAGAGAAATGACTGAAGGAGCCTTGGTTTCACATGAACTACCTCATACTATTAATTCTAATCATCTATCATCTTTCATTATAAAACTGGACATGATGAAAGCATAAGATAGAGTTGACTGGAGTTTCTTAATGAAAGTTTTGGCAGATTTTAGTTTCAGCAATAAGTGGTGTAAGTGGATTTTTTCTTGCTTATCAAGAGAAAAATTTCTAGTTATAATAAATGGGTCACCTTCATGCTTCTTCAACGCCACACAAGGGGTAAGGCAAGGGGACCCCCTTTCTCCTTTTCTCTCCATAATTATGGTTGAGGTGTTGAGTAGGAAAATAAAGGCAAGGAATAATCAGGGTTTGTGGAAAGGCATCCACATTCCCTAATCAGATATTTTAGTAGTGCACACTCTTTGTTGATGATACTTTATTATTTGGAAAAGCAAGCCTTAAAAATTCCAAACAAATAAAGTTGATTCTAGACATGTATTCTTCAGTATCAGGTCAGAAAATAAATGCACACAAGTCTAAGATTTATGTATTTAAATCCAATTTTCAAGTATCAGAAGAAAATTTGTAAAGACTTTAGGCTTTTAGTTGGTAGAACTGTCATGCACATATCTAGGGATTCCATTTTTTATGGGAACAAATACAATTTCTTACTAGACAAAAGTTATCAAAAGGATTAAGTATGGAATTTCAGCTTCAAAAGCTAGATGGTTATCATTTTTTGGTTGTATTTTGTTGGTAAAGATTGTGTTAGCAATGATTCCAAATTATTTCATAGAATTTCTCAAGGCTTTGAAATCATTGTTGCTCAAATAGATAATATTATAAGTATTTTTTTTATGGAAAGGGAACATGAACGATAGGAAAAAAGATTCTTTAATCTCCTTAGATAGTATGTCCTCTAATAAGTTCAAGGGTGGGACAAGCATTCATAATATCTCCAAACGTAACAGGGACTTTGGGGGAAAATGATATGGAAAATGTTCACCAAATCAAATTCAAAATGGTGTAGGATAATTCAAGCCAAATATTTAAACTATCAAAATATGCAAGAATATTCACTATATCCAATCCTCCTAATGGTTCAGCCATGTGGAACTTTATGGTCTCATGTAGGGAATTTTTCACTTCATACATCTCATGGGAAGTGCATAAATGAGAAGAAGTTCACTTCTAGAATGATTATTGAAATGGACATCCTCCTCTAAAGGGCATTCAAGAATTGCAACCAACCATACCAATGTTATCACATTTATGAGGCACTAGGCTAATTGATTATGTCTTCTCAGTAGATGAAGAAACTAGTAAAGTAAAATGGAAGGATCTTTCAAAAACACAAATAATAGTAGCACAAAAGGACTTGATTCAGAAAATTCTAGCAGAGACACGAGTGTTCCTAACAAGGAAACATGATCAAATCATATGGGAACCATCCAAAGATGGGTGTTATTCATTGAGGTAGGGGTATGAAGCTCTTCTTAACAAAGATGTGCAGTTGCAATCCCAAAGAGATTACTCATTTTGTTGGAACAACATGATTCTGCCAAAAGCAGGTAGTTTCACATTGTTAGTATTACATAAAGAGTGCTCACAAGTGATAGGCAAGCCAAACTAAGTTTTGTTGAGACTTTCAAAAAAAAAAAATGTGGGGAATATTTTGAAGATGTTGCTCACTTATTTTTACAATGCTAATATGCTTAGCTCTATTGGAAGTTCATTCTGCAAAAATTATTTTTTTCCCCCTTTACCAAAAACAATTTGGAACCTTTTTTCAGCTTGGTCAATGTTATATAAATCTTCTTTCTTTGCATGCATTCAGAATTTAATTCTAGCAACAATAATTTGGTCTATATGGTGGGAACTGAATAAGTGTATTTTTAGAAAAGTATCTTCCTCAGTGCAAAATGATCAAGCTATAATTGAAATTTCATTCACAGAAGCAACCAATGCATATGTTCAAAACCATAAAGGTGTTAGTTCCCTCTTCACATCGTGGGATGATAGTATCCTAAAGAACTGGAAATGTATAGTTTTACCCTTCAAAGGTATTTTGAAGCAAGCTCATAAGTCAAGGATTGATAGGAACTCAGTCAAATGGTAACCACTGATCTGAGGTTTCTTTAAGTTAAATTTTGATGGTGCCTCAAGAGGGAATGAAGGTGTTTCAGGTGCAAGGGTGTGTATTCAATATTCTTGTGGTGTGTTAAAAGTAGCCAAGTCAATTTCCCTTCCATTTGGAATGAATAATGTAGTAGAATCATTGGCAATTCTACATGGTTTAAAGCTTGCTAGGCACCTAGGAATATCTCAAATCCATGTTGAAGGTGATTCATTGATAATCATAAATGCATGTAAGGAGAGAATTTTTCACAATTGGAATTTAAAATATATTATGCAAAATGTTTGGGCACTATTAGACAAGTTCTACTATTTCCAGATTTCACATATGTATCGTGAAGGGAATATGCTAGCAGATCAACTTGCAAATATGGGATGTCAAAAATAAGAAGTGACCATTTCAGAGGATGGAGTTAAGTTTGATGCATTCCCAAACCTAGCCGAGATTGTAGTGAAAGGATTGGTGCAATGCAAAAATTAGAAATTCAAGCTTCTTCAAAGATGGTCACATGGGTGCAGTTATCGGGCATCAAAGATATCACTTAACTCATACCTAAGAAATGCCTTAGAAAGTTGAACAAAGTAAAGCATTGGACTTTTGGAGATCAGAGGTTAGGTTTTTTGGTTTTCACAGAAGAGAAGGAAGGTAGAAGGTAGAAGAGAATCCTAAAACCTAACAATACTAAAGGTAAGTCAAGCTTTTCAATTTGTTGTTTTACCTAGCAATTTCAACATGTTTTTAGTCAAAATGTGGAAAAGGTCACAAGAAAAGGAAGTTAGAAAGTTGATCAAAATCGGGCATCAAAATTTTAGAAATCGTAGGTCAGATTGTTGGTATTCACAAAAGTGAAGGAAGGATAAGGTAGAAGAGACTCTTGTTTCCCAACAAGTCTAAAGGAAAATTGGGCTTCCCAGTTTGGATTTTTGGAGATTGGACCTCGAGCTTACCATTCATTGTTTACCAGAAACAAAGGAGTTAGTCAAATTTCAATAAGTCTGATCCAATTTCAGACTTCAGTCTGATTTCTTAGTTGTTGCAAAGAAGATTAGACTTCAAGCTTTATATTTGTGGCTTGCAATGATTAAGCAGTGTAAAGGGTATGAGGGATCCTCGATCCCTGACCCCCAAAAATGGGAAGCAGTAAGAAGGTTTCACGAGTCGGTGATGAGGCTTGAGCTCTACATGAAGATGGTAGCTAGTAAGGAGGACGCGTGAACCCCAACCACTGACATGGTGAATGCAAAGCTAGTGTTTTCTGGTTTTGACGTTCAATCATACACCTTCATAAGTTCTAACATGTATTTCATGGAAGCAGTATGAAGGATTTGAGACTCGCAATTCCTGACAAGTCTATTGGCATGACAGGATTCTCATATCATAATTTTAGAGATTGAGCACTTTTGTAATTACTTGCTATTATTATTAATATAATATATACTTTTTCCAAAAAAAAAAACCTTGAACATAAAAACAATCTTTTAACTCATCAAACATTTTCTTACGATCAAAAGGGGAATTTAAGCTATTATTTAAATATTTTTCCTTAATACAATTGCATAATTAAAATATGATTAATCAACCAAATATGTAATTCATATAATATTTTTACCAAAATGTTAAATTTAAGATATCATTTAAATTCTTAACATTTCATTTATGGAAAATATAGAATTTAAATCATTAATTAAATAAGACATTTACTGATAAATCACAATATGAACGGAACCTAGAATCACCTCTTATTTAGATTTGGGTTCACACAAGGTGAAACATGACACATACCATACTTGATTCAAGTACAATCAGGGAATACAATAGGGAGGCCCAGTGTGACATCTCTAAAATAACCATCATTGGGGAACAACTCAGTCATATGTAGCCAAGTGAAGAAATAATCATGTACTTGTAACCACTCAACACATGCTAAGGATACTTTCTCAATGTATATATAGTCAAAGCACAACATAATCACCCAACAGGATACAATAGCATAAAACGTATGAGTAACATCCATACAATAATTTATATAAATCATTCTTTTTGAATACCAATAATCAGGTTCATATTTAATCACTACATAAATAATGTGCATCGCTATGAACTGAAGCATACTAATAAGCTAAGCGTATAAAAATACATAATTCCAACAATTGATATGTTGAGGAACCTCGTCTCAAAATATGTGATGGTTCACACAAACCATTCAAAGAAAGAATAACAACCACAACAAAATCACAAGGAAAATGGTGAAGCTGAAACATCAATCTCACATCTCAAAGCTGCCAACGAGAGGGGCACTATAAATTTTATTAAAAATTGGTAGGATATTTTTATTTTAAATCACACATTTTTTATGTTTAGATTGCTGAATGTTTTTGTTTACATATATTAAAAAATTTAATTCATTCTTGAAGGTTTGTTATCATTGCAATATTCTTTGTCCAAAACTTTTAAACTATTTTTATTTAACATATATTATATTGCATTGTATTATTACCTTACACAATACTAATACCAATTGTTCATACACAAAACAAAATTCACAATAAATAATTAAAAATATGTATAATGAATAATACTAATTTATTTTGCATACTTCACCTATCAATCCAATCAACTCAAATGTTTCTCTAAATAATATTAATTTAGATGTATAGATGAGGATCTTAAGTATTAAACAATTAAGTATCTCAATAGTGTACTTGTATAAATGACTAGTATAGCCTAACCTACTTTGATACCATATTATAAATTAGGATCTTAGGTTACTAATCATTGCGATTAAATATAAAATAAATAAAATTAAAATTACAAGATATGCATAACACATTACACAATCTATACATGGAGAAAACCCTTTTTATAACAAAATCCCATAAAGCATCATTTCATTATCAAAAGCTTATAAAATGTTCTATTAAAACATAGATCAAACATGGGAAAGAATTTCTCCTTACTTCCACATGGCTAATACTACCTCTTATACATAGTACTAGGATTCACTATTCATGTCCAAATTTCATCCCTCTCAATGAGAGAGAACCTTCTGAAGGGATGGAAAAATACCTAAAGGGGTATTAGTACCTATTCAAAACTACCATTTATAAATAATTAATAATCTAATATATATCATATTATTAATTATTAAATGACATATTCTTTATAAGTCATATAATAAACATAAGGTTGTATAACCTTGTATTAGAACAATAAATAAATGTTACAAGGGTATGACCCCTAATAACATTATTTTCTAACAAAAAGGAAGTGTAGGAGTATAAATAGTATGTTCAAGATCTATTAGCACATTATTTTATGTGACTAGAGTCAACATCTGATAATGTTTCGTCATAGAGAGGGAGATAATTGACATAAAGAGTAGCCAAGGTTATGTTAAGAAAATGATTAATGATATCACCATATTTTAGAATATCCTTAGAAAGGAAGGGATCCTCTAAATACAGAGAATAATTAGACAAATAAGATGAGTATACATCATGATTTGTGAGAGAAAAGAGATAACATTCATTGATAGTAATATAGAATTCTTTGAAATCGAAGGGTTCTAATAAATGAAAATCCACTCGTGGGTAAAGGAGACATGATAAAATCATATTGTACCAATATAAGAGAAGGTTTGGATAAGTAAGTTGAAGGAAAAATAATTATCCTTTAGGAGTTTGGAATGAGATTTGAGGAAGCACCTCGAAACAATTTTTCAAAAAAGAAAAGAAAAAATCATTTTTTGAAGAAAAGAACAAAAAAAAATATTTTTTATTGAAGCATCAAGTTCATCAAAATGTAAAATAAAATTTAAGCTAATTTAAACTTTAGATTTACATTAATTGAGTTGATAAATGAAAATAAGAAAAATTAGAAATAAAGGAATGAAATATGAAAATGAAGTATACGACAATGAGATAGAAGAAATAAGGAACTTAGAAAATTCTTCAAATATCCCATTGGTCTAAATACTAGTGGACACAACTACCATCCTAGTTGCACATTGTCATCCCAGTACAACATTGTCATCTAAAATGTAAAATATAAATATTTTTCCAAATTTTATATTTCCTACACACTAGGAGGCAAAGACATGCCATAAAATATTCAACAAAAATTAGGACAATTGTATATAATCATCTATAAAAAGGAAAGGAAAACCTTTATATAATTAATCCTTAAAGATGATCTATAGTTAGGACAAGAAAAAAAATATTGGACTAATTGGGATCTTTCCTTTAATTCAAGCCCTCATTTTAGCCTTTTAGCTATTGGAGTTGATTCCTCAACCCTGTAGCTCCCAAGGATTACCTAGAATCAAAAATCTATTGACAAAAAAGAGAGATAATTAAAGCTATGGAGCTCAAGAGATATTGATCCAAAAAATAATGAACCTTTATGAATGTGCAACCCTTGATGGTTGATTGAATAATACAATGATTAATTCTTATAAAAGGGAAAATTAACCCTAAATGAAACCTTGGGTAAGGAAAAAATAGTTCATGACATATATCCTCATCATATGACTTGAGACACAAAATGAACATGACCCAGGTAAGCTTAAGATGCTAGTTTGAAAAGTGACCTCACTAATTATATAATTCATTAGCTTAATACCCTTTAATATCATCTTTCAAGGGAAATCAATGGAATGAGAGAAGATTGTAGACTGTGTGTGATCCTAAACCTTGTTTGCATTATCTTCATGATAACAATGAATGTTTCTCCCAAGCCCAAGGAGGTATGATAGAACACTAAAAGATTGCAATGTGTTATAGAGTGTTGTGAAATATTGTAGGTTATATGGAAGAGCACAAGATTGTATGAGGAATGAGGATTTAGTCTTGGAAGAATGAGAAGGAAGATCAATATCCTTCCAAAATTCAAAGGTGATTGTTGGACTTCCAAAGAAGAGCCATACAATAGTTACAAAAGGATATTTGGAAGCTATAAGGTCACTAGAAAGTTAAAAAATGAATATGTATGATTATATGGTTAGAGGATGGTAGTTCACCACACAAATTTCTACACATTATGCTAACATCCAAGTATAATGTTCTTATATACTTTACAAGATGGGAATAAAATATAATAGAAACACATGAAAACACATAAAATCAAGTTGAACAGAAAAAAACACAACATAAGTATAACAATAGGAGTGGGTAAAAGGTTAGGATTGGGATAAAATTATCCTAGGAAATGCTATACGAAGCAGACACTAAAGTGATCTCAAAAAATAATATAATAATATAGTGTATATATTTTTTACCCATACACTAGTCAAAGATTCTAATGAAGATTGGCCTAGACCTAATAGACTAACACTCAACAACTAATACACATACTATTAGAGTCACTAAAAGACTCGAGCTCTCAGGATCACCTACAAAACTAAAATATCCTTCCACAAGAGAGATAAGATAGACCATGAATTTGCAATAATGGATGTAAAATATATTAGATCAAATATGATCCTATGATGTGCAATATGCAATACAATTCAATTGCAATACAAAATGTTCATATGACACTTCTAATTACATAGTTTAGAAATGAATTATAGTATTGTTCACTTTACTTGGGAAATATCTCTTCTATTTTTTCCCCTTTTAGATTCATCCTACCCTACCTTCAAAACCTCCCCTAAGGAAACCGCTCTCTCAACTTAGAGGATCAACAACCCATCACTTCTAGTCTAAGTTACCCTATTAAAAGGAACTATACTACCCTATTTCCCAATAATGGTAATTCCTACTAGCTAGATGGTTATTAAATTAAATGTCAAGACAACACATCACCCTAACATCAATGAAACCATTTATTACTAAGAAACTAACACATATCTAAGAAAAGTTTAAATGGCTACCAATGCTTGAACACATGGAGTAAAACAATCTCCCAGTATTTTAATTTAGTTCTAATAGATAGAAATGAAAGAATAAATCCACCCAAATGAATATGAAAAGAAGAAAAAATACATGGCCAAGAGGACAAAAAAATTTCCCAAAGGAAATGATTAAATTCCTTAAATATTTCTAAGTTAAGAAAGGAATTAAGTATACTTTATGAAGAGATAAAATCAATGTATAAGAAGGAAAATTATCAACTCCCCAAAAGAAAAATAGAGTCCAACCATTACTAATCCCACATAAAACTAAAATTAAAACTTAGTCAAGATAATAATATCGAAACATTTATAAAAATCCAGCTTTCACCATTCAATATTTTAGCCTAATGCAAGAGTATCTTGGGAAAAAGAGCTATCCACATCACCCAAGACTAGTCTAGTCAATCATTTTTCAAAGATGAGTTGAGTTGTGGCATTGAAAACAAAATTCATCTTCGGTAGAAGATGAACAGTACGGGTTGTCAGGTAAAATATGAAAAATCATTAAAACTTTGGTTGAGATAATAAGTCAAATATACTAAAAAAAAAAAAAACATAAAAGAAGGGTTTGTGTAGAAGCTCAAGGGACAGTTTAAAATTTGTGGAATTTATGAAGTATATATATACATATAGATGGATGCATAAAAATAAGACACCATATGAGGGCACGCAATGAATGGATATATAGCCCAAGACAAAGGAAAATTTGTGCCAATGGAAGATGAGATTTAAAAGAATGAAATGAGAGAAGGTGAAGGATCAATTCATGCCTCATGGAGATGATTGAAGATTTAAAAAAATAAAATTTAGAATGCAAATTAGGGGGAAGATGAAGAGAATGGTACACAATAATAAGGAAAATAATGGCAGTACATGGAAGGGGATAAAATTAGCATGTAGCTAAGAATGTGAAAAGGTAAACATGATTTTAAACTTAAGAAAATAAAAATTAAAACAATCACTGGAATGTGAAGGGGCATTGGAAAATGAACAAGGAATAGCACCTAGGAAAGAACAAGAAAATTTTAATTAAAAACTTCAAATAAAAAAAGCATTACCAAGAATGTGAAAGAAAGGAGGGAGCCTACATGAGAAGGTATAAAGAGGCGTGAGGCAGCATAGGGGTTGTGATAGTTTTTGAAAACCAAATAGAGAAGAGGAAAATTTTAGTGGTGGGTGCACAACATAAAGAGAAGTGAAGGTTGTGCCTAATCAATGGATTCTTGAAATTAGAAATGCACAAATAAGTTGAGGGGCGGCACTTAGATTGTGTGGACAGTAGCACTTTAAGGGAGGAGAAATGCATGGAGAGAAGATAATTTTCTAAGATAAGAGGAATATGATGGGAGTTGCAAGCAGATTTATATATGCAAATTTTTGATTGATTTGAATAAAGAGAAGTTTAAGAAGAGGATTTGTGTAGGAGAGTGAGATGGCCAACAAAGAGAGCAACAATATGGTGTGAGAGAGATAATTAGCCAATGCAAGATGTCACCAATTGTTTCAATTGTTAATGGACTTCCAAAATAAAGTTACACTGTAATTATGTGATTTGAAATTGTGAATTGGAATGAACTAAAGTTGTTATTTGAGTACTTTGAGGAAGAATGTTACATTTGTTGATTGTAATCTTGTAGTTAAAAATGGTTGCTTGAAAATGAGTTGAGATGTCCTATAGTAATTTGTTTGTTGCAATTTTGTATTGTTTAAAAATTAATTGGTAGAGAAGATTGTGAGTGTAATTTGTTTTGTGAGGAGGTATTTTTCTTCCCTTGTGTCAATTGGTATCAGAGTGGGTAATCCTAAGCATGGAGAGGATCCACCAGGACCTACAGGTGGAAGTGTGAATAGATCGCAGACTGTGAGGAAGTTCACACCTAGAGGAAAGTGTGTCAAGTAGTTATGGAGAGCTCGAGAGGGTTGTTGCACATAGAGGAGTCCTAAGTAGTGGGCAGCTTGAAGTTACGAAGGAATTTGTTTTGTAGATCGAGTGTGATGACAGATTGCATGAGGTGAAATTATATTAGACAAAGATAGGTTGAATCATGAGAAGACCCGTGCAGATATTGTTTTGGGAGGAGTATTGGGAGAAAGTTGAGGATGAGACATTTGAAAATATGGAACAAATAGTTCATGAAGAAGTAGGAAAGGCCTAGACGAGAATAGAGATGGAAAAGAATATTGGAAAATGTGAAAGGAAAGTGATAAAGAGGAGCAAGAAGAAGAATGAGGATAATAGTCTAAGATGGAAAGAGGAAGAAATGAGAGAAGCCCCTACCGATGTAGATGAAGAATTTGCAACAGAGACATGCCAAGAGGAAGAAATGAAGAGAGAAAAAGAAAGGATTGAGGTGAGAAATGAAGAGGTCGTAGTGGATGGAGAAGGTGAATCAGATTTGTTTGCACAACTACTGGTGAGGAAGAATGGATGTTGAAGCTCGTTGGTGCAATGAAGAGAGAAGAGAAAAAAGTTGTGAATGATGAGGATGTCACATTGAAATCTAATGTTGCAATTGTGAATGAAGATGAGGTAAATCAAATTTTTGATGTTATTTTATTTTTTAGATGGGTATGTGCAGGATCATGGTAGGCCAAAAAGTGGCAATATGATGGGTATGTGGCTGACGACTTTATTTCTACCCAAAATTGATGAAATGAAAAGGGTTTTTAAAGGAGATTCTCAGCTTTCCACCAATATAAATTATGCTTTACTTTGAATTTAATAAGTAATTATTATTCATTTTCTATTCAAATTACGACTAAAGTCCTTATTGATAGACTAATTGAAAAACATCTCTAGCTTTCAAACGGTATCATATATTTTGAATCCAAAACATGTGTCACATTCTATGATTCACATACTATAGGATTAAAAAAAGAAAAATTGAATTTCATGAAGTTTTGACCAAGTTAAGGTGGTCAGACATACGAGTTTTTATATTTTTTAAAAGTTGAAATAAAAAAATCATAGTTAATTATTTAATTAGAAAAAAATTACAAAAAAATATGCATCACATCGAGACATGAGTCTTCTACTTATATCTAAAATCTTATAAAAAAATATTATCATTTTATTGTGGTTAGGGTGGTAAGACAAACACCTACTTCTTATTTTTTCCCTGAAATTTAAGTACTACTGCATTGAAATTTTGAATTTCCACCAAATAGATTTCTTCTTTTTTAAACAAACCTAGTAGTTTAGAAACTACATTCAATTTGCTACAGATTCTATTCTTACATATTTTTGAAATAATATAGATAACTTATTCAAATTTTTATGTGAAGTTGCCTAACTCTAATTTTTCTGTTTTTTTGCCACTTAAGGGCCTGTTTTTTCCATCATGATCCTACACATACCCAGATACGGTAGTAAAAAGAGAGATGGATAGAAAAAAGCAGCATGTTGTGGATGTTACATGGTTGTGTGTAGAAATGGTAGAAGATGTTGCAAGGTTTTTTATGTGGAGGTGGATGGTTAGAGGTAGCTTTAAACCCACAGAGGAGGAGAGGAGTGTGGAAAGTATTTGGTGGAGGAGGTCAAAATTTGGTGGACATGATTCCACAAGGGGGAAAGGGAGGAGGATGTAGTGTTGTTGGAGGGTGGCAGTGTCTGCTCCAACGCAATACTAGAAAAATTGAAAGAAGGATTGATATTGAGAATTTGGGACAACAATGGAGTTTGTTGTAGGTTACATTCAACCTGGAAGAGTAGTTCAACTACTCATTTCCATTTTGTGAGCCTATGCTCATAAATTTCCTACCCAGTGTGTCTGATATAGGAGCATCCCGGGTGAAAGAGCTATCTGCATCACTCAAGACTAGTCTGTTCAAACATTCATCAAAGATGAGCTCAGTTGTGGCATTGAAAACAAAAGTCCTCTTTGGTAGAAGATGAATAGTATAGGTTGTCAGGTAAAATATCAAAAATCATTAAAACTTTGGTTAAGATAATAGATTAAATATCTTCCAAAAAAAAAGAGAATAATTTAGATAAAAGAAGGTTTTGTGTAGAAACTCAAGGGACAATTTAAAAATTGTGGAATATTTGAAGTATATATATACATATAAATGGATGCATAAAATAAGACATCATATGAGGGGCCACAATGAATGGATATGCATCCCAAGAAAAAGGAAAATTCATGCCAATGGAAGAAAATATTTAAAATAATGAAATGAGAGAAGGAAAAGGGGAAATTCGTGCCTTGTAGATAAGATTGGAGATTTAAAAAATAAAATTCAGAATGCAGATTCGGGGGAAGATGAAGAGCATGGCACACAATAATAAGGAAAATAATAGCATTCATGGAAGGGGAGAAAATTAGCATACAACCAAGAATGTGAAAAGGTAAATATGATTTGAAACTTTAAAAATTCAAAATTAAAACCATCACTGGCATGTGAAGGGGCATTGGAAAATGAATGAGGAATAGTGCCTAGGAAAGAACACGACAATTTTAATTAAAAACTTCAAATAAAAAAAACATTACCAAGAATGTAAAAGAAAGGAGGGAGCCTATGTGAGAAGGTAGGAATATGCATGAGGCAGTAGAGGGGCTATGATAGTTTTTGAAAACCAAATAAAGAAGAGGCAAATTTTAGTTGGGGGGCGCACAACATAAAGAGAAGAGGAGGTTGTGCCTAATCAATGGATTCCTAAAATTGGAAATGTACAAATAAGCTAAGGGGAAACACTTAAATTGTGTGGACAATAGTGCTTGAAGGGAGGAGAATCCCATGCAAGTAGGAGAGAAGATAATTTTCCAAGGTAAGAGGAATAAGATGGGAGTTGCAGGAAGATTTATATCTGCATTATTTTGGATTGATTTGAATAAAAATAAGTTTAAGAAGAGGAGATGTGTAGGAGGGTGAAATGGCCAACAAAGAGAGCAACAATATGGTGTGAGAGAGATAAGTAGCCAGTGCAAGAGGTCACAGATTGTTTCAATTATTAATGGGCTTCCAAAATAAATTTGACATTATAATTATGTGATTTGAAATTGTGAATTGGAATGAACTAAAGTTGTTATTTGAGTGCTTTGAGGCAAAATGTTAACTTTGTTGATTGTAATCATGTAGTTAAAAATAGTTGCTTGAAAATGAGTTGAGATGGCCTGTAGTTAGTTGTTTGTTGCAATTTTGTATTGTTTAACTATTAATTGGTAGAGAATATTGTGAGTGTAATTTGTTCTATGAGGAGGATTTTTTTTCCCCTTGCCTCATAGCCAAAAAATTTTCTTAACTCATGAACCCACTACTCATTCATTCTAACATCAACTATATTGTAGAAAATAATGACACTTTAATAATGAACAAACTTATTTATAAGGAATTATATCATGTTACCAAGTCACCTATAATAGTTTCCATCACACTTATAGTACCTTCCAATATACTTTTATTAGCCTACACAATACCTATAGTATTTGGTGTGCACTTATTAAAATTTATTAATGCCTATAGTTAAAAAATAGAAATGTGTTTCACATTTGTAGTAGCTTGATACATGCCTACCACAGCCCTATAGCTAATGTGTAGCAGTATTATAGCTAAGATTGTAGCCAAAGAGAACATCTAAAAGAAACTTGTATATATTTACCTTTAGAGTAAGCATGTTTGATGAAACAACCTAGTAAATAAGCCTCAAACAACTAGGGATAACTTTAAGAAACCCCTCCCTCAGCAAAGGTGAAATCCTAGAGAATCTTTCCCTTTATTTGAAAAAAATAATTAATTTTCTTAATGAATCTATGTACAATATTAAAAAAAATTGTAAAATCTTGGTGAATCTTAATGAATAATTGGTAAAAATAATAATCACAGTGGTGAATCCTAATGAATAATCACTAAAAATATTAATTACAATGGAAAATCTCTAATTTTAAAATTTGCATAGTTGGTCGGCGTAGTTCCCCCATTATTTTTTTGTTTTTTGTAATATTGAAATAGGGGCCCGGGGGCAGCAGCCACCGGCGGGGTCAAGTGGCAGTGCCCCTTGTGGGGGTTAAGGAGGTAGAGCCCCCTTGTGGGGGTTGAGGGGGCAACGCCCCCTCGGAAGGTCTGAGGACAGCGGCCCCAGAATGCATTGGATCACACACGGATTAATTATTTTCTAAAAATATCACTTTAAAAGTAAGACTAAATGAAAAGTTAAATTTTTACCATTGATTAGGTTTTTAATTGGATGGTTGCGGGTTGATTCTGTGACCTAATACGCACGTGCCTTTTAATAGGCTTGTTGAGGCCCAGAATTTGTTTTGGTCCACATGATTAGATTTAATTGTGTGGCCCAAAACAAATTTTGGGCCTCAACAAGCTTTTTAAAAGGCACATGAGTATTAGGTCGCAAAATCAACCTACAACCATTTGATTAAAATGATAATCGATGATTCGATGGCAATAAATAAAAGCCTTATTCAAGGCTAAAATATCCCTATAATTAAATGGTAATTTATTATTGTGGCAATATTGCCCCAAAATTAATGTTAGTAATATAATATTACTAGTGAATATAATTAATATTTGTAATTATAGTATAAACTACTGGCGAATCAGTTCCAATGACACATCGTTTAAAAAATAATGCATAGGCAAATTAATTGAGACAAAATTATTTTTTTGTAAAAACCTAATGATTCAACATCCTTTTTAGCTTGTATTATTCGCCATTTATGGAGGTCTCGATTTCAATTATTCGCAATTGGCGAAGATTCACCACTAAAGTTTTCCCTGCAAACAACTAAGAAACAAAAAAAATGGTGATACAAGATTACTCATAGACTTTACTCATAGACTTGGATGGTCTTGCATAAATAGTCTAGGATATTGTTCCCCGTAATAGGAACATCAATTAACTTAGCATATAATTCATTAAAAAATGAAATCAAAGCATCCAATACATGATAAAGGTGATAACAAGCTCAATGAGTGATAAAAATTATAAAATTAGAGAAATCTATGGATCATGGGGTACCACTCATGGTAAATGGACAACACATTCTTAAGGACAATGCAAAAAAATATAAAAAACACATTAGGATCTCTCATATAAGTGTGAATAGAATCCAATGATAAAGATTATTTAGATTTAATGAGGATTAAAATTAGTGAGTTGAAAAAATAAAAGGAGCACTGTTGTGCATGTTTTGCACACATCCCCATCGAAGGCAGGCACCCCCTTTTTTTCGCTTTGTCCTTGCTCCTACTAGCTTGGTCCGTTCTCGCTTGCACTTCACTTTTCTTTTCATTTTTTGACTTTGGGGACAAGTAGCCTATGGATTTGGGATGTTTTCATGATGCCTAAGTGCACTACCAAGGTTTTGTTAAGTTCTAAGAAGTTGCAAAAATTTCATTGTGGGTTGTCGTCCGTGGGTTTCCATGTGTGGGTTTCGGTTCACAGGTTTCCGTGTATCAGTTGTCGTCTGTGGGTTTTTGTGTGTGGGTTGTCATATGTGGGTTTCCGTGTGTGGGTTTTTGTGTGCAGGTTATCATCCGCGGGTTTTCGTGTGGGAGTTTCCATGTGTAGAATGTTGTTTTTTTTTACGGCACTAGACCTTATGGCTTTCGCCTTCCAAATTTTCACATTTCAAAAGAAGGGTACAAACTTTAAGTTTTCAACACCTAGGGCCCATAAAATGCATGTCTCCATAATCCTAAAGGGGTTTAGACATTGTGGAAACTTTACTGTGGGAAGTCATCCATGGGTTTCCATCAGTGGAAGTTTGTTTGTGAAATGTCATTGCTAATGGCTTTAGACCCTCTGAATTTTGTGTTCCAAATTTCCACATTTCTTAAAATGAGTCAAATCTTAAGGAAATATGTCTAGACACTCTTTCTACCCCTTTTCCCATGTGCTAAAATTAAAAAATCTCAAATTTACTAAGTTTTGTGACTTTGTAGAAATTTCACTGAGGGTTGTTGTCTATGGGTTTCCATCCACGGGTTTCCATCCACAAGCTTCCATGTGCGGAATTCCATTTGTGGGTTTCTGTGTGTGGAAGTCCATCCATGAGTTTCTATGTGTGGAAGTTTGTCCACAAGTTTTCGTGTGTGGAATGTCATTGCAAATGGTGTTGGACCCTATGGCTTTTGTGTTCCAAATTTTTGCATTTTTTGAAAGGGGTCAAACCATTAAGGAATAGTTGTAGGCACCCTTCTAATGTATTTTTCATGTGCTTAATTTGAAAAAACTCAAAATTGGTAAGAGTTGTGGCTTTGCAGAACTTTTCATGTGGGAAGTTTCCTTGCAGATGCCATGGTCTCCAATTTTGTTTTTAGGCGCAAACTTGTCTAGCTTCCCACTTCACAGTATATGCATCTTGTGCTTTCATGAGTCAAACACTTGACTCAAAAATATGAAAATCCTTAAGTCAAATGGACCACTGTGGGTCTGCCCTTGCAGGCTACCTCATGTGGAAGTCCATTCACCGAATGTCGTTCCCAATGGAAAAACAAGCATGACCCCTACATTTATGGATTCCATTTCCATTTTCATTGTAGGGGGTACAAAGTGTTTTCTCGATAAAATTTTTGAGTCTTCAGGTTTACACGAACCTACCCATGCTCTCTTTGTCTTTTCCTTATGGAAATACTATCGCGTCTTTCCACTACATGGGTCCTGCATGCTTTATTTCCCAAAACAAATATTTGAGCCAAGTAACAAAAATTGCAAGTCCAAGTGTCTTTTGTAGGTCCGCCCTAGTAGACTATTGTCCCTAGGAGGTTGTTACTCCTCGGTCATTCTTAGCAGCTAAACCTTACCCCCTTCCCACCTAACAACATTCTACCTCATGGACCCCACATATCCCATTTCCGCACTTCCCAAGTGATCAAGTCTCCAAAGTGAAAATAGGTAAAATGGAAAGTTTCCAAAAATGGAAAGTTTTTTTTGAAACATGATATTTTCTTGATGGACCATAAATTGATACATTTTAATATTTTAAATTGTAAGGAAAGCTTAGGTGTAGAAAAAACTCTCCTAACATCAAAACCTCAGGGAAGAATGTAGAGGTGACTTCAAATTTTACAATTATAGTTCAATTTAGATACTCATGAAAGAAAGAACAGAAATAGAGAAATGAACATACACAGATGAACACTAGATTTAAGTGGGAAAACCCTTACAAGAGAAAAACCCACCACACCAAGAAAAACCCCTTTGTATTACAGTAAGCAAATTACATACAGAGTACAGGCTTCACTCTCTGATGTCTAATTACAACAGCATAATTTCTTGATCAATCTTGTACAGAACATCCCAGTTACAATGCTCTTTGAATTTAATTCATACACATTGATCACACCTGAAACTATTCATTGAACTGATCATCATCTTCAATTACTGAGTATATCCATGTCATTCATGGTCTTTTGATCTTCCTCATAGGAATGGCTGCAATAGTCCAACTGCTAGCGGTTCACATTCTGCTTCTCTGATTGGTCAAAAACAAACCACGTAGGATAGTCATTCAGTCAAGGCATTCAAACTATGTTGCATGTCAGTGAGACACTAGGCCGTGTCTCTCCGATGCCACAATATCCAACTATCGTTATTGTCCAAAGTCACCACCATCGGCAAGAGTCATATGGAGTCCAAAACTGTTGCTCAGACTCCCCCTATCGTAATACATCATATCGATATCCACCGTAGAACCATTGGCTAGACCATCGCTATCGACGAGAGGTCATACTGATGTTCATCGTGCAAAGTTGTCGGGGAGACAAGCCATATCGCTAAGACTTGATACCGATGATGAACACATGTAGCTCTATTAGCAAGACCATTGCTATCGGCAAGAGGTCATACTGATGTTCATACCCATCGACAAGAGGAATGCTATCACCAAGAGGTCATAACAAAAACACCAACCTATTAGTGAAACCACATCCATCAGCAAGAGTTCTTACCAAATGCAAATCCGCTAGCCAAGAGTCTCCCCAAAGACATCCTTGTGAATAACCGTCAGTGAGACATACACTACCGGTTGAGTTATTCTGAATGTTCATGTCTCTCCCTTATGACTTATGTCGCCATGAGTCTCCCCGATAACCATTAGACACTACCTTGTCAGCAAGAGATCTCCCCAGGCGAAAAGAGTTAGGAATCTTCATAGAAAACAACATGTCTTGTTGATGAGCAAGATAGAAACAATGTCTCAATGACCTAAGCATTTCAAGTGATTAGAATATAGTTGCTAGTCGGTAAGACTTCTAGAGGGTCTCACCAACTTTTCTCTTTTAGGAGTATACATGCCAACTGCACTAGCATAAGGCACTAGCATAAGGGACTTTGGTCATGTCCTCTATCTTAGTAGGAGATTTTGGACAGTCTTCAACAGATAGCTTCGTTCCCTGCAAAACTAAAACAACTAGCTGCTTGCAATCATTCATAAAAAAATCTCTCTAGAACAGTATTAATATACTTACTCTTACTGAGCCAAAGTTTTCTACTCTTCCTATCCCTAGTTATTTCCATTCCCAGAATATACCTGGTTGCACCAAGATCTTTCATTTCAAACTTTGCAGACAATTGAGACTTAAGATCAGAAATCATTAACTTACTATTGCCTATGAATAACATATCATCAACATAGAGAGCAATAATAAGAATATGATCACTTTCAGCTTTGTAGTACACACAATGATCAAATTTTGATCTTACAAATCCCAGAGACAAAACAAAAGTGTCAAATTTCTGGTAGCACATTCTAGGAGACTGTTTTAATCCATATAGAGATTTTTTTAACTTGCAAACTAGTTTCTCTTTACCTTTTTCCACAAAGTGCTCAGGCTAGGACATATAAATCTCTTCTTCAAGATCACCATGAAGAAATGTTTTCTTCACATACATCTGTTCAACCTCTAAGTCATACGCTCCTGCAAGTGACAAAAGAAATCTGATAGAGGTTAGCTTAGCTACAGGAGAAAAAAATTCTCCATAATCTATTCCCTCTACCTGGGAATAACCCTTCACAACCAACCTTGCCTTATACTTTTCCAAACTGCCATCCAAACCTATTTTCTTTTTGAATATCCATTTGCAACCAACAGCTTTTCTTCCTTCAGGCAAGGGCACCAAACTCCAAGTATCATTCTTTTCTAATGATGTGATTTCTTCATTCATGGCTTTGAACCAAGAGTCTGAGTTAGACATTCTAAATGCCTCTTTAATAGTCCTAGGCTCATCAGTGCTAGAAATTAAAGCATAGGCACAAGTAGAATCTAACATAGAAAACCCATACCTATCAGGTTGCTTTCTTTCACATGTTGACCTCCTCACTTGTTGAGGCTAAGGTTTTTCTTCTTCTTTAGAACTTTTAGAACTGCTTGAGCTCTCCTTAGTTTCAGGTACATTTTGAATTTTGAATTCCTTTTTATCTGGTGTCGAAGGAATTTCAACTACATCCTTTTTGTTTTCTGATTTTGTCTCTTACTACAGATCCAAAGTAGAAGGTTTCAGCTCACGAAAGATAACACTTATGTTGTATAGAACCTTCTCCGTATCAGGATTCCAAAGCTTGTATCCTTTTATGCCAGCACTATAACCAATAAAAATATATTTTACAGCCTTGTTTTCCAATTTAGATCTTTTCTCATTTGGCACATATGCATATGCCTCACAGCCAAAGACACGAATGTGTCTCAGAGAGGGCTTCTTTCCAAACCATGCTTCCAAAGGTGTTTTCTCAACAAGAGCAGAATTAGGAGAACGGTTTATTAAATAACATGTTATTGCAACTACCTCAGCCCAAAACTTCTCCTCCAAGCCAACACTGCTCAGCACACTTCCTGCTCTTTCCATCACTGTCCTATTGAACCTTTCTGTAACTCCATTTTACTATGGAGTGTAGGGTTTAGTTTTATGTCTTTTAATCCCACGATCTCTACAATACCTCTCAAACTCGTCAGAACAAAACTCACCGCCATTGTAAATCCTTAAACATTTTATTTTTCTTCCAGTCTGATTTTCCACAAGGTTTTTAAATTTCTTAAAATGACTGAACACTTTTGATTTACTTTTTAAGAAATAAACAAATTCCCTTCTTGAATAATCATCAATAAACAATACATAAAATATTGATTTAGACAAAGAAGGAACATTTACTGGACCAAAAACATCAGAATGTATGTAATCAAGTAAATCAGAAGATTTGTGAGGACTGGAGTAAAATGAAACACGGTGTTGTTTACAATATATATAATGTTCACAAAATTTGAATTCAAGGTTACAATCATCAAGCCCTTCAACCAGGTTTTTATTCTTCAAAGTTTTTAAACATTTTTCACCAATGTGGCCAAGCCTATGATGCCAGAGCATAGTCTTTTTCTACTAGAAGTTTAACTTCCATAGATTTTGCACTATAAGGAACTTTTTCCTCTTTTTCTCCATGAGTAGCTTTATGTGACTTTATAGAGACACTATTGCATTGCACAGCATGTGCATCTAGCTTATACAAGGTACTAATATGAGCACCCCTAGCTAGAACCATTGAGCCTCTAATCATCTTGCAGCCATTTCCAAAGAACGTGACTTGCAATCCAATATCATTCAGCTTACTAACAGAAAGTAAATTTTGAGCCAGACCTGGTATATGCATTACATCATTGATTCCCTTCACTCTTCCATCAGGGAATTAAATTTTGACTCTTCCACAGCCAACTATTTTCGAAGATGAATCACTTGCCAAGTACACCCTTCCACCATCGTATTGTTCATACTTAGTGAACCAGTCTCTATAAGATTTCATGTGGAAATATGCTCCAAAATCAATCAGCCAGACATCATCTGATGCCTATGTAGCCAAGGCTGCAATGAAGGTGTCTGCATCACTCTGAGAAGAATCATTGTTAGAAGAATACTTCTTCTTCTTTTTCTCCTCTTTACAATCCTTTCGGACATGACTAGGTTTCCCACAATTCCAGCACTTCACCTTGGACTTCTTGCCAGGAGACTTTGATCTCCCTTTTGATTTTGATTTGGACTTCTTGTCCTTCTTCTTGCCTTTTTCTTTTGATCTGCCTCTAACAGCAAGAGCCTCCTTTTCCATCTCAGAAGATTTTCTTCTCATCTCTTCTGATAACAAAGAGGCAACAAAATCTTCTATCTTAAAAGCGGATGTCATACTCCCAATAGCCATCACCAAATGATCCCAAGAATCTGGAAAAGAACATAATAGCAGCATACAATGATCTTCATCAATCTTCACACCCATAGATGCCAACTGAGCAATCAGCATGTTGAAAGCATTCAAATGATCAACAATAGATGCTCCTTCCTGTATTTTCAGAGAGTACAGCTTCTTCCACATGAACTTATTTACCAAGGACATGCCCTGATAAATAGCTCCTGGTCTTTTCCACAAAGAATATGTAGTATTTTCTTCATGAACATTCAGAAGAACAGAGTCTACTAAATAGAGCCTTATCAACCCCTTTGATTTTTGATCTGCAAGGTCTCAATCCTCTTGCTTCATGCCTGTAGGCTTCATTCCAAACACAACAAGCCAAAGATCACGATCAACCAACAAATCTTCCATTTTAAGTTTCCACAACTCAAAATTGTTTCAATTCAATTTCTCAATTACAATCTTTCCTGGCATGCTTGCCATCTTAATCTATAATTCGAATTACCAAACTTCTACAAGACTCCCACTAAACAAATTTGACACCAAAAAAAACCCAACGTACCCACAAGGATAACACAACTAGTAAGGCTCTGATACCACTTGTAAGGAAAGCTTAGGTGCAGAACAAACTCTCCTAACGTCAAAATCTCAGGGAAGAATGTAGAGATGACTTCAAATTTAACAATTACAGTTCAATTTAGATACTCATGAAAGAAATAAAAGAAACAAAGAAATGAACATATATGGATGAATACTAGATTTACGTGGGAAAATCCTTACAGGAGAAAAGCCCACCACACCAAGAAAAACCCCTTTGTATTACAATAAGCAAATTACATTTAGAGTACAGGCTTCACTCTCTAATGTCAAATTATAGTAGCATAATTTTTTGATCAATCTTGTACAGAACATCCTAGTTACAATTCTCTCTGAATTTAATTCATACACACTGATCACACCTCAAACTATTCATCAAACCAATCATCATCTTCAATTATTGAGTATATCCATGTCATTCATGGTCTTTTGATCTTCCTCATAGGAACGGCCGCAACAGTATAAATGCTAGTGGTTCACATTCTGCTTCTTTGATTGGTAAAAAAAACCACGTAGGATAGTCATTCAGTCAAGGCGTTCAAACTGTGTCACATGTCGGTGAGACACTAGGTCATGTCTCCCCGATGCCACAATACCCGACTATTGTTATCGCCCAGAGTCACCACCATCACCAAGAGTCATATCGAGTCCAAATCTATCACTTAGACTCACCCTATTGCTAATACATCGTATCAATATCCACCATAGAACCATCGGCCAGACCATTGCTATCGGCGAGAGATCATATCAATGTTCATCGTGCAAAGTTGTCGGCAAGACAAGCCATATCAGTAAGACTTGATACCGATGATCAACACATGTAGCTCTATCGGCAAGACCATTGCTATTGGTGAGAGGTCATGCTGATGTTCATACCCATCGGCAAGAGGAATGCTATCGCCAAGAGGTCATAACAAAAACACCAGCCTATCGGCAAAACCACATCCATCGGTAAGAGTTATTACCAAATGCAAATCCACTAGCCAAGAGTCTCCCTGAAGACATCCTTGTGAATAACCGTCAGCGAGACATACACTGTCAAGATGAGTTATTTTGAATGTTCATGTCTCTCCCCGATGACTCATGTCACCACGAGTCTCCCCGATAACCATTAGACACCAACCTATTAGCAAGAGATCTCCCCAGGTAGAAAGAGTTAGGAATCTTCATAGCAATCAACATGTCTTGCCGATGACTTCCGTCGGCAAGACAGAAACAATGTCTCAGCGACCTAAGCATTTCAAATGACTAGAATACAGCTGCTAGTTGGTAAGACTTCCAGAGGGTCTCACCGACTTTTCTATTTTAGGAGTATACATGCCAGTAAGATTGAGGCACATTTTCCAACATAAATGAGGGAAATTTATCTTTTTTGAGATTTAAATCATGATATTTTGTGACACAGGTGCTTTTAATGATGCTTGGAGGGATAATGGATCAATTCATATCAAGACGTGTCAAGAGGGGAGATTTTAATTCCAATTTCCAAGGTGGAGATGGGTTTACCTATGGATGCACGCTAGGAGGATGCTACCTCATCATCCAATTGCCAAAGCCCGCTTAAAGATTTGTGTCGGGCAATACAATAGTTGGAGAAGTGCTTTCAAACAAGACAAGGGAGGTTGTTTATTTTCTTACAATAAAGTGCTATCCACTAATGCCAAGGGAGATATTTCTTCTTCTAAGTGATGCAAATATAAAATGAGATTCACTTGATTAGGTGAAAGGATGTTAAAAATATACCAACAAAAAGTGGGTTTTACCAATTTCCAGCTATAGTGTAAGAGGTAGCTAAAATACAAAAACAACTACCAGACATATTAGACTATGAGACAAAATAGAGAAAAGACAAAAGTTCTATTTTTATATTGTAATATAATGGGGGTAGGTGAAACCCTAAGCTGTATTGAATTTGGGTCATTCATTGCAAATCAATCCTAGCCATTCATTTTTCTTTTGGAAAAATATAAATACAAGTTTGTTTCTCATATGTAGGGTGTGGTGAATTATTGTAAAGGGAATTTTGAAGCAATAGAAGGAAGCATTGCATTGAATTTGGGTGTTTTCTTTGAGTTTGCTCATTTTACATGCATGATTCAGCCTCCATGTTTATTTTAGTTTGTTAGTTTCTTGAATATCTTTAATGATAGTTGTTGTTACAGTATTGGATGCACTTCCAGCTCATGTTTTTTGTGGTTTATTGATGATGAATCACTTTTCAAAGATAGTCTGAGCTATTTCACATGCTACAATTAAGTTCAATTGTATGTTCATGAGGTGAATGCACAATCTGAAAAATATGCAAAGACCCCTTGAAGATTGCACTAGCTTTGTGTAGCTGTAAGTTTCTCTTGGTCAAGAAAAACTCAGTTTTGTGGGAATCTATCTACTATAGCATCCTCCATTGTTACTATTCATTCATAGCCTAGAGTTAGAAAATTCTCTCAACCCTTTCCCCTTTTGTTATTTCTTTTAAATATATGTTAGTTTAGGATCTCAAGCACCATAGCAGTGCCAAATTTGGTGATTGAAGTGAGTTTCAGCTTGCTATTCTGAGTGTGCAACTACTCTTCATTCATTTCCAAAACTTATAAACTCCATTTGCAAACCCAAACTTCCATGCTTTATGAACCATAAAGGCCTCCTTCTGATTACCAGCAAATCACATCAACCAATTGAACTATTCCAAGCATTGTCATGACCTGACACTTGAGAGACTTTGGGGTGATTTTCTAAAACTTTGTTGTAGGAAATTTCCTTTCAAGAGAGACATTGCACTTATGCTTTGTATGTGTTGAGAAGGTGCAAAAACACACATCAACATAACTGGCACTAGAAGGAGGGTGGGCTGAGCTCAAAGCTGCAAAGGTAGAAGTTGGATGCACTTTCAAGTAAAATCTGAGATAGATAGATCTCATCATAAGCAGAAATTTTAAAAATAAGAAAATTTGAAGCCAAGCAACATCAAATCTAATATGGAACAATAATTTCAAATCGAGATCACTCAGCTTCAAGAAGATTTAAGTAGGAAATTGAACCAACCATTGCATCACTTTGCCTTGGCAGATAGATGTAGGATTAATTACACTTACAAACACAATGAATTGGATTGTGTGACATTCTTGGGTAGAATTGAAATGGCATTGCAAGGAGAAATCTTCTTTTGGGATGTGCACCAATCGTTGGCTCCTACAAATCCTAAAGAAAAACTTATTGATGTTGCTTCCAAAGCATTTGAAGAGTTAATTCAAGAATAGTTGAGCAACAAGGATGGAGTAAGATTAGAAGAAGTGCTAATGTCTGAGTGGTGCAGGGTCCATAATGCACCTCATTTAGAATTAACTTGTCCTTCATGTGCAAACATCATTGCTCAAGCTAGAATTTTTTTGAACCAAATAGAGCAACCAACCCACAATGAGGAGGAGTCATCTATTGAGGAAGAAGAACAACTAGCAGTCGAAAGGGAACATGCAGAGGATGTTGGACTAGATATTTCTATAACAACACATATTAGAATAGCTAGTATAGATGTTGAAATGAAGGAAGAGGTGGCTAAAATGGGGTAGCAGAGAATCCTGATGAAATTTTAAGTGAAATGGGATTAGAAGACCTTTTTTCAATGGATGAAGATGATCAAGCATTTGAAAAGGAAGATACAAAGGAGTAGGAACAACCATAAGCAGAGGTATTCCACCATCAAACTTCCTCCCCAAGTTTTGATGAAGATTTGATATCAGAGAGGTATAATGAACTTATCTTGAGGCTCATGAGAGATTGGGTAGAATTACGATATCAGATAGATTTGGAGGTGTTATTGTTGTCGGGTTGGTGTAGGCTTCATGATTCTACACATTCAGAGTTCACATGTGAGTTGTGTCAAGAGGCCATAAGGCAAGTTAAAGAACAAGTGGAACAACCCAATGCAAGGCCTCCTGCTGTTGCTTTCAGAAGTGAATCAAAAGTCAAGGAGCCTGAATCGAGTGATAGTCTAGTTGAGTACAACTCACAAGAGAGCTTTAGGATAGTAATGAAAGAGGAACAATTTAGTCTCGAATATGATGAAGTAGATCAAATGAGGGAGCCATCCATCGACCATCAAGAGTCCTCCTCTCTCATGGATGATTTACACAGGGTTGATAATCAACTTCATGAGGAATTCTTAGAGGGAGATCGCATGGCATATTTTGATCCCCTTCACAAGCCAGTGTCACTTATTGATTTCTTCCCACTTGGAGTTGTGTCGCAGACCTGTACAGTGACAATGAGCAAGATTACATTTCAGAAGTTGGTAGTGATGAAGACATATCACCCAAACCTCCAAATGGTGAAACATTAGATTTCCCAGATTGGGAAGAGGATACCATTTCCATCTATAGCAATAGTGAACAAGAGGAAACAAGTAAATATCCTAGTGATCCACATGAACTGCAAAGAGAAGAAGACCAAGGCATGGATGTCTTGGAGGCTACCCACAAAGGTGATATACCCTACCAGCCACAAGCTACAATGAGGAACATCTTTCCACCCTATCTATTGTTGATCCTCCCGCACATTCTGAGGATTATAATAGTATAGATTCATCCATGTCATATTTTTATGACATGAACCATAAACAAATTGAGATCAACACAAAGCAAATTAGAGAGGACAACATACTTCCTTTTGAGAATGACAACTCAATGGATGCAAGGACTGTAAATGATCAACATGATAGTGTGTATCTACTTGAGGAACATTCGATGAGGGTTGCGGGTTCCACTGGGAGCTTGGAAGATGGGTTGGCTGAATTATTTTTCCAGCCTTATGCAAACCCAAAATCAAGTAGAAGGTTCCTTGAATTTAAATTTTTTGAATCATCACAGTGTCTACTGCTTCATCAATTTGATTATGGTTTGGAGATCTACAATGCAAGTAGGATGTTGCATCATCCATTGTTCCTTCCAAAGGCTATCCATGCAATAATGAATGATGCCATGCACACTTTGAACCATCCAATATGGCTGCCCTCACACGATGACATCTAGGTTTTATCTTTCCTTGCCCTTATGGATGTTCATACTTGTTATTTTGATTATGGGAACAAGGGAAAGAAAACTTGTTTATGGATTGACCATGGGCTTCAAGAATCACCTCAACTATTGGTTTTTCCTAAATGTGTTATTCAATTTGAGTGTTGCGACATAAAGCTTTATCTTTCTAAATATAAGGATGAATTTGCATGGCTTAGTACTATAACGATATCCCTTCTTCTTGTGCATGCATTATGAAATCTTACGAAGATGGGTGTTAATTCACCTTGTCAAAACATAGCTCATTTGAATCTCCTTGTACATAGTTCAATTTGGATAGATGTATAGTTTCCTTGTATATAGCCTACTTTCCTACCTTCGATAGATTAGTTGGTTAGTGTAGGTTACTTTACAGTAGTTTCCCTTCGGTTTGCTCTTGCTTTCCTGCTTTGGTTAGTGTAGGTGATTTCCTTAAGTTAGTTTTCTTTCACTTTGCTTCTTTGCTTAGGTTCCCTCTATTTTTTGTTGGGCATGTTTGCACGTGCAACAATCATTTTATTACCTAGTGTAGTTCTATGCATTTTTTTGAGAAACCTCAATCAAGTTTTCAAAGTGGATGGTGAAGGTATTTTATTAGTGCCAAGTGACCTAGATGTTTGGCTCAAATAGGATAAGTCATTGGTCCTGTCTAATTCTGATGTATTCTAAAAACTTATATCTCTCACACACTTTAAGAATCTTGAGGTCATTGTAGGTCCCTTTGTGAAGTTGGGTTAAGTGAAAAATATAAAGTTCTACTTCAGCGCCACTGTGATTCTCAGCCCTGAGTGCGAGCTTCATTTCTTGCAGGCTAAAATGAAAAGAAGAGAAGAAAAAATTAATAGAAATGAACAAAATAAAAAGAAAAGAAAACAATGAAAATCAAAAGAAACAAAATTCAACTTCCGAGAGGATCCAAATAACTCTATCAGGGATATGGATGCCTGGCTGGTAGTAGAGCAATGTTTGGAAGAATCACAACAACAACCTTGTTGGGGATATGGATGCTTGACTGGCAGTGCGACAATGTCTAGGATGCTTTTGGAGTTAGAATCATTAACATAGCTTAACTTGACGGAGCTTAGGTTCTTGTAGTGACTTAAGGATGGGAATGAATACACTTGCACACACTTGGATTTTCAACATACAGAAGGTTGGGTTGACTAGTGGTTTTGATCCTTTGGTCGAGTGTTCAGTTCGTTTGTCCTAGAATGAAGGTCAGAACCAGAGATTTTGGGTTCGTGATTCCAATTTGTCATTGAAATGCTCTGGAGCATTTCCCTAGTGGAGTCGCCATTTGTTGTGCATGTTTTGCACACATGCCCCACCAAAGGTAGGGACCCCCTTTTTTTTGCTTTTTCCTTGCTCCTGTTGGCTTGGTCCCTTCTCATTTTCTTCGCTTTTTCCTTCATTTTTTGACCTTGGGGAGAAGTTGCCTACGGATTTGGGATGTTTTTCTAATGCCTAAGTAACTACCAAGGTTTTTTAAGTTCTAACAAGTTGCATAAATTTCATTACGGGTTGTCGTCTATGGGTTTCTGTATACGAGTTTCCATCCATGGGTTTCCATGTGTGGGTTTCCATCCATGGGTTGTCGTCTATAGGTTTCTATGTGTAGGTTTCCATCCATGGGTTTCTGTGTGCGGGTTTCTGTGTGGAATGCCATTTTTTTATGGCGCCGGACCCTACGGCTTCCACCTTCCAAATTTTTCTATTTCAAAAGAAGGGTACAAAATTTAAGTTTTCAACTTCTAGGGCCCATACAGTGCATGTCTCCATAATCCTAAAGGGGTTTGAGCCAAATTTTCTAAGTGTTTAGAAATTGTGGAAACTTCCCTGCAAGAAGTCATCTGCAAGTTTCCACCCCCGAAAGTTCGTTTGTGAAATGTTGTTGCTAACAGCTCTAGACCCTTCGGCTCCCACATTCTAAATTTCCACATTTCTCAAAATGAGTCAAATCTTAAGTAAATATGTCTATACACTCTTTCTACCTATTTTCCCACATGCTAAAATTGAAAAATCTCAAATTTACTCAATTTTGTGACTTTGTGGAAATTTCACTGTGGGTTGCTATCTGTGGTTTTCCATTCGTGAATTTTCATGTGCGGGTTGTCATCCGCAGGTTTCTATGTGTGGAAATCTGTCCGTAGGTTTTTGTGTGTGGAATTTCATCTATGGGTTTCCATGTGCGGAAGTCTATCTACGGGTTTCTATGTACGGAATTCCATCCATAGGTTTTTGTGTGTGGAATGTCGTTACAAATGGCATCGTACCCTACAGCTTCCACATTCCAAATTTTCACACTTTTCGAAAGGGTTCAAATCATTTAGGAATAGGTCTAAGCACCCTTCTAATGCATCTTTCATGTGCTTAATTTGAAAAAAATCAAAATTGATAAGAGTTGTGGCTTTGTGGAACTTTTCATGCGGGAAGCCACCTTATGGATGTCATGGTCCCCAATGTTGTTTTTACGGTGCAAACTTGTCTGGCTTCTCACCTCGTGGTATCCACATCTCGTTCTTTCATGAGTCAAACACTTGAGTCCCAAATATAAAAATCCTTAAGTCAAATGGACCACTATGGGCTTACCCCTACAGGCTACCTCATGTGGAAGTACATTCACCAAAGATCGTTCCCAATGGCAAAACAAGCACGACCTCTGCATTTGTGAATTTTGCTTTCATTTTCACCACAGGGGGTACAAAGTGTTTCCTCAAAAAAATTAAGTCTTCAGGTCCACACAAACCCACCCATGCTCTATTTTCCTTTGCCTTATGACGAGACTATCACATCTTTCCACTACATGGGTCTCGCTTGCCTTATTTCCAAAAACAAATCTTTGATCCAAGTAAAAAAAATTCCAAGTCCAAGCATCTTATGTGGGTCTGTCCTAGCAAACCATGGTCCCCGAGAGGTTGTTACTCCTCGACCATTCTTAGCGGCTAAACATTACCCTCTTCTTGCCTAACATCTCAACTCGCAGACCCTGCATATCCCATTTCCGCACTTCCCAAGTGATCAACTCTCCAAAGTGAAATTGGGTAAAATGGAAACTTTCCAAAAATGGAAAAAAAATTTAAAACATGAAATTTTCTCGATGGACTATAAATTGATACATTTTAATATTTTAAATGAGGAAAATTTATCATTTTTGGAGATTTAAATCATGATATTTTGTGACACAGGTGCTTTTAAGGAATCTTGGAGGGATAATGGATCAATTCATATGAAGACATGTCAAGAGGGGAGATTTTAATTCAAATTGCCAAGGTGGAGATGGTTTTACTTGTGGATGTACGCCAAGAGGATGCTACCTGAACATCTAATTGCCAAAGCCTGCTTAAGAATATGTGTTGGGAAATACAACATTTGGAGAAGTGATTTCAAACAAGACAACATGGGGGGATGTTTTATTTTCTACCAATGAAGAGCTATTTGCCAAGGCCAAGGTAAATATTTCTGCTTTTCAGTGAAGCAAATTTGCAATGAGATTCACTTGATTGGGTTAAAGGATGCTGAAAATATACCAATAGAAGGTGGGTTTTACCAGTTTCCAACTATAGTGTAAGGGGCAGCTAAAAGCCAAAAATAAATACAAGACAAAATAGACTACAAGAGAAAGTAGAGAAAAGACAAGAGGTCTATTTTTATATTATAATATATTGGGGGTAGGTGAAACCCTAAGTTGTATTGAATCTCGACCATTCATTACAAATCAATCATGGCCATTTATTTTTCTTTTGAAAAACTATAAATAGGGGCTTGCTCCGCATTTTTAGGGTGTGGAGAATTGTTGTAAAGGGAATTTTGAAGTAATAGAAGGAAGCATTGCATTGAATTTGGGTGTTTTCTTTGAGTTTGCTCATTTTGCATGCATGATTCAACCTTCATGTTTGTTTTAGTTTGTTAGTTTCTTGAATGTCTTTAATGGTGGTTGTTGTTACAATATTGGATGCACTTCTATCTCATGCTTTTTGTGGTTTATTGATGATCAATCACTTTGCAAAGCTAGTATGAGCTATTTCACATGTTGTAATTAAGTTCAATTGTATGTTCATGAGGTGAATGCACAATCTAAAAATCTGCAAAGACCCCTTGAAGATTGCACTAGTTTTGTGTAGCTGTAAGTTTCTCTTGGTCAAGCAAAACTCAGTTTTGTGGGAGTCTGTCTATTGTAGCATCCTCCATTGTTACTATTCATTCATACCCTAGAGTTAGAAAATTCTCTCAACCCTTTCCCCTTTTTCTATTTCTTTTAAATCTATGTTAGTTTAGGATCTCAAGCACTATAAAAGTGCCAAATTTGGTGATTGAAGTGAGTTTCAGCTTGTTGTTCTAAGTGTGCAGCTACTACTCATTCATTTCTAGAACTTAGAAACTATGTTTTCAGACCAAAACTCCCAAACTTTGTGAGCCATAAATTCATCCTTGTGAATACCAGCAAATCATATCAACCAATTGAACTATTCCAAGCATTGTCATGACCTGACACCCGAGAGACCTTAGGGTGATGTTTTGAAACTTTGTTGTAGGAAATTTCCTTTCAAGAGAGACATTGCACTTGTTCTTTGTCTGTGTTGAGAAGGTGCAAAAACACCCATCAACAAGCACATCTAAAATAAAATTAAAAATTTAGATTATCCATAAATATGGAGATACTCCTCTTGTTACCCTAATAAATAGATGTTCAAATAAAATACTATTAGAATCCTCATATACCAACTAATAACCACCTTTCATTATTATCAAACATGTCATTAGTGCATGTCAAGGGATAATTTATATTATATCAACTTGTACACAATAGAAAATTTAAGAAACATTCACATCAAAACCAAAATACAATTTCATTTAGGAACCTTGATTAGGTTAAATAATCCATCTCTAAATAGGAAAAAATCCCCATTTTAGTATCAAATTACGGTTGAATACAAACATTATTAACATCTATGAGATTACACAACAAGCGTAATCTCCTAATGCACCTACAAAAAAACCTCACTATGAACAATCTTGCAAACATGCTTGGAATGGTCAAGAGGTGGACTTAAACCACCATATATAAATGGGATCCAGATACACCCATCTTGAGAAAGAAACATATAACCTCTCTTTATTTTCCCATCTTCAAAAAAATTCACAAAATTGGAAGATAAAACATCAAAAACACATACAAGATGGAGCAGATGAGTTGTTGTGAGTCAATGGTGTCAAGGAGGGCTATTGTGATAGCTTAAAGTTGTGCCCTTAGTTGTAGAGTAATTTTTGCCCTATATTTTTCAAATGTTATTTCATTTTCATTCTAGGCATGGCTATGTGTGCGGTGGGGTAGGTTCAAATCAAGAATCTAATTTCCAAGTGATACTAGTTTTGGATTGCATGTCAACAATTGATGGTCTATGAGATGCTCTCCTTTGTCTTTTAGAGATAAAATTAGAGTCAATGAGGTATATTTATCTCATCATTGTAATGTAATCCATTGTTTTATGCATACAAATAATGAGGTTAAATCATACTTGAAATCATAGAATCAGCTTAGATAAAAAGGTTTCTTAGAGATAAGTGTGGATCAACCTATTTAGTTCATTAATATAAAATTTATCACTGATGATGTTACTACTTATTTAAGCACACTTTAATATATAAATTTATGGGCTTTAGAATATATTTTCACTTCTTGGAAGCTTGAGATCAATGGACTTGGAAACTCAAACATGATATGAGGATTATTCTAGCTAAGAATGGTTATTTCTTTATAGTGTTTACAAGTATAGTGGATTGTAATACAATCTTTGAGGGTGGTCCATATTTTCACAACCAAGAAATTTTATTCATTGAAAATATTGACATGTGTTCTTTGATCTAGTGGAGGATTTCCCTTCAAAAATTCTCATCAAGATCTACCTCCTTTATTTTCACATGGAATTTTAGAGGCCAAATATTATATAATCCATATCAACTATTCTCAAGAAACCCTTGGGCATGTATCAGCATATGTTGGAAAGAAAGGTAAAAAATTGTGCTTGTATTTGTATAAAAATTTATTTGAGTAATTTGTTAATAATTATTTAGATATTAGATTAGGAAACTTGCACTTGCTCCAAAAATATATTATGAGGCTCTTCCTTTTATATGTCATGCTTCTCATGACTATGGGAAGTTGTGGGAGCACCTCAGTTCTCTCCCTATTCTTCTATATCTAAATTCAAGGAAAAAGAGAAAGTTCCAACCTATGCAAAAGAACTAGATTAAAATGGGTTTATCCCTATGAAATCTTGGAATAAGGGGAATAGTATGATCTATCAAAGAAAGGACCTTCCCAAAGGAAACTTTAATAAAAAAATTGATGTCCTTGAAATTTTTGAAGAACTAAAGCTAAAATAGCATGAAAAGATCCATGTTGAACAAAACATAGATCTTCTTGGCTCTAGTATCTTACACAACCCAATGAAAATCAATTATTCAATAGAGATAAAATTACTATCTAATAAGGGTTTATCCCTCTTTCATTCATCTTGATAAATATTTTTGGTAGTAGGAAGTTGATATTATCAAGTCTACGTTAATTTTCGCTTCTTCCACTTTAATAGAGCATCCTATGGAAGATCTTATTGATAGTGTCATTACAAATTATCCTCAATTTTTAGGAGGAAATTATGATGGTAAGAAGAAATTTCAACCTCTATTAGATCTTCAATAGAAAAATATCAAGAAAGGGGCTTTAGATAAGATTTCTAAGGTAGGGAGAAAAATAGATTAAGGTGAAGATGATAGGGGAATCACTTGTGGAATCTAGTGTCACTTGGAAATTAGATTCTTGCTTTGACACTCCCCAAAAATGATAAGGGATTTCTTGGAATTTGAGGAGTTTGAGTAGCACCCCTTTTCAAAAGAATTATTGTGATCTTATAATGGATCAGCATCATCTTTTTAAAGAAACTAAAATATTTGTGGAGGAAATGGGTTTCATCTCTTCTAACATGTGGAGAGGTATTCCATGCCAATGTATTTGGGTGCCAAATATTTTTTTGGAGGGTTTGCTTGCTTATGGGGCCCTTGTAGGTTCACTCCTTTTTGGATAGTGAGAAAATATTCTATACTAACAGTGGCTTCTTTCTTTGATTCTAGTAGTTTCATTCTCCTCTCTAATGTTTTTTCTCCTACTAGTTTTCAAAGAAAGGTCCTACTTTGGTTCCATTTTAGGTTTTTCATTCTTTAGCTCCTTTTTTTCCTTGGATCTTAGCTGGTGATTTTAATTCTATTCTTAGTTTTGATGAGAAACTCAATGTTTCTAATTGACAATCCCAACTTCTACTTTGTTGAGAGATAATATGTCTTTTCTAAATCTAGTGGATGTTAAACCAAGAAATCATTTTTTTACAAGTGAAATGATAGAAGATGTGAGGTTTCCTCTATTTTAAAATAAATTAGAAAGTTTTTAGTCTCTAACTATTAGATTGGTTACAATTGAGCATCTTATTCTAATATTTTAGGGTTGAAAGGGTCAAACAATTAGCCTATCAAATTTTCTTCACCTTTTTCTCTATTTCAATTTTTAACTTATCTAGCTCAAGGATCTTGATATTCATGAGTTCATGGATACATTGTGCATGGAAGGAAACCATTCATTTGGAACCACTATGTGTTTTTTCTTCAAGAGACTTCAATTTGTTAAGTTTAAGCTTAAGCAATGTAATAGAAAGGCTCAAATTCAAGACAAGTTAGATAGCATCACTTTCAAAATTAAGGATTTTGGAAATAATGAATGGGAGATTTTTGAGGAGATATTTTGGAGAAAAAATTAAGAATTGACTGGATTTAAGAAGAGAATAAGAAAAAAAAATCCATGATTATATCAAATAAAAGAGAAGTGGAAATTTTCTATCTCTCATTTTAGATCAAGGAGACCAAGTTCCCTCTTTCCAAGACATTTCTAAGGATTTTTTCTTGATTTTTTTCTCTTTGTTCATGGAAAGGATTCCTATGGCTTTGGAGGATGAGCAACTCATTTTTTACTGCATTCCCCTGTTACTTTATGTGGATATGAAAAATATTCTCATGGGACCAATCACTATTGAAGAGCTTGAGATGATTTTTTTTTAGGTGAAGAAAATTAAATCCCCTAGTCCTAATTGTTTGAGAGCTATTTTAGGAATCCAGAGCCCATAAGTGGATTCTTAAAGCTACCAATTCTACCTTTGTGGCCTTAATCCCCAGAATATAGGGGACTAATTATTTTCATTTACTTTCTCCTTACTCTCTATAATGTGACTTACAAGATACTTGTTGATCCAGTCCTAATGACATGTGTAACTCAAGTAGAATGAAGATCAATCTACTTCCCTTAAAAATAAATTTGATCTAGGGAAACAATCAACTCCAAGGTCCTATATGCCAAGTCATAATAATGTTCAAGTAGCATATCAGTCTATGTGATTTTTATATTCAAGGGGCATGTCATAGTAAAATATCAAACTTGATAATTCATGCATCTAGGTGGTTAAATCTACTAGGATAGTTGAAAAATCTTTCCAAATACTAAATAAAATAATTCTAACATAATCCTTATATATCAAATTGTTAAAAAAAATTGAAAGATGTTATAGTTTTGTTGGTTGATAGATTTTGGTCTTTTGAAAGATTGATTTAGTTTGAATCTATATTTCCCAAAAGAAAGACTAATTGACAATCAATAGTTGGAGAGATAATAATTTCATTGGTGATCTTCCTCTGAATTTTAATTGAGGTATAGCTCCCTCATAAGATATAATTTTGATTTTTTAATTTTAAAGAAAATGGGTATACTTTTGACCAAAAAGTAGGAAAGGTAGACTAAAAATTGATCATAACCATGATGCAAATGCGATTGAAAATGACTTTTAGAACATTAACTAAAACTAAAAATATGTATATGTCACCAATATCACAACTCAAATATTGGATTGCTAGTAACAAATAATTGACTCAACACGCTGCAATTTCATCATTTAACTAAACAACAATGAATGAAACACCTAAGAACATGACATCCACAAAAAGAAGTAGAATTCTAGCACTTATCAAAGGTTAAAGACTCATTCATAAATACTAAGTATTGCATTCAAATTCATTGCTCAAAGATAAAGAACTTCATAAAACAAATAAAACTGCAAGACTTGATCCTTCTTTTCAATCGATTCTCACTCTTGCATCAAAGTAAATAGGGATAAAAAAATTAAACCCTTCAAATGTCTTCCAAATGCATATTTATAATTTCACATCGTAATGGTCTCTGAATTCTTGAAAACTAAATCTTGGGGAAATTATAACCACTAATTTTTTGAATGAGCATTTTGTAGATGATTAATTGTTTTTTCTTAACCAAACCAAACATTCATTTATGGCTATTTTAAGGAAGGTTATGATTACATCACATATATTGATTTATTTAGACAAGTGAATGCATCATAGATCCTCATAGACAAGACCCATATCCTCCAACTCATGTGAATAATCTGTAATTTTATAGTTTGGCATTTAATGACATATTCATGAGAGATTACACTCATATTGATGGTTTAAATGAGAGGATTTTATCCAACGTTGTAGCTCACATAACTAACATAACATCACATACTACTGAGTTTATTAAAATCAAGACAACTTGGAATTCCCTTGTGTTATTAATTGCTATTGAATGCACTCTTTCAGCTTACCCCCTTTTCTATAAATTGAACAGAAACACTCATTCCCTATATACCAACTTTCACTTCAAGATGTCGAGAATCTTGAGCCAATGCCACTTCCAAGAGTGGTTTCCTCTCAGTTGAAGGTGTGGAGTGTAGTGTGGTAAGGAGGTCGATAGAAGACCATCTTAGAGAGGTTTTTCTGATACACAGTGGTGTGGACGAAGGCGTAATTAGGAAGATAACAAGAGAAAACTTCCTAGCCTAGGTTCACATGCAAAACTCTACATTGTTGGATTGCTTCTTATACAATTCCATCCAAACCTCTAGCAAGTTAGAGTAGGGAGAAAAGGTTATAGAATTCCTGGTGAGGCCAAATTATTTAGCCTAGGTTGAAGTTGCTCTGGGGAATCTTAATGAATACCCTCGCATTGTCTTGGTAGGGGATGCTGTTTGTATTACCACTGCTCTAAAGAATGAACAAGAAAAGTAGTGTTTCACTATACTCTATGATGGGTTGGAGCAAAACATGATGGATACCTTTGCACACTTTTTGGAGTTCAACGAAAAACTTCTTCTCACCAACACAAATTGAAAGGCTTCAGGGGGTGGGATAGGGCATCCATATTCTAATTTTTTCTCCTTGTGCTTGAAATTTTTTACTAAAATTCCCCCCCATTTTTATCTAATACGAATAATATATGAATATATATACACCTTTTTGTGTTTAATATGTTTCATGAAATGTGGTGATCTTGGGGTTATTTGTTTCAATTATGTGTTTTTCTTGTCTGCTACAATGCATTTCAATTTGGGTACCACCACCTTTCTTTAAATAAATATGTGAATAAAGAGATGATAATTTAAAATAATACTAATGAATCAATGTCGAGCTTGGGTGGGTTTCTTCAAATTTTGTCGAAGTCCAATATAGTTCAAAAAATAATCCCACTATCTGCTTTACAAACTCTGCTTAAGGCTTGGTTTGAAGTCCTTTAGGCATTTTTCTGATAGGATCCTTTAGAGAAGAGCCTTAGGAAGCAACAAAACACTTAGTCCTTTAGAAGATAATTTTCCATTAGAGATATGATAGGTTTCTAAAAATCTATTGGGAATAGACAAAGGTTTCAAAACCTTATGAAAGCTCTACAATAGAATTGATTTTCACTTAACCTTTCTTCCTCTAGTCAGCATGAGCTAGGGTAATGAAAACTATTTTGAGCCTTGACACTATTTTCAAAACTTCACAAAAATCTACTTTAAAAAAAAAAAAGTTTAACCTTGAAAGTCAGGAAGAAAAAAATTTGTGGCAACTTGATTGGTACTCATTATAATTCCAGAAACCCATGAAAAGGGTGATAGCTTTAACATGGCTAAATTTGCTTAAGGGTGGATGCAATTTTGGGAAAATATGACCAAAGTTGCAGTAACAAGTTTGAAGAAATGAACATAATGTAAGTAGCTACCAATGTAATAAGCTTTAGCCTTAACTTTGAAAGATCTAATGAAATTAAAGAAATCTATAATATAGTGATCAGTATTTCACCCTATCCTACACACTATAGATGCAATATTATAGGGAATTTGACATAAAAATTTGAGTTAAATACATAAAACCACCATATTACATGTATAAATATTTATTATGTATTCTATAGAAATTAGGAAGTAACAACTCAATTTCTCATATAGGTAGGTCCCCAAAATTCTCTTATCATTGGCTAAAATTAATGCATGCCATCATAGAATATAGGTCCCATTTATTATAGATATTTAAACGGTCTACAAAGACTATAAAAGTGAGCTTTATAGCTATATTTTGGCTTCCTTGCATAACCAAAACAACAAATATAAAGATACCAAATAACACAAAGTAGTATAAATGAAGCTAAAGTCACAAAAATGAATGAAATAACAAAAGGATGAAGAAAGGAGTGTGAATGAATATTTTTTCATTTGAGTGCTTCAAAAACCTATAGCTCAGAGAAGAAATAAGGTTTGTAGTCCTTAGTAGCCTCCATTAAATGGTCTAGTCCTTAGTTACCTTTCAATCTGTATTTGTATCCAATGATATATAGGAAGTAGAAAGTGTGTGTGTTCTCTATCCTAAGTGTGTCTAGAATATGAAAAATAAATTAAAATGCTATGAATATTAATTTTAGGTATGTAAGAATAAATAAGCTAGTCTGTATGTATGTCAAATAGAAGTGAGAAATCCAAAAAAAATTCAACACTTATGAATGCAAAATGCTATTACAAAATAGAAATAAAATAAAAATTAGTGAACGAAATCACCACACCATGAATGGTTATGGAAATATAAATGAGTCACAAGCTAGACATACTCAATAATGTAAGGATTCCAAGGAAGTGTACACTAGATAACAAAGAGCTCAAGGAACCTTTGAAAATGTTGGTAATATTGCTACTAGTAATCACATAGAATCTTGAAAACAAGAGTGTTTTCCAAGAGAGTGATGATATTGAAATATTGATTTGAGGTTTCAAAGTAAAGGTAGCATGAAAATGAAGGGGCAAGAAATTTGAATTAGCCATTGGGATTCATCCAAAGATGGTTACAAAGACTAGCCAAAGAGATAGTAGCAAAATTAGAATAAAATGGCTACTATATGACCAAAATATGGTGGGAACTAGCACATCATGCAAACGTCCATGCATCATGATAGCATCCAAGTACAATTCACCATTTAAATTATTGACACATCAACACAACATGAGATGAATGTAAAATTAATATATTAGTTTACATAGAAAATGAGAAATCACACAAAAACAAAAAACATAATTTGGCACCAAGGTGGGAAAAATCTAAGGCAAGTTTAAATGAACCAAAAAACACATGAGGAGATTTAAGAAATAAAGTGAACCAAAAACATAACATGAAATTTGTAAGGGTGTATAATTTTTTACATTGCAATATATTTTTTGTTTTCCTTTGTCTCAAGTAATGTGATCACATAACTCACTAGTCTTCATCACATATAGGATAAAGTTTACTATATAGCAACCTCTTGAAATATTCCTACTTCATAACTAATGTCACTTTTCAAACTTATATGGAGTGTGTATAGATCTTATTCTATTTAAGAGCATGCTTAGAAAGAGTCAATATTACAAAATATTTTTCAAGGAAAAGATAATTCATGAAGATTAAAATATACTTCCATGTGGAATGCCCATTGGTCTAAATTCATAGCACTAATCCCACCATCATAGATTTTCACATCAATTTTTACCTCTATCTTAAAAAACCTTCTCTTTGAGGACTCATATTGCTCCATCTCCCTTATTTCATGGTCTTCCTCTTCCATGTTCTCTTTTGAAATTCTTAAACTAGAGATTAGGACCAGCATCATGTTTTTCAATTGGTCCATCTACTTCTTGATGCTAAGAATTTATGCAACATCATCTTCAAGTTTTTACAAAATCACTTTTCCATCATCTTCTCGTCATTCTTGCACCACTTAATTGTTCTACCATTCCAAATTTTTTCTCTAAGATAGAAAATTGTTCTTTTCTCTATATTATGGATGACAAAGGATACTCCTAGTGTTGCCTTAGAAATAGATACTCAAAGAAAATACTATTTGAACCCTAAAATACACAATAAAAACCACCTTCAGTGGTTATCAAAATAAAATATTAGTAGAGCATATCAACAAATAATGCATATGATCTCAAGTTAATAATTAGAAAAAATTTGAGAAACATAGACAACAAAATTGAAATAAAACCTTAGATAAAGTATTGATTAGGTGGAAAAATATAGCTTTAGAGAATAAAAGCTCCCAAAAAATAATTAATTACAAATGTCATATTACCTCTACAAAATCCATGAGATTACACAACAAGCTTGAAGATCGTAACACACATATAACAACACCTCATTATGAATAGACTTGTAAACACATTTTCAATGACAAAAAATGAAAGCCAACCCCACTCAAGTCATGGGAAAGCAATATTTAACCTCCCTTGATCTCCCATCCTCCAAAAATTGAGATACCAATTGATGAATAGGAAGATCAAATATCAAAAAATATTTGCATTCCATAGCCTATTTCCACAATGGTCAATTCACTAATTTTTCCAAAAGGAAATCAATATAATGGTTACAAATTCATCATACAAAAAGTGACAATTTAATTTAAAAAATTAAAAAAAGAAAAATTGTGGATTATTTTGAGATTTGCATCTTTTCAAGAATACTAGATCAAAGGTCTACATATTTTGTGGTGTAACCCACCAAGTTTCAAACTCCATCTCCTAGCTCTAATAGGCATGAAACATCATGACCCTAATGGTCCAATTTGTCAAACCTAACTTTTTGGATCATCAAACCCTAAGGCAAAACCCTAGGCCATGTAAGATCAAACTAGTTTACTAGTTTATGTATAGAAATAAAGCCATCCTACAATATCTAGGATAAATAAGTAAGTAAAGCACTTCATTTAGAAATGAACCTATACAATATGAGCTAAGCCAAAAGAAAATAAACATGCTCATAAATAAGTACTAAAATTAACAAAGAATATTAGTGTACTTAGCTTTAGGACTTGATGAAGAATATTTTGTTGCAAATGTTATTTTATGTTTCACTTCAATGATCAATTCTTAGATCTACATTAGGTGAGCCCTGATAGAATATAAAATAATCATTCTCCATTTTAGATCAATATTGTAACTATGAATATAATCCTTACAAATACAAAATTGAACTTTTCTTGTAGATTTTACCTTTATGTGTAGCTTTGGATGAGTTGTGTAAAATCCTTAGAATTATGTTTTTATCATATATAAATATGATAGAACTAATAAGCACTCTTAAAGTTTTTTTTGCTTGGTACATGAGGTAAATCTCTCCTCTCTTTTTACTTTAGTCAAACCCTTGGATCAATTTAGTTCTTTTGTACAAGTTGGAAGATAGGCCAAGAAAAATGTAGATGCCTTGCAATTCCTTATCAATGTAGTTGTTAATGCTATGTTCTTGTAGATACCTAAAATTGTCTTAACTTATGAACTAGCATTTTAACACTAATATTTGTCTTTCCCTAGCGATTAAATAATGTTCAATTATTTAATTAATGTCTAAAATCATAGTTCCACTATTAATTAAATGACTTGATGTTATTTAATTAATTCATTTCAATTAATCTTCATGATTAAATAAATAAATCCTATTTATTTAATTATATCTTAATTCAATTAATCTTCTTGATTAAATAAATAAATCATATTGATTTAATTATATCTTAATTCTTTAATCTTCTTGATTAGTTAAATTAATCTTATTTATTTAATTATATATTTAATTATTTATCATTCACTCTTCTTCTATAATTAAATAATTGTTTCAATTATTTAATTATTCATTAGCTTTTTCTTCTATTGTTAAGTAATTATCTTTAATTATTTAATTATCCTAATTCCCTTCAAAATATCTTGACTTAACTTATCTAAGAATTATTTAATTGACATTTTTCATCATGCATAAATTAAATAATTATGTTGAATTATTTAATTACAATAATTCCCTTCAAAATATCTTGACTTAACTTATCTAATACATCATCCATTAATAAATAAATTGTATTTATTAATTAAATCTTATCTTGCATGTTCCTCTAACAATTAATTAATTATTTAATTAATTATCCCCTCATGCATTATTCCCTCAAAATTAACAACCACTTTCTTCTAGTTGACAGAGTAACCAATGTTAGTTGACTTCAAACAATCTATTTAGTTAACTATTCAATTTATTCTCTTCACTCCCACTCTCTCCCAGTCAATTGAGATTGACTAACCACTCTTTTAATCAATCATTGGAGTTAGCTATTCAATCAATATCTCCAACAACCAGTTAACTAAAATCTTGTCGCCAGTTGCAAGCAGCTAACTCTTTAATCTATTTCCTCTCAACGGTTCTCAACCATTGATCGTGATCTTTCATTGTTGAATCTTGATCGTTCATTGGAAACTTGAAAATCTATAAAACAACCTTCTTCTCAAAAACATATCAGAGAATCTAGAGAATTTGTGGAGAGGTTATGTAAAAATAGCCATTGAAGCATGTTTAGCACACTTACATCTTTGATCACCATTAACACACCATTTGAAGCTTTTGCAACAACAATGGAGGCTCTGTATTGATCCAACACAATCCGACATCCATATGAATACACTTCGACATGGGATGGTAACATTGTAATGCTTCAATCCAGTTTATGTTCTCATTATGATTGCATTACTTGATTGAACTCATTGTTTTATAATTTCATTTTGTGAGTATGGTTGGAATTTGATCTTGCTTTGATCTCTTTCATTTTGGTGCATTTAAAATTGAGCTATCAACTTTCACACTTCATTTGGTGTACTTAAAATTGATTCCACATTTCATTTTGGTGTACCTAAAAAGAACCTAGAAATCTTAAACTTCATTTTAGTGCATTTAAAATTGAACAATCAACTTTCACACTTCATTTGGTGTACTTCAAATTTATTTCACATTTCATTTTGGTGTACCTAAAAAGTGTTGAAATGCATAGGACAACTAAGAGGGGGGTTGAATCAGTTGTCACCAATAACATCCACAAAACTCAAACAATTATTAACTCCACATTCACTTTAATATATTATAAAGTATAAGCATGAAGTGTAGATAACATAAAGCAATATCAACATAAGAAATACTAGATTTACGTGGAAAACCAAATAAGGGAAAAACCATGGTGAGGATTAACTCACAATATAAGAGTAATTGCAAAACCGATTACAAGAGGCTCACTGCCAAAGGGCTCACTACCCAAAATAGGACTCATTATCTGGATAGGACTCACTATCCAACAGGGATGCTCACTTCCTACAGATACAAAAAGATAGAAAGAAGAATGTTACACAAAGAAAACTATCTCAATACAATAGAAGATCCACCACAACAACATCCACACATCCACAACCTTGATCAGAGAATTGTAGACACCATCAACTCACTACTTTAAGGAGTCTAACACATTAAAGTATTTTTGCCTCAATTCACTTTCGCACACACTTGTTGTGTACAAACCTTAACATCTTTCCTTGTATTTATACCATCTTCAACCTTAAAAACTTTCTCCAAGGTTAGTTACACACGCTTCAATTTACAAATTCAAATTAGGTCAGAAACTCAACATTCCCACGGTGGAAGAGAATGAGGACAAACCAAACCAACACTTGACTAAGACCCAAAATAACATCTCGGATCAATTGCATGCTTCCTCAATTTATAATTATCCTTCGCATGATGTGTAGACACCAGGTCAACCAAACCTAATGAAAACACAAATGAACTTTGAAGTACAAGCTTCCACAACAAGAAGATAACAAGCAGACCACATAAGATACTTCATCATACATTGGACCACATCTTGGATGTTTTCAAAATCATCCACAACTAAAGCACAAACCTTCATACACATAACACTTTCCATCAATCCATCTGGATTGTATAGATACACACAGTAACTCTGAAACTAGTCTTGTGGGGCACCAAACCATGAACTCCTTTGACAAAACATAGATAACACCATTACAAGCCTTCTTCCAAATCCACAAGACTAGAAAAAAACCAGTGGAGGACTGCGAAGAAGATACATTTCTCCCAGTCCATAGACAAACAACTCTGTCAGACCAATTCACAAACCAGTGAACACAAATTTCACTCTTCATCAAACCAAAAGCTATAATCCAGGATATATCACCCAAGGATTCCCATAAATAGCACTTCATATATGTACAAACATAGGATCAACACAGAAGAAATGTGGAGCACATGTCAGAGCACATTCTAAACACACACACTTTTTTCTTCACTATTCATTAATTTTCTAAAAATCACTTGGTAACTCATCATATTATCACACCTGCAACACCATAAAGATAGATCCATGTAATCACAACATCTCAACAGTATCTCAACTATACATGCACATAAATGGTCGTGCCCACAAAATGATATAAAATTCACGGCAAATCCTAACTTGGGAATTGGACATTCCAATAGGCGACTAATATCTTCTTATAGTCGTTCATTTACTTTGTCAAACCAGGGAACATATACTTGAAATGGAGTAGCACTGTATGTGCACCAAGAACTAGTTTCAGTTACGATTTACCAATATAAATGCGTGAAAGGAATTCTACTTATGCTACAGGAATGTAATGTGAAGCCTTCTAAACTTAATCAAAGGAGAAATCATAACAACTATGACTGAGAAACAAACTATGAATTGGCCTTATGCTGCAAGAACAAACACAGGGATGGATTCCTGATGCTACAGGAACAATATAAGACTGATTTTGCATTGAAACTTTCCAAAATGAAATCTAACTTATGATCAACAGGAAATAAACAACTAACTAACTAACTACAGATACTTACTAAGTGGGCCCCCTTAGCAAGCATCAACTAGTTATCCAAGAATTGAACTTAGAACTTCATGAGCTTTTATTCATAAACTCGGAATGATATACATCATTCTACTCATATGAAAACTAACAAAAAACTCTATCTCTTATCATAATACTAACTCTTACATATTTTGCTTCTTATTATCATACTAAATTTTACATCCTATGCTTGCCCACTCGTGCAGGAGGAACACTTATTTAAACCAGAAAAGAAACTAACTACCTAACTCCAACAGAGAAAGATGTGGACATAAATGAAAACATATCCATTCAACACAATCCAGAGAGAATTTAGCATTCCACTCTTTCCAAATTAACAATCATTTAAGTTTCTTCCCAATGACCCGGTCAGAGAGTCTTCGCTGGAACAACTTCCTCGACACCGTGTTGCAAATGGACTTTACTGCAAGGCCGAAGTCTATTGCGCTTGACTCATTCATGCTCCCTTCAACAACCTATGATGCACATGGCAACAGAAGCAAAAGAAAACATGTGTGGCGAACAACACGATAAATTCATTAATCACATATTAAATCTATCCCATTATTCAAAAACCATATGCATTATACCAGTCATTCAGAAGGTCAAATAGGGTAATTAATATGACACATCGAGATGTTAGGCTATAGGAATATAGGAATGTATTGATATAGGATACTACCCATTTTTAGATAAAAAGTTTTTAATAAAAGAGTTAAAACATCCATTAGCAATAAAAGTAGAGATATTAAAAATACATCATGATACTCAAATTATGAGCATATCCTGAACTCATCATCTGCCCCCTACTTAACCTAATGATGGTCCACCAACATTAAGTTTCCTGGTTGTTTCCCTAAAATCTGTAGGAGCAGTATGGTTTTTTGGCATAGTCCCAAATTTATAATAAAAACCTCTGAAATGTTGCCATCTTTCATATCTGAGGGTTTTTGTATCCCTATTAACATCTGTAGCTCGATAGGGATAAAGTGGCCACATTAAAACCGGAGGTCAAAATGTTATTTTGCAACCATAATTTGAACCTCTTATGAAGACCAAGTTGTATGTACTTCTCTATCCTTCCAAGGCTTTGTTGAATTTCAGTCTTGGCTAAGTGGCGGAAACTCAAGGTTTGAAATGTGACCGGCCTCCATGTGGTCCTAAGGTATTCCAAAAATTCAATCAAAAATGTCTTTTTATAGACAACCATTGCTTGACAAATTGCAGGGGGAAATGAGGTTTCATTGGACACTTCCAATTTTTCAGGTTGTCCATCCTCTTGCTGCAGGATGAATTCATGTTGTTGCGCAGGAGGAGATTGTACTTCCTCAAAAAATTTCCTAGCTACCTCAGCCAAGTCATCAAGACTTGGGATTCCCCTTTCATTAATACTAGCATGTTGTGCTTCCTCAACTTCCATTGGCTCATTTTGCATGTCCTTAGAAACAACAGGTGGACTATGTGGAACATTCTCAGGTATATTCTGAGAATCATCATAATTGTATTCTTTAGACTCCTCTAAAATTATTATAACTTTAGGTTGAGTAGACGTTGAGGTGACTTTACGTTGTTTCCTTGCTAAAACTCTTTTTGGGAATGTTGCAACTGTAGGAGGCACTCTTGTGGATTTCCTCTTTCTAACTTTCCTAGAGGGTTCAGACTCAACAGAAGAAGATGGTGAAACTGCAGTGACAACAGGTGTTGCTGCAAGAGGAACTGCTACAGGAGGTGTTGCAAGAGAGGGACACTATTGTCTTTGAACATGAGGGTCAGACTCTAGGGTTTCTTTTTCCCTAGATGACTCTCCTACCTTCATTTTTCCTTTTTCTCTTCTACTAGCAAACTTGGTTTGTACTCTGGTAGAGGGATCTAGTGTGGAGGCTGCAAGAATAGATGTTGCAAGGGTAGGTGTTGTAGGGAGTGCTCTAGGAGGCTCTGGAAGTTGCAGACCCTTTTGGGCAACAAATTCTTGCCAAGAAAGGGGTGATACATCGCTCAGGGAATGCTCAATCAAAACTTTAATGAGGTTATGATGGGAAATAGAGTTGTCCCTTCCCCTCTAGGTTTCATTGGCACTTTGTTTTAAAAGATTTAACAAAAAAATAAGGACATTAATAGCTAACCCATGCCTCATATGGCTCAATAATTTAAAATGATAGGAATGTAAATAGGAGAAGCGTCCCTCACAGGTTAAGTACCTGATTATCAATGCAACATATTTTGAATATGGAAAGGGCAGTGACACTCATTTGCATCCTTGTTTAGAGACCTCCAAGGGTCCATCAGTTGGTACTGTAAATTTTTCCCTAGTAGAGACAACATCTGAAGAGAAATTTTCTCCTACTGCTAGAAGCCCGGTTTCTTCAGCAATTCATTTTTTTGTTACAGCCACTATCAAGCCCCATACTGAAGCTTCCCCTTCTGAAAGAGTTCTTAAAAATTCACCAGTAGCTTCCTCATTAAAAGAATCTAACCTCAAAAAATATTTTAGCCAACCACAATTAGTAAATGCCTGAACTGTTTGAGGATTTTGTATTAAGAGTTGATGACCTACATGCTCATGTCTTACCAATTGACCACCCATATTCGCAAATTACTCCTACTGAGATTCCAGAAACCCAAACCTTTTCTAAAAAATTCAAAACAAAATTCTTTTGCTCTGCTTCTTTATGCTTCTTTCTGTCCTACCGTCACTTTTCTTTTCTTTTCCAAGAATGACTCGAAAGATAATTGCATGTAATGATTGTTAGGAACTACTCATATCAAGCAATTAATTATTGTTTAGGATAAAACATGCAACCATATTTGGAAAGTACAAGAAGAATAAAAATATCTTATTAATTGTGACAATGACATAAGAAAAGGTTTAAATGGATTATCCCGCCCCCTACTAAAAATTTGACATGTGTACACACATGTGCAAAAGGATAGGCGAAGAATAGGCGATAATGACTGATATGTACATAGCAGTTGATGAATTAATGAAATAAATAAACAATATGATAACAAAAGATATCGCATACCTTTTAATTAATGCTCGTACGTGCTGGGAAATATCACAGTGCACCATGAAATGATGGTTGGAATAGAAACCATGAATGAGGGTGATACGGCAGGATGGATGATGTGGAAGAAAAGAGAATGAATGGCGGTGATGGATGGAAAATGGAGAACGTAGCTTCCTTTAAAAGGAAACCTTTATTATGGGCATGCAACGTGGAATTTAAAGAGATGCTGCAGGAGAAAGACTGAAGCCTTTCACTACAGAAAGATTAGTGGCCGCATTCAAAACAAACTACTGCATAAATTCATCTTTGGACGCTAGCTTATGATACAACTGAAGACAGTGTCCATTAACCAATAACCTGAATCAAACTAGATCTATTATAGCCAATTGCACTAAACCATTAGCAAACACATTTTCTATTTCATAAGGACCAAGCCACCTTGTGGTGACTTTACCTTGATTTTCTTTATATCTAGAGTCATAGAGCAGCGCCCAATCACCGATAAAGAATTGCTTAGTTCGAATATGATTGTCATGTCATTTTTTTCTTTGTTGTTGGATAGTTTCAGTATGCTGCAGGGCAGATTTCCTTATCTCATCCAATGCATTCAGCTATAGGAGGCATTCCTTTTGAGCCTCAAAAATATCAATGTTAAGCTGGAGAGCAGTCCTTAAGATCTTATGCTCAAACTCAATTGGCAACATGGCAGTCTTACTATAGAGTAATTCAAAAGGAGTAAACCCTATAGTTGTTTTCCATGTTGTCCAATAGGCCCAGACTGTTTTAGGAAGGTGACTGCTCCAATCCTTCTTGTGTAATTGGACTGTCTTTGTAAGGATTGCCTCAATTTCTCTATTGGTAACCTCTGCCTGACCATTGGCTTGAGGGTAATAGAGGCTAGACTTTCTATGCCTAATCTTATAATCATTCATTAATGCAGTAATTAAGTTAGATGTAAACTGAGCTCCTTGATCAGTAACAAGTTCCCTTGGGACTCCAAACCGAGTAAAAATCTGCTCATACAGGAACTCAACAACTTTATTGTCATAGGCATGTGTCATTGCTTTCACTTCCACCCACTTGGTTGCATAATCAGTACACACCAAAATGTATGATTTCTCATTAGATGGAGGATCAATAGGCCCAACAAAATCCATGCCCCACTTTCAAAGGGACTGACTACCACTTGTGGATTCAGGGGCATTTCATCAGACCTTTTTGGTCTCCCCATGCGTTGACATTTGTCACATTTCCTGGTGTAGGCTACAGCATCTTTGTGTAGTGTGGGCCAATAGTATCCTATATTAATCACTTTCATAGTTGTTCTCTTGGCTGCAAAGTGCCCTCCACATGGCTCATCATGATAGGAATGAAAAATGTCATAGGTCTCATCTTCCCTAACACATCTTCTCATGACTTGGTTAGGTCCTATGTAAAATAAACAGTCTGCAATCCATGAAAAGTTAAAACTTTTCTCTACCAACAATTGTCTTTCCTTCGGTGAGAAGTGTGTTGGAATTTTGTTGGCTGCTAAATAATTTGCAATATCTGCATACCATGGAGTTTGGCAGCAATAGAAAATAGATGTTCATCAGGAAATCTATCATCAATTACCTCAGGAGGTGTAGTTGTTTGAAGCCTTGACAAGAAATCAGCCACCACATTAGCTCAGCCTGGCTTATCAATAACTGTGATATCAAATTCCTGCAACAATAGGAGCCATCTTGCTAATCTACTAGATATGATAGGCTTATTCATGAGGTACCTTATTGTTGCATGATCTGTATGGACAAATATCTAGTAACCAGTGACATAATGTCAAAATTTGTTTAGGGCATACACTACTGCTAGTAATTCTTTCTCTGTGATAGTATAGTTTAATTTAGGGCCTTGAAGGTTTTTGCTAATGAACTATATGACATGCTCAATGGAATTCTCTTTCTGTCCTAAAACTACTCCTATGGCATAATCAGAAGCAGTTGTGTGTATATGAAAGGGTAGACTTCACTTCGGTCCTTGAAGAGCAAGTGCCTGAGTAAGTAGGTTCTTAAGCTGTAGGAAAGATTTGTCATAGGCCTTAGTCCAATTAAATTCAGAATCCTTGGTCAATAAGGCATATAATGGATTGGCTATTTCGCTGAAATCTTTGATAAATCTTCTATAATATCCAGCATGTCCTAGGAAACTTCTAACATACTTTTTTTTTGTAGGTGGTGGAAAAGTTAGAATAACTTCTATTTTTGTAGGATCAACCTGAATTCCTGCTTGAGAGACATGATGGCCTAAAACAATTCCCTCTTGCATCATCATAAAGCATTTCTCACTATTCAAAGACAAATTTTGCTCCTGACATCTTTTCAACACTTTTTCCAAATTGGCTAATGCTTCTTCATAAGTAACTCCATAAGTAGTGAAGTCATCCATGTAGATTTCCATAGAATCATGAGAAATGTCAGCAAAAATACTGATCACTGCCCTTTCAAATGTTGCAGGTACATTATATAGTCCAAAAGGTAAGACAGAGTAGGCAAAAGTGCCCCATGAACTAGTAAAAGTTGTTTTGTCTTAATCCTTAGGGGTGATTCTAATTTGATTATAGCTACTACATCCATCCAAAAAGGAGAAATACTTTTTCCCAGAAAATGAGTCTAGTACTTGGTCAATAAATGGCAGTGGAAAGTGATCATTTTTAGTTGTTGTGTTCAGCTCCCTACAGTCTACACAAACTCTACATTTTCCACCTTTTTTAGGGACAATCACCAATGGAGATACCCACTGACTGTCTAAAATGGGGTAGATAAAATCAACATCAAGCAATTTTTGGAGCTTTGTTTTAACTATTTCCCTGAGTGTTGGGTTTATCCTCCTTTGAGGCTGTCTAACAGGTAAATAGTCTTCCTTAATGTAGATCCTATGAGTACAGAGTTGAGGATCTATTCCTTTCAAATCCCCATAGGCTTGTTAAAATTGAGGCAACTTATTATTGATGTTCAGATAGTGGCCTGGAGAAGTTTCTATTTGCTTGGTAAGATCATTCATGGAGGCTACTGAGAAAGGTGGTGTATGTATTTCATGTGGAAGTAAGTTATAATAAACTGCAGGAGATTCAGGTGACAGGCTCTCAAAATTTAGTTATTGCAGGAAACACTGCTGAGGATAGCTATCTGCAATAGATGGGCTACTCAGACCAGGGTTGGACTGCAAAATGTGTAAAAGCATGTCATCCTCACTCTGGAGCTATGAAAATGGATTAGTTTGCAGCATCATTAGGTGGGCCAATGAATTGATTTCTTTAGTTTCCTCTCCTAAATCTAGCCAAATTGGTTGAGACAAGTTTGGTTGAGGTTGGACAGGTGGATATAAAGTCAATTTCTTTCTTGACTGACCATCAAAAATTGTCATATCTCCTGAACAAAATCCTATAAAAGCATCAGCTGTAGCTAACCATGGTCTACCTAGGATAATAGGATATCCTCCCAAAGTTTCCTTAGTGGAGAATATGGTGCAGTCTACTGGGTATTCCCAAGACTCAAGGATGACAATAATATCTTCTACCACTCCATCGAGTTTTACTATGGAACTTGTTGTGCAGTTTTGCACACACGCCCCACTTGGAGTAGGGACCCCCTCTTTTCGTGATGTCTTTTGACCTTTGGTTTTATGAGATTTGTCTTTTTAAGGTCTTGAGATATTGATCTTACTGGTTTTGGTCTTTCCTAGAGGCTTAAATTGGTTAAAATTGGGTTTTAGTGAAAATCCGGGTTTTGGCCTGAATCCAGGATTTTTTGGCTCCAGCAGATTTTCCCGGGCTCTGGTTCTTTGTCTATTTACTATGAAATTTTTTGAATTATGGGTTTTTGCTTGACTTCGGGATTTTCCGGTTCTAGCGGATTTTCTCGGACTGCAAAAAAATCTTGACCTTCGCTAAAATCCTAGTTTTTGCCATTTCCGCGGAATTCATGTTCATCCAGATTTTCCGCGTGTCTTGGTTTTCTCTGAAATTTCGTCCTGGACTCGGGTTTCCGGATTTTTTTTCACATGTCTTGTCGTTCATTAATGCTCAAGGTACCTTTGCTCAGACATGAATATGGATGGATTTAAAGTCTTTTGGGCATCATTTTGATTTCATTATTCACTTGCTTGCTGCTTTGGTGATTGAGAGTTTTCATTCAAGCTTTGGTCATTGAATTTGAGCTGCCTGCGTGTGAATTGTTTGGGGCGATGGTGTCAGGATTTTCGTTGCTTGGGCACATTCATTTTGCAGTCTCTTCTTCAAGTTCGAGTTTCGTCTGGACTAATCCATGGTAGGTTATCATTGGCCCTTTCATCTGTTTGCATGATGATTGAACTATTCTATGTTGATTGATTGATGGTTGGCCTATGCTTGGTTACGATTTGTATTTATCAAATTAGGGTTTGACCAATATTTTCGTGAAACCTCATCACCCGTGCCATGTGTGCTTGTATTTATCCATTAGATGACAGGTGCCACCGTGTTGGTGGGTGTTCAGGGTAGGATTTTTTTTCTGGATGCATAATTCATCATGTCTGGCGAGGTTGGGGTTTTGGGTGTTTTGCTCGAAACTGCTAAGAATGGTTAAACTATCATGATTTTTACATCCTGCGCCTCTATTAAACTAGCCCCTACCTTGTGAAGACTTTGAGTGTTTTAGATTCATCTTTAGGGATAGTGCTTCAAACCATGAATTTACCCTAGTTTTCATGGCGGGAGGCTTTTTCCTCAAAATTAGGGCATCATCGTTTCACCATGAAGTTTGGTCATTCGAGGTCTCGTGAAATTTAAGTTCAAGTGCATTCTAAATCTTGTTGGTTGGCGTTGATTTTGAAATCATTTGAATCCCAATTAGCAAGGTTTTACACGATCATTCAGTCGTTGGTCCATGTGTTGTTAGCTGTCGGGTTTCTGAGGTGTCCGCGAAATTTCTGCGCACCCGAATTTTCCCGGTTTCGGCCAATTCTGTGGAGTACAGCGAATTCCAGAGTATTTGAACTGTCCGCGAAAATCCTTCCTACCTGGACTTTTCCAGTTTTCCCGTCTGGTTTTATTTCTTTCAATTTCTTGATGATATGATTAATGGAGTAAATGCTAAATGCTGATTTCTTGTTGCTAATGGATGAATTTCATGGTAATCTTATAATCTTTTGTCTGTACTAATGATCTAATTGGCACATGGTGTCTTGGCAACAGAAATCCGTTTGGATCGGATTTCTTTGAAATTCCGCCCCGACTGGATTTTCTCGGCTTACCTTGTTTTCCCGGATCGTTTGGTTTTCTGAATTTTCAAAGATTGGCGATTTGTGATAGTTCTTAATTACTTTATATGATCCTATGCTAACCTTTGGATTGCAATATGTATAATAATTAGATACTCATGACATTATTTTGTGAATGTAGGCTGAATCAAGCAAGGCTGCAGCAGGAAAATCTAAAGGTGACATGGAGGGGTCCTCTATTTTGGATGCAGAAAGATTAAGATTGGACACTAAGAGTCAACTCCCTGAAAGAAAGTTATGTTCGATGTGGTCTGAGGTCTCAGACACTAATGTTGGAGCATGGAGATATGAAGATTTTAAAGAGAGAACAGCTCAGAAGGATTTGTCGGTCCTGAGACAGGGAATGATGAAGTCCGGATTGGTTCATGTGGCAGGGTTCCCTCCTGCGATCCAATGCTATGAGTTAATACTTGAGTGTGTCTAGCAGTATGACTTCGACACACAAAGGGTGGTCAGCACTCAGGGAAGTGTCCTGGCGAATTTCAGTCCTGTTTCTATTGCTCAAGCCTTTGACATGCCAGATTTTCCTTCAGTGTGCGCTTTGAACATGGACTTGGCCAGAACATATTATGAGAATGAGCCAACCAAAGCTCAACAGATGATTAATTCTTGGTTGGAAAATCCAAAGTCACACTACTCCAAATTTCCCAAGCAATTGCATAGGGTTAGATTCAGATCAGATATTTATGGTGCAATCACATTCTTGAGTAGAGTGGCAGGTTTGAAAAGTGTTGGAGTGTTGGAAAGCTAGATGGTCCATGTGATCAACAAAATTGAACAAGGAACCAATTACCATTGGGCAGGACTTATTAGTGTTGTGATTGACAAGCAATTCAGGGATATCCTAGAAACAAAGAAGTTCACCATGTCTTCCTATGTGGTGTATGTGTTAGCTAGATTCTACCCATACAGGGGTTTGAATCCGCAGGGGACATTTGGACAAGATATTGTCTATGAAATATATCTGGAATTGCACCTAGGACACCGGGATTACCGAAGAGCCAATGATGCATTCACGATGCACATCACTAGGATGCTTCAAAATGCGGAGCATGTGAGATTGTCAGATGGAGCGAAGGAATTGATAAAGAGATATGGAGCCTAGTTCATTCAGTTTCCCACCTTCTCTTACATCAGAATTGACAGATCCCTAGCTGCTCCATATAGGCTACCTAGGTACCCCACTGATCATATTGTGTTATTGGAAATTGTTAGACAGATATGCGAATTTGATGCAATTGTCAAAAAGGAAAAGCATAAAATAGGTTTTGGTGGGGATTTCCCTCTTGGAATTGGTGTAGTAGAGGTGTGCCCTTCCATTCAATCAGCACATGCAGCCGGTGATGAATTGGCAGCTCATGGTTTCTCCTTCCATTCCAAAAGGACAAATTTTGATATCATCGGGGAAGCACAGAAGAAGGCTACCAAAGAGTACCATCATAAGGATGACCTAGAAGACTATTGGGCCAATATCAAAGATGATTTTGAGGCAAGGAAGAAAAGGTACTCTAGGTTGCTTGGCGATGTGATTAGGTAATACAATGTTAAGTTAATCCCTGACCAGCTAGAGGATGATGGAAACCTGGTGCAAGATCATGCCTATGAGTATGTTAAGGACAGATCAATTGGAGAGATAAACTGGAATGATGATGAGGTAACTGAGCTAGAGGACCTAGTGGCTCCTGTTATGAGATTCACTACTTCATGGCTAAAACATAAGGTTTGGGAGTTGGAGAGTGAGAAGGTACCCTGTACCTTTAATTTGATGGGAAATCTCAATCCTATGTCTACTTCAGAAGAATCTGGGGAAGATGACCCCAAAGGGAAGACCAAAAGGAGCTCACCCTCCAAAATCAAAATCAGAGGCCCTAAAGAAAGTGAGCCAGAACCAAAAAGAAAGCCAAAAGGAAAGAAAAGGAGTCGAACCTTGAAAGGCAAGTCCTCTGATGAGGAAGGATTTGAAAATCTAGAAGAAGAGGATGTTCCTCCACCGCCAAAGAAGACTAGGACTGCTAGGGTTTCAAAGAAGAAAGGTCTGGATACCTCTAAAGATGAGACTCCGATTGTTGATGTGGAGAGTTCTAGGAAAAAGACAAAGGTTTATTCAAGGAGATCAAGGACTCCATCCCCTAAGGAAACTATGCAAAGGATGGATCCTCCTCCAAAGACACTAGTTGTGGAGAAACCTAGGGCTACTTCCCCTTCGCCAAGCGTGCCTGAGCAAGAGACTCTTGAGGAACATGAGACCAGCGGAGAGGCAGAACCTTTCAAGGAAGGAGAGCTCTTTGGTGTGGCAGCTGGGCTCGAAGTTGAAGAGGTAGAAAAGCACCCTTCTCCACTACTACAATATGAAGATTCTTCAGCAAGTAGCAAAGGTAATGGATCACCTGAAAAGGAAAATATTCCTATTAGAACCCCATCGCCGGTGCAAGAGGTGGAGATTGAAGTAGGTGATCAAGCTGAGAAGTTCTCTGAAAAGGAAGAGGATAAAACAACAGAACAGCATAAAAAGGCAAAAATAGAGGACATCCAGGTGGAACCTATTGTCCCAGACTGGCTTGAAAAGGAGATTACAAGGAAGAAACAAGTTGTTGTTGAAGACACTCCTTTGGATTGGGATGAGATATTTTCGAAGATCGGTAAAGGTAAGAAGAAGAAGGTAGCTAAAGTGCTTTCAAGAATAGAAAGGGACAAAGTGAATAACAGAGTAATCCACATTGCCAACCCTGCTGCACACAAGACTAGAGAAGATGTCACTGGTAAGGACTACAATGTGCAAACTTTCAACCTTGGACAGGCTTCTGTAGAGCAAGATATTGAAGAATATGAAGGGTCTAGTGCTGTGATAGTTGGCAGATTAAGGAAAGAGACTCAGACCAAGCATGAGCTGAGAAAGGAAAATGAGAGACTTAAGAAATGCTTGGAAGAGGTGATGAAACCTCTGCAATATCTTCACCCATCTTCCTCTGCTACTCCTGGTTTCTTACCCAAGGAAACTATTTTCGAGATTGAAAAGATGAAAGCCTCTGCTCAGACTACAACGGATTGGTTAAAGGATGTGCAAGTAAGAGGAGACAATGCAATCAAGGATATCCTTTCAGTTGGGAAAGATGCAGTCAGAGCTAAGGAACTGTTGGAATATGTGCTATCCCAGGATAAGGAGGATATTGATCTTCTGTTGCAGAAATCCAAAGTAATTATGGAATATGGAAAAGATCAGTTGGTTGCAGATGAGATCCTTTCTTCCTCTAGACTTAATGAGCCTTGGAAATGGTTTGAGGCTTTGTAGATTTGGCAGAAGGCCATGAGGAAGATTCAGAAGCGAAAGAAGTTGATAGATGGCAACTTGACTGGAGTGTATGAGGGATGTATTGCATTTTTTGAGGTTATGACTGGAAGGAGGAAGATTGCTCCTAAATACCTAAGTCTGGAACAACTAAGGGAATGGTGGCATGATGTTTATGCCCCAGATTCTGAAAATGTCATAACAGGTCACCAATTGGACGATGCGGCAACTTATTTGGCGGTGATGGATAAATATCAATCTCATAGGGATGATTGGAATAAGACTGTTAAGCAATCAAAGGAGGAGATTGGCTCCATTGAATGCAGACTTAGGATCTTGCCCTTGCCACCTGTCACCAAGCTAGATAAAGTTTTTTTGAGGGTTCAAGGATCGTTGGCCCAGAGTAAGGATAAGGGAGACTGTAGTTAATGCCATTTTGAGATTTGTGCTTCCCTATTATTATAGGGAATGTATTGATATGGGCTACATTGGGGAGTGTGTCTAGGCCGACAATGATGATGTATCGGCATTTAATGTATGCCTTATTTTGAAATTCCTTAGGCCGACTTGTTTTGGCTATTTTATTTTTGTAAATGTTCAGTTGGGCTGACATGTCTTGAGAATTTGTTATAAATAGGCATTCATGCCTCATTGTAAAGGGCTAGATAGAAAAAAAAGATAACAGAGACAAGTTAGATCAATAAGAGCTTGAGCATTTTGTAGGAGTAGAAGTCAATTTCTTGAAGCAAATATGGTAACAAAATAGTGGAATTGTTGTGGCATTTTGGTGATTTAATACAATTGAAGGCATTGTGGTTCTCCTGGTGAAATATCTTGTGTTAGTTTATCTTGCATGGTTCCTGTTGTCTCATCTTTCAAATTGCTTAAAGATTTATAATTTAGTGTCTTGGAAATATATTAGTTTGGTGAATGATGTTCATGATTTCATATTTGGAATGTTTGTAGCAATCTCTGGTCTATACTCCCAGTAACTATCTGATTGTAGTAGGTTGGTGAAGTCAACCTGGACCATATATTTATGTGTGCTTAGTTTGATTGTGGATGAATATCTATAATTTGAAAATCTATACACCTTAGAAGATTGCACCGTTCTTTTGATATTGCATTGTGGGTTGATCAAGAATTGGTTACTTGAGATTGGTCCATTCCAGATATCTATTATTTGCATTGTTTATTCTAGGAATAGTTTAGATCTTATCATATTCTTGCACCCTTATCTTTTGCTATTTCTTTATCATCTGGTTAGACTTAGGATTTGAGATCATTATATTGCAAAATCCAATAAGTGGGAAGATACAATTTGCTTGTAGTAAGGTCTGATTGTGATTACCAGCATTTCACTTATTATCTGAGTTGTTTATGCATTGTCATGACCTGACAACCAAGAGACCTTGGGGTGATTTTCAGCAATTTATTGTTGAAGATTATCTTTCAAGAGAGATAGAATATCATTTTCTGTTTGAGTTGTTGCTGTGCAGAAAACACCATCAACAGATTGGCGCTAGAAGGAGGGCCTGAATGAGCACACTGGATTGTTTCTTGAATGCCATCTCTCCAGAGAGATATAGGAGAAATACCAGATCTACTACAGGAGAGGAAGATTTACAGGAATTACAATTCCCCACTAGGTCAAGAAGGACTTGAGAAAGGGGAGAATCATCATCACCCATCCCTTCACCAGCATCATCCACATCTTCACATCCAGAAGTTGAAGCCATACCCATCCCTAAGGCAGTTCCCATTCAACAACCTCAGCCTATTGTTAACCAACCACAACCACCTCCCCCACTTTTACCAATGGTTTTCCTAGCTAATAATCCATCCCCTTTGTTTTTCAACGCTTACAATGTAATGCCCAAAAACCCTGAACACTTTTGTTCAAAGTTCCATGTTAATGACCCCAACAGGACTGCATAAGAGCATAAAAGGATCTTCCAAACCTGTCTCAAAGATAGAGGGATTGTTCATGAGGATGTTGTTTGTAGGTTGTTCCCTTATTCACTAGGAGAAGAGGCTTTTTACTGGTACAATCACCTCCCTTCTGGCTCAATTCTCAATTGGAATGATCTTGAAACTGCCTTTTTACAGAAGTTTAGAATACCCATCAGTGCCAATGAATTATACCTGCAATTCACCAGAGTCAAGAGAGAGGTCAATGAACCCATATCCAGTTTCAATAATAGGTTTCACCGTGCATATACCAGACTTCAAGATCCTTATGTTTTGGATAACAATACAGCCTTGGGAGTCTATTACGAAGCATTGGATAGCCGTACAACAACCTTTCTAAAGTGGAGACCCAACCCTCCTGCTAACCTAACTAATGCCTATACAGAAGTTGTTAAGCTTAGCACAGATCTGAGACAACATGTGACTAGACCGTTACCTTCTTTAGGACCAGTTGCACATCCCAATCAGGTTTAGGCAGTAAATTAGGCACTTACCAATCATACTCCAATCATGAATCCAGTACCTCAATTACCCTTGGTGCCACACCTTAGTCCTCCCATGGGCCAGGTTTCCCCCATGATGAATTTTCCCCAGCAACAGGTTAACCAGCCTATGTATCAGCCACAACCAAATAGTTTCCCTGCTTATCTGTAAAATTTTGAGGTATTGCATCAGTCTATGGGATCTACTACAATGTTTGTCCCTTCTCAGACTAACCCAAGCCAGATCCCTTATCAAGATCCAAATAGGGAGAGGATTGATGAAATGGTTGAACAGATAAATAAGTTAAATCTAGAGGTAACTTACCTAAGAAATCAAAATAGCCAATTACAAGCTGCTCAGAAGAGTATGTAGTCCAATCAGAACAGAGAGTTTCCACAAGGGCAGAATTTTGACAAAGGACAGCGTAATGGAAGAGGATTCTACAATGATAGGGGATATAATCAAGACAGGGGTTACAACAATGATAGAGGATTCAATAATGATAGGAGGCAGAATTTTGATAGGGGACAAGGTAGTGGATCAAGATTCGATAAGAGGCAATCACAGGGACAGAACAGAACATGGAATACGGGACCTAATAATGGAGGAGTTCCCACTCCATTGGATCAACTGGTTAATCAAGTTGTCAACCAATCTGCAAATCAACCAGTCTATCAGGACAAGCCTCCCAGTGGTGTATACCTAGCTGAAGCAGCCTTATCAGGATGGTGTAGGCTTCATAAGACGAGTCAGCATTCAAAGTTAGAATGTCCACAATTCCAAACTGCAGCCTCCATTTTTTAGTATGAGGTAGAGAATAACGCAAATGGGCAGGAGATTGTTCCCTCTAGCCCTTATGATTCTCCTGTGCTGGTATTAAATCATGCTCCCTTCCCAACAAGTAAGGAAAATGTACCAAAGGAGGAATCTGATTCTCAGGAGGGGAAAACAGATCAAATTTGTAATGGGAATGAAGTGGCTCAGTTATTCAATGAAGAAACAATGAATGATAATGGCCCCCTCGATCAGAAAGAAGCTTATGTTGAGGAAGTGCAGATGTTCCAAAGGCAAGGCCTCAGAGATATGCCTCATAGGCACCCACAGGCTGGGAGACCTTTCACCACTTCCATTCCTCCTAACAACTTTAGTACTCCCCTAAATCCTAATGCTAGCAATAATCTATCCTATCCACATGTTTCTAAACAATACCTTTCGAAGGAAAGACAGGCCCAAATTGACCCACAGAAGGAAAAGGTGGAAGAACCTTCAAGGGAAGCTTCCACTGACATGAGCAAGGAGAAAATGGCTTCATATGTTGCTGAAGAGTTTAAGAAATTAAAGGTAAATCTTTCAGCATTTGAGTTATTGAGGTTCCCTGCAATTAGGAAGGTGGTTCTAGGTACTTATGATGCACATTCAATGTCTTTGGATAAACCTTCTGGTGAGCATAACAGCAAGATTTTTAGTTCTCAGCCTGTGAAAACACAAGATCAGGCACACACTCGGACTAACTTTCCCCCTGGAGACAAAGGAAAGGAAAAGGACAAGACTCAAGTGGCTCAAGTAGATACTCAGCCTACTTTGTTTCAAGGGAAGACAGAAACCCCACCATTCCTGATCTCTGTGCTCATATTTAGTAAGAATCTACATAATTGTTTACTAGATTCTAGTGCTTCCACCAATGTGATGCCATTTGGAGTTTGTAGAGCTTTAAAAATTACACCTGCTGATTCCCAGAAGAAGGTGACTCAATTGGATAGAGCTGAAGTAAATGTGGTGAGAGAATTAAACATAATTCACATGCAGATAGCTTCAAACCCAAGGATTCAATAGGTTATCAATATTCAAGTAGCTGATATCCTGGATGTGTATGGTTTGATTCTAAGAAGAGATTTTACTAAGGATTTGAATGGTTATGTGTCTACTGATCACTCTCACATGTGGCTTCCTTGGAAAGGAGTGCCCAATCAGATCAGAATTGAGAGAAAGCCAAGAATGAAATATATGATCACAGAATACCAAAAGACTTCAACAGAAGTTTTGATATCAGAGGTTGGCATGGGAAATTATATGTTGTTGACACAGTATGAGGAGTCAGACTCAAAGGAAGTATTGATGCTACACACGATGCCTATCGATGTAGAAACATAATCTAGCCATGTTACTATTCTGAAAAAATCAGTGCAGGAAGAAGAGGAAACTGAAGATAATCAGATCAGCCTATTAGACAGTTTTCAGGAATTCATCAAACAGTGTGTTGAAAATCAAATTCACCTAGGTATAAGGATAAGCTTTGAAGAATTACTCTTACCTAATTGGTGTAGAGTCCATAATGCTTCCCATTTAGAGTTGGAGTGTTGTTTATGTCAAACAGCAATAGAACAAGTGTAGAAATGCATGAATCCAACCCTGGCAGTTAAAACGGATATACAAAACCCTCAGGAAGACTATCAAGAAAAGAAGTTCATGTCGTTTGAAAAACCATCAAGCAATATTAAGCCAAATGATGTGATGAAGAAGATTACAGCTGCTGAGTGTTGGACACTTAGATTTGATGGATCCAAATCCAAGCATAGAGCTGGGGCAGGGTTTGAACTAATCAGTCCAAAAGATAAGAATTTCTTTGCAGCCCATAGGCTTCAATTTCACTGTACTAATAATGTAGCAGAATATGAGGCGTTAATTCATGGACTTCTTATGGCACTTAAGAAAAATGTTAAGATTTTGCAAGTTTTTGGTGATTCTGAGTTAGTAATTAAACAAGTAAGGAAACAATATTCATGCCACAATAGAAGAATGACTAATTATAGGCATAGAGTGTGGGACCTCATTGAGGGATTTGATGCCTTCAATATTCAACTAATACCACGGCAGAAGAATCAAACTGCGGATTCTCTGGCTCAGGCAGCAAGCACCCTGCAACCTTTATCTTTGTCAGGTTTAAAGAAGTTCACTGTAGAATTGACTCATGTGCCATCGGTCCCAGATAATGTTACTAACTTCCAGGTATTCGAAGATGACAAGCATATTCTAGATTTTATCACAAATACAGACATTTTTCCCTCTCAAATAATTGATGAAATAGAGCTTCAGGAAGCAGAACTGGATTTAGAAGGAGTGATGAATCTAAAATTAAATACTATTCCAAGGGGAATGGTACAGTTGGAATGATTTTTTAATATGGATAAGATCAAGGATCAGGAACAAGAGTCAAAGAAGGAATCTATCAATGGACAGTGTGATACTTACAATATGGGAACTAAAGATGACACCAAGAATATTTTTATTGGCAAAGTATGCACTCTAGAAGAAAGACAAGGAATAATTACAGCATTGCATAGCTTTCCCGATATAGTAGCCTGGAGTTATGAGGACTTGAAAACTTATGATACATCAATCATAACTCATACTATCCCTTTGAAGCCAGGTGCTAAGCATTTTAGGCAAAGGCAGAGACCAATTAATGCATTATTAGAACCGGTCATACAGAAGGAAGTTCAGAAATTACTATCTGCAAGGATCATATTTCCTATTCGGCATTCAACATGGGTAGCAAACCTAGTCCTAGTAAGGAAAAAGAATGGTGAAATTAGACTCTGTGTTGATTTCAGAAATTTGAACAGAACGTCAGAAAAAGACAACTATCCAGTTCCTTCACTGGATGAAGTACTTCAAGTGGTTAATGGATCTCAGATGATGTCTTTTCTGGACGGTTATTCAAGGTACAATCAAGTAATGGTTCAATATGAGGAAAGACATAAGGCTGCTTTCACAATGAAATAGGGTACCTTTTCCTACAGGAGAATGCCATTTGGACTCATTAATGCAGGAGTTATATTTCAAAAGGCTATGGATATTGCTTTTAAAGATATCATAGGCAAATGCATCATTATTTACATGGACGACCTGACTATTTTTTCAAAAAATAGAGGGGAACACATCTCGGATTTGCACAAAGTGTTTCAAAGGTGCAGGAAATTTGGCATATCCTTGAATCCTAAAAAGTGTATTTTCGGGGTAACAGAGAGAAATCTACTAAGACATGTGATATCAGAGAAGGGAATTGCTATTGATCCAGAAATAGTGGAAGCCATCTTGAAGATTCATCCACCTGCTAGCAAAAAGGAAATGAAGTCTTTCTTTCGCAAGATCAACTTCATCAGAAAATTCATCACTGGATTTGCTGAAATTGTTAAGCCACTGAATGCAATGTTGAAGCAGGATGCTAAGATCGAATGGACTACGAAAGCAAAGGAAGCATTTGCAGAAATCAAAAGAGCCATTGTTGATGCCCTAGTATTGGTAAGTCCTAACTACAATAAGCATTTTCACATCTATTCATTTGCTTTAGACCATTAATGCACAGGAATGCTAACTCAAAAGTCTGATGAGGGAAATGAGCATCCCATTGCCTTTATGAGTGCCCCATTAAAAGACGCTGAGCTGAGATACCCAAGTGTAGAAAAGTAGGCATAGACTCTGGTTAGAGCAGTGAAGAAATTCAGACATTATATCCTCAAGAATAAAGTTTATGTAGTTGTCCCAGACCCCACGGTCAAGTTACTTCTGATGCAAAATGAGCTAGGAGAGCGTAGAGCTAAGTGGGTGACAATGCTACAAGAGTATGATATTGAGATCCAGCCCATGAAGTTAGTAAGAGGACAGGGACTTACTCAGACTATGGCAAAAATAGGTCCTGAACTAACTGTCCAGAATTATAACATTGAGGAGGTTTCCCCAGATGGCTGGTATGACGACATAGTTTATTATTTACTGAACCAATGATCTCCAGGTCATCTTAATGTTGTTCAGAGGAGAGCCCTACGATTAAAGAGTGAAAGTTTCATGCTAAAGGGAGCTGTTTTGTACAAGAAAAATCATGAGGGCATTTATTTGAGATGCCTCAGAAAACAGGAAGCTGAGAGGGTGGTAAACGAATTTCACGAAAAGTATGGCACTGGCCATGGTTCTGAGATTGTCACAGCAAATCAGATTTTGATTGCACATTATTACTATCCCACGCTATTCAAAGACATCCACCATCATGTCAGGACTTGTCACACGTGCCAGATTGCAGCAACAAGGGAAAGGTATGCAGCGCTTCCGCTCTAACCGGTCACTAAGGTAAGGCATTTTGCTCAGTGGGGTATGGATTTCATAGGTCTCATCAACCCACCATCTTCTGTAGGACACAAGTACATTCTCACTATTACTGATTATTTCACAAAATGGACTGAGGCTTTTGCTTGTAGGCAATGTACATTTGAAGTAGTGATTGATTTATTAGAGTCTGTTATTCTTAATCGATTTGGATGCCCTATTGCTATTGTCTGTGATAATGGTCCTACTTTCGCATCTTTAAAATTTTTAAATTGGGCTTTTGATCATGGCATTATTGTGAAATTTGCATCCAATTATTATCCTCAGGGTAAAGGCTTAGCAGAGTCCTCTAATAAGAACTTATTGACTGTCATCTATAAGCTATTAAAGAGGACCCCAAAAGACTGGCATACCCAGCTTTGGTTTGCCCTTTGGGAAGATCGTACAAGACTTAAGTCATCCATCAGAACATCTCCTTATCACTTAGTATATGGTCTAGAGCCAGTATTCCTTATTCAACTCACGATCCTAACTTTACAGTTTATAAATAAGTTTTATGATGAGGGGGACAGAAGGGAGAATAGGTTGACAGAACTATTGTACCTTGAGGAGAAATGAGATAATGCCCTTGAGAATTTTGCTAAACATCAGGGGGTAGTTAAGAGGTGGTTTGACAGGAGGGCTAAAGTCAAGGCCTTCAGGATTTCTGACCTAGTCCTATAATGGGATAAGCCTCATGATCGAAAAGGGGACCATGGGAAATTTGACAAACTGTGGCTTGGCCCATATCAGATTGCTGAAATACTTGGAGATAATGCCTTCCGTCTGAGGACTCTCACGGGAGAAGATATTCCACTGCCTATCAATGGGCAGTATTTGAAACATTATTTCCAGTCCTGAGCTGTTTTCAGCTCCCTACTTTGTATATAGTTAGTTTAGGTTGCTTTCTGTTGTTTTGTTTAGTTAGAGTAAGTTTCATTTTGCTCTACTTGTTCTGTTTTGGTTAGAATAGGTTTTCTTTGGTTTGTTTGTTTTGGTTTGTGTCGCTCTTGCTCTTGGTTCCTTCTCTTTTGGGGATCCTTGGTTGCATTTGTATGACAGTGGTGACAAAATAGGTTTGATGTTCTTGGTATTTCTTTTACAAACTCTAATCATCCTTCCAGGGAATTATGGTATGAATTCCCTGCCCTAATGTCACTTATCCTTGTGTTGAGGCAAAGGGTTTTCTAGTCAGTTTGAACAGGAATACATTAGGGTCTCATATTTTAAATTAAAGATACCTGAAGTTGCATAAGGTCCTTATGAAGTTGAACAAGTGAAAAATCCTTTTTTCTGCTCTAGTGCCACTGTGGTTCTCATCCCTGAGTGTGAACTTCATTGTTCACAGGTTGAAGCGAAATCAGTGAAAAGATAAGCAGTAAAAAAAAAGAGGGAAATACTTATTGAAAATTAAAAGGTTTAAATTCAACTCATCAGGGGGATTTGGATATCTCTACCGGGGCTATAGATGTCTGGCTGGCAATAGAGCTATGTTCAGGATAATCACAGCGATAACCTCGTCGAGGCTATGGACGCCTCACTGGCAGCGATGATCTATCCAGGTTACTTTTAGAGTATGAATCTTTATGTAGCTTGTTCATACCAAGTTTGGTTCCTGTTGCAACTAAAGGAGCATAATGAATGCATATGCACACACTTAGACCCTAGTGTAGGAAAGTTTGGATGATTAGGGACTTCTTTGTTTTACCATGGGTGGTGGCAGGATAGGTGAGTTGAAACCATGAGTTCTGGGTTCTTGATTCCAGTTTGTCCTCGAAATTCTCAGGAGTATTTCCCCAGCGGAGTCACCATTTGTTGTGTAATTTTGCACACACGCCCCACTTGGAGTAGGGACCCCCTCTTTTCGTGATGTCTTTTGACCTTTGGTTTTATGAGATTTGTCTTTTTAAGGTCTTGAGATATTGATCTTACTGGTTTTGGTCTTTCCTTGAGGCTTGAATTGGTTAAAGTTGGGTTTTAGTGAAAATTCAGGTTTTGGCCTGAATCTGGGATTTTCCAGCTCCAGCAGATTTTCCCGGGCTCTGGTTCTTTGTCTATTTACTGTGGAATTTTTTGAATTCTGGGTTTCTGCTTGACTTCAGGATTTTCTGATTCTGGCAAATTTTCCCGGACTATGCCAAAATCTCGAACTTCTTTAAAATCCTAATTTTTGCCATTTCTGTGGAATTCGTGTTCATCCAAATTTTCTGTGTGTCTTGGTTTTCTCCAAAATTTTGTCCTGGGCTCGGGTTTCCAGATTTTTTTGACATGTCTTGTCGTTCATTAATGCTCAAGGTACCTTTGCTCAGATGTGAATATGGATGGATTTAAAGTCTTTTGGGCATCATTTCAATTTCATTATTCACTTGCTTGCTGCTTTGGCGATTGAGAGTTTTCATTCAAGCTTCGGTCATTGAATTTGAGCTACCTGCGTGTGAATTGTTTGGGGTGCTGGTGTCGAGATTTTTGTTGCTTGGGCGCATTCATTTTGCAGTCGCTTCTTCGAGTTTGAGTTTCATCTGGACTAATCCATGGTAGGTTATCATTGGCCCTTTCATCTGTTTGCATGATGATTGAACTGTTCTATGTTGATTGATTGATGGTCAGCCTATGCTTGGTTATAATTTTGTATTTATCAAATTAGGGTTTGACCCATCTTTTCGTGAAACCTCATCACCCATGCCATGTGTGCTTGTATTTATCCATTAGATGATGGGTGCCTCCGTGTTGGTGGGTGTTCGGGTAGGATTTTTGTTTTTGGATGCGTAATTCATCATGTCTGGCGAGGTTGGGGTTTTGGGTGTTTTGCTCGAAACTACTAAGAATGGTTAAACCGTCATGATTTTTATATCCTGCGCCTCTATTAAACTAGCCCCTGCCTTGTGAAGACTCTAAATGTTTTAGATTCATCTTTAGGGATAGTGCTTCAAACCATGAATTTACGCTGGTTTTCATGGCGGGAGGCTTTTTCCTCAAAATTAGGGCATCATCGTTTCGCCATGAAGTTTGGTCATTCGAGGTCTTGTGAAATTTAAGTTCAAGCGCATTCTGAATCTTGTTGGTTGGCATCAATTTTGAAATCATTTGAATCCCAATTAGCAAGGTTTTACATGATCATTCAGTCGTTGATCCGCGTGTTGTCAGTCGTCGGGTTTCCGAGGTGTCCGCGGAATTTCTGCACACCCCGATTTTCCCGGTTTCGGCCAATTCTGCGGAGTACGGCAAATTCTGGAGTATTTAAACTATCCATGAAAATCCTTTCTACCCGGACTTTTCTAGTTTTCCTGTCTGGTTTTATTTCTTTCGATTTCTCGAGGATAGGATTAATGGAGTAAATGCTAAATGTTGATTTCTTGTTGCTAATGGATGAATTTCATGATAATCTTATAATCTTTTGTCTGTACTAATGATCTAATTGGCACATGGTGTCTTGGCAATAGAAATCCATCTGGGTCAGATTTCTCCGAAATTCTGCCCTGACTGGATTTTCCCGGCTTACCTTATTTTCCTGGATCGCTTGGTTTTCTAGATTTTGAAAGATTGGCGATTTGTGATAGTTCTTAATTGCTTTATATAATCCTATGCTAACCTTTGGATTGCAATATGTATGATAATTGGATACTCATGACATTCTTTTGTGAATGCAGGCTGAATCAAGCAAGGCTGTAATAGGAAAATCTAAAGGTGACATGGAGGGGTCCTCTATTTCGGATGCAGAAAGATTAAGATTGGACACTAAGAGTCAACTCCCTGAAAGCAAGTTATCTTCGGTGTGGTCTAAGGTCTCGGACACCAATGTTGGAGCATGGAGATATGAAGAGTTTAAAGAGAGAACAACTCAGAAGGATCTGTCGGTCCTGAGACAGGGAATGATGAAGTCCAGATTGGTTCATGTGGCAGGGTTCCCTCCTGCGATCCAATGCTATGAGTTAATACTTGAGTGTGCCTGGCAGTATGACTTCAACACACAAAGGGTGGTCAGCACTCAAGGAAGGGTCTTGGGGAATTTCAGTCCTGTTTCTATTGCTCAAGCCTTTGACATGCCAGATTTTCCTTTGGTGTGCACTTTGAGCATGGACTTGGCCAGAACATATTATGAGAATGAGCCAACCAAAGCTCAGCAGATGATTAATTCTTGGTTGGAAAAGCCAAAGTCACACTACTCCAAATTGCCCAAGCAATTGCACAGGGTTAGATTCAGATCAGATATTTATGATGCAATCACATTCTTGAGCAGAGTGATAGGTTTGAAAAGCACTGGAGTGTTGGAAAGCTGGATGGTCCATGTGATCAACAAAATTGAACAAGGAACCAATTACCATTGGGCAGGACTTATTAGTGTTGTGATTGACAAGCAATTAAGGGATGCCCTAGAAACAAAGAAGTTCACCATGTCTTCCTATGTGGTGTATGTGTTAGCTAGATTCTACCCATACAGGGGTTTGAATCCGCAGGGGACATTTGGACAAGATATTGTCTATGAAATATATCCGGAATTACACCTAGGACACCGGGATTACTGAAGAGCCAATGATGCATTCACGATGCACATCACTAGGATGCTTCAAAATGCGGAGCATGTGAGACTATCAGATGGATCGAAGGAATTGATAAAGAGATATGGAGCCTGGTTCATTCAGTTTCCCACCTTCTCTTACATCAGAATTGACGGATGCCCAGCTGCTCCATACAGGTTACCTAGGTACCCCACTGATCATATTGTGTTATTGGAAATTGTTAGATAGATATGCGAATTCGATGCAATTGTCAAAAAGCAAAAGCATAAAATAGGTTTTGGTGGGGATTTCCCTCTTGGAATTCGCGTAACAGAGGTGTTCCCTTCCATTCAATCAGCACACGCAGCAGGCGATGAATTGGCAGCTCATGGTTTCTCCTTCCATTCCAAAAGAAAAAAATTTGATATCACCGGGTAAGCACAGAAGAAGGCTACCAAAGAGTACCGTCATAAGGATGACCTAGAAGACTATTGGGCCAATATCAAAGATGATTTTGAGGCAAGGAAGAAAAGGTACTCTAGGCTGCCTGTCGATGTGATTAGGTAATACAATATTAAGTTAATCCCTGACCAGCTAGAGGACGATGGAAACCTGGTGCAAGATCATGCCTATGAGTCTGTTAAGGACAGATCAATCAGAGAGATAAATTGGAATGATGATGAGGTAACTGAGTTGGAGGACCTAGTGGCTCCTGTTATGAGATTCACTACTTCATGGCTAAAACATAAGGTTTGGGAGTTGGAGAGTGAGAAGGTACCCTGTACCTTTAATTTGATGGGAAATCTCAATCCTATGTCTACTTCAGAAGAATCCAGGGAAGATGACCCCAAAGGGAAGACCAAAAGGAGCTCACCCTTCAAAATCAAAATCAGAGGCCCTAAAGAAAGTGAGCCAGAACCAAAAAGAAAGCCAAAAGGAAAGAAAAGGAGTTGATCCTTGATAGGCAGGTCCTTTGATGAGGAAGGATTTGAAAATTCAGAAGAAGAGGATGTTCCTCCACCACCAAAGAAGACTAGGACTGGTAGGGTTTCAAAGAAGAAAGGTCAAGATACCTCTAAAGATGAGACTTTGATTGTTGATGTGGAGAGTTCTGGGGAAAATACAAAGGTTAATTTGTGGAGATCAAGGACTCCATCCCCTAAGGAAATTGTGCAAAGGATGGATCCTCCTCCAAAGACACCAGTTGTGGAGCAACTTAGGGCTACTTCCCCTTCACCAAGCGTGCCTGAGCAAGAGACTCTTAAGGAACATGAGACCAGCAGATAGGCAGAACCTTTCAAGGAAGGAGAGCTCTTTGGTGTGGCAGTTGGGCTCGAAGTTGAAGAGGTATAAAAGCACCTTTCTCCACTAGTACAATATGAAGATTCTCCGGCAAGTAGCAAAGGTAATGGATCACCTGAAAAGGAAAATATTCTTGTTAGAACCCCATCACCGGTGCAAGAGGTGGAGATTGAAGTAGGTGATCAAGCTGAGCAGTTCTCTGAAAAGGAAGAGGATAAAACAACAGAACAGCATGAAGAGGCAAAAATAGAGGAAATTTGGGTGGAACCTGTTGTCCCGGAGTGACTTGAAAAGGAGATTACAAGGAAGAAACAAGTTGTTAAAGACACTCCTTTGGATTGGGATGAGATGTTGTCCAAGATCGGTAAAGGTAAGAAGAAGAAGGTAGCTAAAGTGGTTTCAAGAATAGAAAGGGATGAAGTGAATAATAGAGTAATCCACATTGCCACCCCTGCTGCACACAAGACTAGAGAAGATGTCACTAGTAAGGACTACAATGTGCAGACTTTCAACCTTGGACAGGCTTCTGTAGAGCAAGATATTAAAGGGTCTAGTGTTGTGATAGTTGGTAGATTAAGGAAAGAGACTCGGACCAGGCATGAGCTGAGAAAGGAAAATGAGAGACTTAAGAAATGCTTGGAAGAGGTGATGAAACCTCTGCAATCTCTTCGCCCATCTTCCTCTGCTACTCCTGGTTTCTTACAATGGATTGGTTAAAGGATGTGCAAGTAAGAGGAGACAATGCAATCAAGGATATCCTTTCAGTTGGGAAAGATGCAGTCAGAGCTAAGGAACTGTTGGAATATGTGATATCCCAGGATAAGGAGGATATTGATCTTCTGCTGTAGAAATCCAAAGTAATTATGGAATATGGAAAAGATCAGTTGGTTGCAAATGGGATCCTTTCTTCCTCCAAACTTAATGAGCCTTGGGATTGGTTTGAGGCTTTGCAGATTCGATAGAAGGCCATGAGGAAGATTCAGAAGTGAAAGAAGTTGATAGATGGCAACTTGACTAGAGTGTATGAGGGATGTATTGCATTTTTTGAGGTTATGACTAGTAGGAGGAAGATTGCTCCTAAATACCTAATTCTGGAACAACTAAGTGAATGGTGGCATGATGTTTATGCCCTAGATTCTGAAAATGTCATAACAGGTCACCAATTGGATGATGCGGCAACTTATTTGGCGGTGATGGATAAGTATCAATCTCACAGGGATGATTAGAATAAGACTGTTAAGCAGTCAAAGGAGGAGATTGGCTCCATTGAATGCAGACTTAAGATCTTTCCCTTGCCACTTGTCACCGAGCTAGATAAAGTGTTTTTGAGGGGTCAAGGATCGTTGGCCCAAAGTAAGGATAAGGGAGGCTGTAGTTAATGCCATTTTGAGATTTGTGCTTCCCTATTATTATAGGGCATGTATTGATCCGGGCTACATTGGGGAGTGTGTCTAGGCCGACCTTGATGATGTATCGGCATTTAATGTATGCCTTATTTTTAAATTCCTTAGGCCGACTTGTTTTGGCTGTTTTATTTTTGTAAATGTTCGGCTGGGCCGACATGTCTTGAGAATTTGTTATAAATAGGCACTCATGCCTCATTGTAAAGGGCTAGATAGAAAAAAAAGATAACAGAGACAAGTTAGGTCAGTAAGAGCTAGAGCATTTTGTAGTAGGAGTAGAAGTCAATTTCTTGAAGAAAATATTGTAACAAAATAGTGGAATTGTTGTGGCATTTTGGTGATCTAATACAATTGAAGGCATTGTGGTTTTCCTGGTGAAATATCTTGTGTTAGTTTATCTTGCATGGTTCTTGTTGTTTCATCTTTCAAATTGCTTAAAGATTTAGAATTTAGTGTCTTGGAATTAGATTAGTTTGGTGAATGTTCATGATTTCATATTTGGAATGTTTGTAGCAATCTCTGGTCTATACTCCCAGTAACTATCTGATTGTAGTAGGCTGGTGAAGTCAACCTGGACCATATATTTATGTGTGCTTAGTTTGATTGTGGATGAATATCTATGATTTGAAAATCTATACACCTTAGAAGATTGCACCGTTCTTGTGAAATTGCATTGTGGGTTGATCAAGAATTGGTTACTTAAGATTGGTCCATTCTAGATATCTTTTATTTGCATTGTTCATTCTAGGAATAGTTTATATCTTATCATATTCATGCACCCTTATATTTTGCTATTTCTTTATCATCCGTTTAGACTTAGGATTTGAGATCATTATATTGCAAAATCCAATAAGTGGGAAGATACAATTTGCTTGTAGTAAGGTCTGATTGTGATTACCAACATTTCACATATTATCTGAGTTGTTTATGCATTGTCATGACCTAACACCCAAGTGACCTTGGGGTGATTTTCAGCAATTTATTGTTGAAGATTATCTTTCAAGAGAGATAGAATATCATTTTCTGTCTGAGTTGTTGCTGTGCAGAAAACACCATCAACAGAACTATCAGCCAGCTACAGGATGGTAGGTGTAGACCGAATTGTTGAGATTTTCAAATACTCCATTGTATGCTCGGTCATTACATTGATGGCTGCACCAAGGTCTATCAAAAAATTCTTTACTATCTAGCCATTAATATTTATTTGTACCACAGGACTTTCAGGGTCAATATATTTTGGAATGACTACCTTCCCTAACATAATATCTGCCAACTGTCCTAGAACATAGATAGTTTGGGGATCCTTTTTCTTTTTTCCTATTTTCTTTAAATAGGCCTCCTTAATGGATTTTCCATAAATTGGGACATCTTTTATTGCTTGAAAAAGGGGAATTTGAATGTGTACATTCTTCAGCTAATCCAAAATATCAAAGGTAGGCTCTTCCATAGACTTTGATGTAGTAATTTGCAATATCTAAGGAAAAGGCAGTTTGGCCTGATGCTACAGGACAGGTTCCTTAGGGATAGTATCTGACACAATTATATGTTCGGCAGGATCAGTAGGTTGTTCAGAGGTAGAGTTTGAAATCTCTATAATGACAGGAGGTTGTGGAGTAGGGAGAGTGGTTCAGACCTAAGATGGATATCATGAATATTTAGGGCATAAGGTCGATACTGATTCGCTTCTACAAAATACATAGGTTGTTGTTGTTGCTGCTACTTATTATTAGGATTTGGCAATGGTTGAACAGGCATAGGGGTTTGTTTTGGAGGGCCAGTATTTGTTGCAGGTGTTGCAGGAGGAAGCATGAGAGCCGGAGGTTGTGGTTGTTGAAGCTATAGGGAGCTAGGGGATTGGTTCTTCCATTACTGTGGACTTCTCCATTAAGGATTCTGCTGCTAGTTACCTGGGGGTGGAGTCCATTGTCCTTGTAGTTGCTGCCAACCTCCTTGAGGAGATCACTATTGAGGACTCTGATAGCTAGGCTAGTGAGGTTGAAAAGTATTCCAAGATGGTGTTTAGCCATATGTAGGTTGCCATTGGTTATTGTAATTAGAATAAGGATTACCAAAAGTCAAAGGGTCTTGAGGCATACCTTGTCTTTGAGCCCATGGTCACCTTTGTGTGATGAAGAATACTTGATCATCATCACTTTCTACCATCTTAAAGTCAATAGGTAACTGCTTAGCCTCCAGGTTAGCCACCGTCTTACATCTGCAGTCATGTTTCTTCTATCTACAATGTGGATAGAACTCAGCCAAGATTGCTTCAACTTCCTCGTGTCTCTTCCAAGCTTGCATAGTATCCAACTGTGTAGCCATATTGTTTATGATATCCTGCTTGAAGTTAGACAGAAAATTTGTGATCTCCATCTGTGAAACTCCACTAGTAGAAGACTTTCCCACTCTGGCTTGATGGCCTCTACCCTTCTTAACAATTGCTCGAGAGTAGTTGAGACATATTTTCTTGATATCATCCCAAGGCAGTTGGGTTATATCTCCTCCTCCCATCAGGTCCAGGGCATCTATACAGGTGTCACTGGTTCCCCTTAGAAAAAATAGTTTCTGAGATTCTTCATTGAGAGTATGGTCTGAATTCTTTTTCAGGGAAAACAAGAATCTTGAGATATAGTCTTCTAGGCTTTCATCCTCCTTTTGTTGAATTCTAAATATATCATCACCCTTACTACCACTCTTACAATATTCCTTGTATTTCTTAAGAAATTTTGTTTGCATGGATACCCAACTATCAACGACACCTCTTCCCAAACTCATAAACCATCTAAGGGCTCCTTGTTTCAAAGTAGCAGGAAACAACTTCAGCCTATGAGCATCTGAAGTGTAATCATAGCTGTGACAGAGGATATCAAACTCAAACAAGAAAGTTTTTGGGTCCTCTATAACTAGTCCATAGAACTTGGGAAGTAATGAAGAAGGAATTTTTTTTAGGTTATCATTATCTTGCTAAGAAATAATGGTGAATTCAAAAGTAGGAGGTTGATTAGGTTGATTCCGTGCCATTGTTGCTTGATGGAGTATCAAAGCAAATGGATTTTCTTCAGGTTCTTTGTCAGCTAGATCAAATGGCAATTCAACAAGCAAGTTTTCAACAAACGAATTGATATCCTGATCTCCTCCTTCCTCAAATAGATTATAAGCTGGTTCAGGATTGTTATCAAAGAATGGAAGGTTAGGGAGGAATCTTCCCAGAGTGTCTCTTCTTCTATGCATGCAATAGAATGAATTTTGAAAATGCTTAAATAACAGACTAAACTATTGCTAACAATGACTTATGATAGGTTCTTAGCTTGACACCATCCCTGGCAACAGTGCAAAAAATGGTCGTGCCCACAAAAGGATATAAAATTCATGAAAAATCCTAACCTGGGAATTGGACATTCCAGCAGGCGACTAATATCTTCTTATGGTCATTCATTTACTTTGTCAAACTAGGGAACATATACTTGAAATGGAGTGGCACTGTATGTGCACTAAGAACCAGTTTCAGTCATGATTTACTAGAAATAAATGTGTGAAAGGAATTCTACTTATGCTATAGGAATGTAATGTGAAGCCTTCTAAACTTAATCAAAACAGAAATCATAACTATGACTGAGAAACAAACTATGAACTGGCCTTATGTTGCAAGAACAAACACAGGGATGGATTCCTGATGCTGCAGGAACAATATAAGACTGAGTTTGTGCTGAAACTTTCTAGAATGAAATCTAACTTATGATCAATAGGAAATAAAAAACTAACTAACTAACTACAAATACTTACTAAGTGGGCCCCCTTAGTAAGCATCAACTAGTTATGCAAGAATTGAACTTAGAACTTCATGAGCTTTTATTCATAAACTCAGAATGATATACATCATTCTGCTCATATGAAAACTAGCACAAAACTCTATCTCTTATCATAATACTAACTCTTACATATTCTGCTTCTTATTATCATACTAAATTTTACATGCTATGCTTGCTCACTTGCGCAGGAGGAACACTTATTTAAACCAGAAAATAAACAAACTACCTAACTCCAATAGAGAAAGACGTGGACATAAATGTATCCTGAAAATGAGGAATAGACTTCTCATAAATGAAAACATATCCGTTCAACATGATTTAGAGAAAATTTAGCATTCCACTCTTTCTAGATTAATGATCATTTAAGTGTCTTCCCAATGACCCAGTCAGAGAGTCTTCGCTGGAACAACTTCCTCAACACCGTGTTGCAAATGGACTTTACTGCAAGGTCGAAGTCTGTTGCACTTGACTCATTCATGCTCCCTTCAACAACCTATGATGCACATGGAAACAAAAGCAAAAGAAAACATGTGTGGTGAACAACATGATACATTCATTAATCACATATTAAATCTATCCCATTATTCAAAAACCATATGCATTATACTAGTCATTTAGAAGGTCAAACAGGGTAATTAATAAGACACATCAAAATGTTAGGCTACAGGAATACAGGAATGTATTGCCACAGGATACTACCCATTTTTAGATAAAAAGCCTTTAATAAAAGAGTTAAAACATCCATTAGCAATAAAAGTAGAGATATTAAAAATACATCATGATACTCAAATTATGAGCATATCCTGAACTCGTCACACAATCTGCAATCACTTGTTTCCTCTCTCTATAATAACCTGTATTGTGTTGACATCAATGAAAATATTAATGACAACACCACCATACTTATTCATACTTGCAACAATCTCCCCCTTTGTCATTGATTGCAACACACAACACTCTCTCCCCCTTTGACATCAATGGAAAAGAAAAAAAAAATTATCTCTCCCCCTTAGGAGTGCACCCACACATCTCATACTGCAACAATGATACTTCCTACTCCCCCTGAGGAGTAGACACCAATCGTTAGTCCAGAAAAATGAAGAATCTGTAGATCCGCTGGATTGATGCACCTCCATGTGCACCTAGTTTGAAGAAGGAGGGGAAGTGACCCCCAACTTCTCCTTGAGATGCTCAAAAGTATCCTTCAGAAGACCCTTAGTAAATATATTAGCAATTTGATCTTTTGTAGGCACATATTATAGCCTAACTTCATTCTCCAATACCTTTTCTCTCAAGAAATGATATATGATAGATACATGCTTTATCCTTGAATGCATTACCAGATTCTTTGAAATATTTATTGCACTTGTATTATCACAGAAGATAGGGATAGGATCATCACTCCTATATGCTTTAGTGTTTGCTTCATTCATAGTACATGTGTGCAGCAAGATGTTGCAATGTACTCAGCTTTTGTAGTGGATAAAGAAATTGAATCATATTTCTTGCTTAGCCATGAAGCCAATCTTCCTCCAATAAAGAATGCACCACCACTTGTACTCTTCCGGTCATCTACACAACCAATCCAATCTACATTAGTGTAAGCACTCAAAGTGAAATCAGTATCTTTAGGATACCAAAATCCATAATCTGGAGTGCCTTTTAGATATTTGAAATCCTCTTCACAGTTGTGACATGTGTTTCTTTAGGTTCTGCTTGAAATTTGGCAACCAAACATATTGCATGCACGATATCCAGTCTAGTAGAAGTAAGATATAACACTCCACCAATCATATATTTGTACATGCTCTGATCAACTTTAGGAGATTCATCATCCTTACTCATTTTGCATCTAGTCACCATAGGGGTACAGATTGGTTTGGAGTCAACCATTCCAAACTTCTTCAGCAACTCTTTAACATACTTCAATTTTGAAATGAATATACCCTTATCAGTTTGATTCACTTGAAGTCCAAGAAAGAAATCCAACTCACTAGTCATAGACATTTCAAACTCTTTTTGCATTTCCTCTACAAACTTCTTACACATACCCTCATTTCCTCCAAAGATAATATCATCAACATACACAACCACTATCAACATTTTGTTTCCTTCAACCTTGAAGTAGAGATTACTATTTGTGGAGCTTTTGTTGAACCTTTTTTGAGTTAAATACCTATCTAACCTTGCATACCATCCTATGGGTGTTTGTTTAAGTCCATACAATGCATTTTTCAACTTACAAACCATTTTTTGTTGATCTGATAACTAAAGTCCCTTCAGTTGTTCCATGTAAACCTCTTCTTCCAATTCTCCATTCAAGAATGCAGACTTAACATCCATCTGGTATACCTTGAAATCTTTGTGAGTAGAAAATTCCAAAAACATCTAAATAGCCTCCATTCTTGCCACCGGGGAAAATGTCTCCTCAAAGTCTATTCCTTCAACCTATGAATAACCGTTTCATACAATCCTTCCTTTGTTTCTCACTACTTGACCATTCTCATTCAGCTTATTCCTAAACACCCATTTTGTACCAATTACATTCTTGTTTACTAGTCTATGAACCAATTCCCATGTTTTATTTTTCTCTATCTATTACAATTCCTCTTTCATTTCTCTAACGCAATTTTCATCTTTGCATGCTTCACACACTATTTTAGGTTCTATCTTGGAAATTACACATAGATTTACCTCAGCTGCTACCACTTTGCTTCTTGTCTTTACACCTTCACTTTTGTCTCCAATTATTTGTTCTTCAGGATTATTTTTCTATACATATTTTGGAGTCTTAGGAGCAAGTTCTGGAGCTTCTTCTTCAATCTATTCTTCTTCTTCCTCCTTATTCTCTTCTTGTACTTTTCTACAGATAGGCTCATTTGGTTTGAATTCACTTATTTCAACTAATTTGTGCATATCTTCATCAACCTTTACATTTTCCCCCTCAACAATCTCAATCTTTTATTGAAGCATTTATAAGCTTTGTTATTAGTTGAGTATCCAAGGAAAATACCTTCATCACATCTAGCATCAAACTTTCCTAGATTCTCATCATCCCTTTTAATATGGCATTTTCTTTCAAACACCTTAAAGTACTTAACAGTAGGAATTTTTTCATGCCATAGCTCATAAGGGGTCTTTGTGTTGTTATCTTTGATCTTAACTCTATTAAGAATATAAACAGTATGAATTGCTTCTCTCCAGTATACATCCGGTACATTTTCTTCTTTCGTCATAGTCCTTGTAGCCTATTGAACGGTCTGGTTCTTCCTCTCAACAACTCCATTCTACTAAGGAGTTCTAGGAGCAAAAAAATATCTCTTTATACCATGCTCTTCACAAAACATATTAAACTCGCTGGAAGTGAATTCTCCACCTTTGTCAGACTTTAAATATTTTTTTTTTAGGTTCACTTCATTCTCTACCATAACCTTGAACACTTTGAATCTATCTAGAGCCTAAGCTTTCTCCCTAAGAAAAGTGACACATGTCATTCTAGAATAATCATCAATCAAAAGCATAAAATACATGTCACCATTAAGACTTCATGTTCTTTTGGGACTGCAAAGGTCTATATGAATCAATTCCAGCATTTCGGTAATTGATTATTCTTTTCTTTTAAAGTTGCATCTTGTTTTTTTTCCTAACTGACAACTTCTGCATATAGTATTGGTAGTCTTTGTGATTTTAGGAAAATCCTTGACAACTTCTCTTCAACTAATCTTGATCAGATTGTAAAATTTTACATGTGCCATCCTTCGATGCCATAGCCAACTTTCATTAACTTGAGATACAAAACATTGATCATCAACACCCTTAAGTTGATAAATGTTTCCATATGTTCTTCTTCCTACAACTACCATAATTCCTGACCTTTTTCTGATCTCACAGGTATTATCCTGAAACACAAGCTTAAATCCTTTGCTACACATTTGTCCAACACTCAAGAGATTATTCCTTAATCCCTTAACATAATAGACATCATCGGTACCATGTTTTCCATCAAAACTAATTGTTCCTTTTCCAACAATCTTTGCACCAGAATCATCTCCAAACATGACTAATCCTCCATCATACATTTCAATTTTAGTAAACTTACTTTTGTCTCTGGTCATGTGATTTGAGAAACCACTGTCAATCACCCAATAGTCTTCATTTTGTCTAGCATGAAAGGAAGTAACCAAGCTACCTTTTATCACTTCCTTCTTGTTTTACGGACCACATTCCTTTGCACATCTTCCATGGCTAGTAGACACTGATTTATTCTCTAAGGCTAGAAACAAGCATTCATCAGTATCACCCTCAAAATTAGATTCATCATCATAATTTCGGCATCTTCTCTAACATAATACAATTTCTTGAACTTTTTATCCTTTTTGTCTTTATTGTCTCTTCTCTTCTTGTGTGTGGCTCTAGTTGGAAATCTTGAAGCATAGTGACCAATATTTCCATAGCTGAAACATTTAAAAGGTAACATACATTTGTACTTACCACTACCTTTCTTCAACTTCCTTGTAAAATTTTCTTCCAACTCTTTTGAACTATCACCATCTGGATCATCTTCTATCTTTGTAGCTTTGAAGGTTTATTCTATTTTCTCCTTTTCTTTTCCAAATTTCCTCATTTCAAATGTAGTCAAGGTGCCAAATAATTGTTCTTTAGTGAATTATTAGGATCATAGACTTCCTCAATAGCTAATACCTTATCATTGTAACTCTTTGGTAGTGTCATTAGGATCTTCTCCATTACATCTTCATCTGTTAGAGTACCACCTTGAATTTTGACTTCATTTACTACAATATCAACCCTCTAAAAATAGCTTGCAATGTATTCACCTTCATCCATTTTCAAGTTCTCATATCTGTGCTTAGCTATTAGCTTCTTTGATAATTTAACTCTATCATTTCCTTCATAGATATCTTTCAACTTCTCCCAAACTTCATAAGTAGTGCCCAATGAAATAAATTTTGTCAACTCAGTCTTAGATAAAGCACTACAGATTGCATACCTTGCTTTTTCATTTTCTTCATAGGAAGAAATATCATTTGTAGAAGAAGGACCACTTATCGACACAACATATTTTGTCTCAACAGCTTTCCAATTCTTGTAACCAAGAGAGATCAAGTAACATCTCATTTGCACTTTCTAGAAATAGTAATCAGATCCATCAAACATAGGGAATGTCAATTTGTGTGTCATCAGATCTACCTCAAGCAATTAAGCTCTTCTCTGAGGAACCAAAGCTATGATACCAATTGTTGAAATGCACATGAAAACTAAGAGGGGGGGTGAATCAGTTTCCACCAATCACATCCACAAAACTCAAATAATTATTAACTCCACATCCACTTTAATTTTTTATAAAGTATGAGCATGAAGTACAGATAACAAAAATCAATATCAACACAAGAAACTCCATATTTATGTGGAAAATAGAATAAGGGAAAAACCACGGTGAGGATTAACTCACAATATAAGAGTAATTGTAAAACTAATTACAAGAAGCTCACTACCCAAAATAGGACTCATTATTTGGATAGGACTCACTTTCCAATAGGGAGGCTCATTACTTATAGATATAGAAAGATAGAAAGAAGAATGTTACATAGAGAAAAATATCTCAATGCAAAAGAAGATCCACCACAACAACTTCCACAAATTTGCAACCTTGATCAGAGAATTGTAAACACCATCAACTCACTGCTTTTAGGAGTTTAACAGATTAAAGTACTATTGCCTCAATTCACTTTCACACACACTTGCTTCTCACACTTGTTGTGCACAAACCTTAACATCTTGTCTTGTATGTATACCATCTTGAACCTTAGAAACTTTCTTCGAGGTTGATACACACGCTTCAATTTACAAATTCAAACTAGGTTGGCAACTCAATATTCCCTTGATGGAAGAGAATGAGGGTGGACCAAACCAACACTTAACCAAGACCCAAAATAGCATCTTGAATCAATCACACACTTCCTCAATTGATACTTATCCTTTGCATGATGTGTAGACACCAAGTCGGCCAAACCTAATGAAAATGCAAATCAACTTTAGGATTTTTGCACTTTTTTGTGGTCAACCCGATTTTTAGGAAAAGGGCCTGCTAATGAGATACATCCCACAAGGGAGAACTCATGTAAGCAACTCTAAAAGCACATTTACTAGTGGGCTATATAAAGTTTGTGAAATTGAAAGAATGTAGCTCATATCTAGGCGAGAATAGCATACTGTGCCTCATCCTTGTTCGAATGTAATGAGTTGGGAAGGAACGGCTAAAGTCTTAAGTGGCTTACATTTGATCCATACGTTGTAGTGTTCATAGTTGTCACTAAGAACCTTGTTTTAGAAGCTTATCCAGTTTTTTGAAACGTCCTTCAAAGTAGTGCATGGGAATAACACCATTCCTATAAGTTCCTTACCATGTCAGATCTATAGTTGAGACATAAAGCAGAAAGGGAATGGACTCTTTTTTCTTGGAGTATCAAGACAGAACATTTCCTTGATATATCCTATTTGTTCCCTCTATAAATTTGATTCAATCACTCCTTCAAGGGTGAGGTAATCCTATAGAGAAGAGAATACCTTTTATTCCTTATGATGTGTTGATTGATAAATCTAAAAGATATCACATTGGATCTCAAATTGTCTATTGTATGCATCACTTTCCATCAAAAGCATCAGATCAAACATGAATCTCAAAATTGCAAACTTATCCAACAAATTGTTGTCAAAGAAACTAGAAATTTTGGAAACAAATTCACTACTATCAGTTCTACCACTCTTGTTCTAGAAAATTACCATTGTTTTCCTAAGTTTTCACCACTTCTATAAAAAAATTTCACTATTTTTCTCATTGTTTCACCAACCACATATTCTAAACAAAGACCACTATTGCTAGAAGTGTCAGCATTGTTCTGAAAAATCAACTACTACTATCCTAAAAATTACTGCTATTGTTCTAAAAGTTATCACTATTGTCCTATATTCTAGTGCAAATCAAAATTGGTTCAAAACTACTTAATCCATCATCCTTTGAAACACAAACAATCAAACCTGCAACAAATCATATCAGCATCTTTTCACACCCATCAACAAATCAAAACATCAACCTAGTTTTAAGACACAAATCAAACACAACAACTTGGATTATCCTCTTGCTCTCATTTTATAGGATATTAACATCAACCTTTGTTTGCAACCTCAAGGCTAGTTCAAGTAGAGTATCAACATATGCACTAAAAATAGAGCAAAATATCAATCCAAATCTTGTACACTTTTTGTCCTAAGATTAGCGTTATATCAAAACATCCAAAATCACTCATACTCTATGGTCTTGAGCATCAAACATATAATCCATAGAAAACCATTATCAAAACTTTGACCAAAATGCTTTCACACATCATCTTCATACATCATTTTAACAAAAAAATACCTAAAACAAAACACCATCCCTTTTCATAATTAGTGATCACAAAATTTACCAAGGTCTTGAACTTGTTTATGACAACAACGAGATCTCAACACAGGAAAAGAATGGAAGCAAACAAGACTAGTTCTAGTGCACCCAAGACAAACACCACTACTGAGGAACCTCAATCATGGGGTTACAATCCAAATGAACTTTCAACTCCTCAAGGACAACCCACATTTAAAGCTAACCAAAACCAACCACCTAGTGAGGATGAAATACTCCTTAGACATCAAGAAGGAATTGCTAGACAAAATCAACCTCCTGGTTCTCAAACTTACACCATAGAAGAATATGATAGTGACAAGGAACTTACTGATGAAAAACTCTTAGAGCACTCCCAAGATCCTAATATGAAGAAAATTATGGAAAAAAATCTTGGAAATAATGCTAACTAGTGTTTCCTTACACTAGCACAAAATGGTGCCAAACTACCCATATAATTTAACATGAAAATTCTTAAAGATCCTAACCTCATTCCATTAGGAGATCAAATAGTGGTTTGACAGATACCAAAACCAATGGTCAATCCTAAGATACCACCCTTGTTCTCACAAAAAAATGATCAATATAAACCACAACATATGGATAACCCAATGTTTAGGCAACCATCACAAATTGAGCAAGCAATGGTAGCTCAACAACATCAAGGAAATTCAACTCAAAACATACCACCCCACAATATTGTGTAGAACATGGGAGGAATTCCAATGGACCAACAAGGTAACATCCCATCACAAGGACAATACATTCTACAAAAAACATCATATTATGACCCTTCAAATAATGCACACTATTACCAAGAGCAATCACAACAAAATTCACAACAAGGTGTACCCCAAATGCACTGCCAAGGTACTCCTCAAGTTCCACAACAACAAGGTGTACCCCAAATGCACTACCAAGGTACTCCTCAAGTTCAACAACAACACCAAGGTGTACCCCAAATGAACTACCAAGGTACTCCTCAAAATCAACAACATCAAGGTATACCCCAAACACATCATCAAGGTATTCCTCAACAATAAAACCAAGGTGTAACCCAAATGAACTAACAAGGTACTCCTCAAAATCAACAACATCAAGCTATACGCCAAATTCATTATCAAGGTATTCCTCAACAACAACACCAAGGTGTACCCCAAACCAACTACCAAGGTACTCCTCAAATTCCACAACACCAAGGTATACCCCAAACGCACTCCCAAGGCATACCCCAAACACAACATCATGGTATTCCACAAACCCAAACTCAAACTCCTATTCCACAACAACAAGGTGTACCTCAAATGCAACACCATGGCATCCCTCAAAAAAAATATCAAGAAGTTCCACACAATCAATACCAAGGAGAACCTAAAAATCAATATCAGGGTGTACCACAAACTCAACATACCTACAACACACAATAAGGACTCAATCTTCCTTACACACAACATGTTCATGAGGGTCCCATACCTACATAATATCTCATTTATGTCCAAACAAATTTCATAGGACAACAAGGATACAACGTAAAAAATCCTCAATGAAGCACACCAACTAACAACATAAGTGTCCAACTACAAACCCTCAACCAAAGAATATCATAAATCCAAAATGGAAAGCAAAAGAAGAGTTATGCTCTACAAGATATTTTTCCATATCCTTTTGATCAAAACTTATCTATGATACCTTTCCCCAAGGGCTTTGAAATACCAAAATTTGACAAATATAGGGGAAGAGGGGATCTAATAGAGAACGTGCAGGAATTCTTAGTAGCTTGCATGGATCTATAGTGCAATGATACCTATTTAATGAGGATTTTCCCATGAAGTCTCGGTGGGGCCACTATAGAGTGGTTCTCTTGTATGTCGCCTAGTATCAAGACATTTGATGAGTTGTCATACAAATTTGTCAATCATTTCTCATACAACATAGAGCAAGATATAACTATCACCAATCTCTATAAAATTGAACAAATTCAAGGTGAATCATTTGCTTCATATCTACAAAGATGGAGACACAAAGCCAGCAAATGTAAATAGCCCATTCCAGAGAAATAGCTTGTAGACATCTTTATCTCTAATGTACAAATGAACAGTAACTACCAACTCACAGTGTTGTGCCCTAGTAACTTTGAAGAGAATATTGAAAAATATTTGGTCATCGAAAGACCTCTCATTGCAAGGGGAGTAATTAAAGTTTACAACCCCAAATACCAAGCTTCTACTTCAAATGACAAACCAAAAATATGGGAAAAGAAGAAAAATGTAACCAATGAAGGAGTGGTTGATGCCAAGGTTGTACAAAACATACAACCTTCCAATGGCCCACAAAATAATGTTCAAACAACACAATAAAGCTATGCACCAAACAACCAACTCAGTTACCCCTAAAACAACCAACCAAACAACCAAAAACCAAATCAAGAACAATATGATCAAAGAAGATCACCAAGGCAATATGGACAACCTAGAAGAAAATTCACTCCATTGGGAGGACCCTTTGAGCTGATTATGTGCAAACTCGTCCAAAAAAACTTATCAAGATTAATGATAGAGAAAGCTACGAGGAGCCAAGCTTCAAACCCCCTTGGTATAACAAGAAAAACCAATGTGAATTTCACAAGATCAAGGGTCATACCACCAACAATTGCATGAGGCTCAAAAACATTGTGCAAGAATTAATACAAAAAGAGGAGGTCGACATAGAACATTGTAATGAAAATAAAGACTTAAAAATATACAAGGATCCTATCCTTGACCATTCTAGGGGAAATGAAAAGGGTAAAGGGAAACATTACTGTAAATCCAACTTTTCCTATGATGAACTCATAGGAAACATCTCTCAAGGCAATCATATCATCAATGTTGTAACCATATTAGGAAAAGATCTTGACTGTAATGTAACTACATGAAGAGGGGAGTCACAATCCAAGGAGCCCCACCCCAAGAAAAAGCCACAAGCCATCAAATGGCTAAAACATTATGGAACAATTAAAGAAAACTCTTACATTAATCTCCATCCTTGAGCTTTTGAATTTGTCGCCAAGACATAAAGAAATCTTGGAGAAATCCCTTATCGAAACATCAATCCCTAATGACCTTAACACTGATCAGTTTCAAGCCATGGTTGGAATTATCACCTCCACCCATCACTTAGTCTTTTCTAAGAAATTCCTTCCACAAAAATCTTTCCACAATCAAGCTCTCTATCTAGGATTTTTTGTCCATAAACATAAGGTCAAGAGAGTACTAATAGATAATAGTGCACACTTAAACATTGTACCCTTAAATTAGTAAAACAACTAGGATATTATGATGACATAATAGATAAAATAAAAAGTATCACCATAAGGGCTTATGATGATATGTAGAGAAACTCAGAAGGAACAATCAAACCTCCTATTCAAATAGGACCAGTGATAGCAAAGACAACATTCCAAGTATTGGATCTTGAGCTACCATAAAACCTTCTCTTGGGACAACCATGGGTCCATGCCTTACAAGCAGTCTCTTCCACATTCCATCAATGCTTAAAATTTCCTTATAATCATATGGAAATTACAAAATGTACTGACCCTAAACCTTTTCATTACTGCACAAAATTAGAAGAGAAGTACAAAAAGATTCTTCAAATACCCAACAATGATATATCTTTCCACTCTTTTTCATATGTTGACCCATCATCACTACCTTCGTTCTCCACTACACCTTCATCAAGTGAGCCACCAAAATCTGATCTCAAGATCCAAGTGCTTCATAAGGGTTGTTGAGAATATCATTTCAACCAATCCTTTTGCATTGGAATGCTTCCCCAACACCAAAGACTTATGGAAGACTGATATAGATCAAGCATGTTCAAGTTGTTACAATGGAAGTTAAACTCACTATTTTCACCAAGTGGGGAGACATGCAAGATGAAGAAGTGTTCGAAGAAGACCTGTCTTCATGGATTTACAAAGAAGAAGGATATGAGAAACCACTACTTCCTCTCCCTATTGATCAAAACAATAAAGGATATCAAATAGCAAAAAGAATGGGGTTCACTAGAAAAGGTGGCCTTGGTCTACATGAACAAGGTATAAGAGAACCAGTTATCATAGAAAAGCGCTAGAAGAATCTTGGACTAAACTATGGTTCCTTGGACATGATTACCCCAAGCACCGAAAGCACCTCTAATGGGGAAGGAGCTCCTTCTACCGTTGTTGATACATCAAATGATTACGACCGTTTAGATGACTACTTGTATATCCAAAACATATTTGGAAACCTTAACATAAATACCATCATTACTGAACCTACATTTGAAGATTAAAACACTGAAATTGATTCCAATGAATACAAATGGGATTCTTGTGCCTCTAGTGATTATAATATAGATACCCTATGGATCCTTGATAAATTTGATATCCCTACCCTATCTACGACCTCCATAAGCTTTGCTAATGCCAGTGATAAAATTCCCTTGCTTTTCCCATAGTTAATAGACTGGGACCAACAACATCATACACCTATTTTGGACTCATTCCAAAACAATGAAGCTATCGCGGAGTTCATGAGACTTCAAACTAATATACCACAAGGAGATCATAAGGCCAGTTTTGTAATGGATCTTGATCAAGGAGCATATTTTGGAGGGGATATTGTGTCCTCCAATTGCAAAAATAAATTTAAAAATTTAAAAATCAAAAAGAGGTCCCTTAAATAAAACCACAATGTGGCTATATCAGATCAAGAAAAGAGAAAAACAAAGGACATATTTGAGGGTGAAAACCTCTTTGAGTTGCCTGAAGATGGAGGATTCAATCTCCCCATTATAGAATATTAAGAAAAATCAACACTCTTGGTTGAATTTTTTGAACCTATCAACGTGGGTACAATAGAGACACCAAAAATAACATATCATGCAACTTCCCTCGATCCTGAGGAAAAGATAAACTTCTCAAAATTCATTAATGAACAGAAAATCAACTTTGCATTGACATATGCAGACATGCCGGGGTTAGATCCAGCTTTGGTGGTACATCACCTAATAGTGTTCCCTGGAGCTAAACTTATCAAACAAAAGCTACACAAGATGTACCCACAGATAGCACTTTTGGTCAAAGTGGAGCTTTAGAAACTTCTAGATGTGGGCTTCATCACACCCATCAACTATCCTAAGTGGGTATCTAACCTTGTACCAGTGTCAAAACCCACTAGGGGCATACAGATCTACATAAACTTTAGGGATCTCAACAAGGCATGCCCTAAGGATGACTTCCCCCTACCCATCATCGAGGTAAATGCAAGAAGATGATTCTACAAGACGTCGAAGTTTTTTCCTTAGCAAAAAACTCAAAATTGGCTTCAACAAAATGGGATCTTGTTTAGGTTTGGGGCCCCAAGCCAAAAATGGGATCCCATTTTTTTAAAAATGGGATCTCATTTCATAAAAAATTATTTATTTATATTTTTTTTAAAACGGGATAAACGAGGTCCTGTTTCAAAAAAGCATAAAAAAATTGTGCTTTTAAGAAATGGGATCACGTTTTAAAAAGGGATCTCATCTCATAAAAACATAAAAATAATATTTTTTTATGAAACGGGATCCCATTTTTTAAAATTTGAATTTTTGGTCAAGTTTTTGTTTCTTTTTCAGTTTAGGAAAAGGCTTTGGGACCCAAACCTAGGCCCTGGACCTAGTTTGACCTACAAGTTGAAGGTCTTGGCAATGCCACAAGAAAATAGTGACTTTGGGCATATGTTGACTTTTTTTTGCATAATTTTTGGACAAAATTAAAACCCATTATAGATGAGACCGTGTAGATTCCAAATATGTAAAAAAAATTTACAATTGGATTTTTTTTCTATTTTTCAATTAATTTTTGATGAAACGGGTCCATAAACTTGAATTATTAGGGGTTTTTAGTATTTTAATAACTTTTTATTAACATAATTTTTTGAAAATAAAATTGTACGAAAGCGTACTTCAGACAATTCTTTTCAATTTAAAAAAAATCAAAGAATGATAAATTTAGGTCATCTTATGCATGACATACACGATGATTTTTCAAAACACCAAATATGGCCAATAAAAAATTAAAAAAATATTCAATAAAAAATTATAAAAAAATATGGAAAGTGTACTTCAGTGAGTTACAAATCTTTTCCCAAAAGGATTTAAAAAAATATGATTATTTAGGTCAAAATATGGATGACGTACACATGCATGGTCTAGTAAAAAAAAAGTGACTTTTAAACACTGGTTTTTAGAAATGCCTATTGAAAATCAATTTGTATCATCTGGGTATTGAAATAAATTACATATGTAGAAACTAGACTCTAAGTACTACATTTTATGACCAATGAATTTTTTTAAGATTCCATCTCTAAGTGCTTCAAATTTTAAGGTCAAATGTGAAAAATTCTAAAAAATCAAGGAAAACACGCACTTTTTGGCCAAAAAGTGGACTCAACTTCTTGCCAGCACCCATCGACATGATTGTTGACCTAATTGTAGTGCATTAAATGCTTTCACTGATGGATGGTTTTTATGGATACAATCAAATCAAGCTAGCCCCCAAAGATCAACATAGAACAACTTTCACCTATGCATGGGGAACCTTTTGCTAGAACATCATGCCATTCGTTTTGAAGAATGTAGGGGGTACCTACCAATGAGCAATGACCACCATTTTCCATGATATGTTGCACATCATCATGGAGGACTATGTGGACAACATATTAGCAAAATCAATCAAAATAAAAGATCATCTAGCTAACCTAGCCAAGGTATTTGACAGACTAGAGGAATACAACATGCATCTCAATCTAAAGAAGTGCATATTTGGTGTGACATCTAGGAAAATGTTGGGTTGCATTATATCAAGAAGAGGTATCAAGGTGGATCTCACCAAGGTTAAAGCTATCCTAGAAATGCCTCCTCCAAAAACATTGAAACAATTGTGAAGTCTACAAGGTAAGCTTCAATCCATCAGAAGGTTCATCACACAGTTAGCAAATAAGTGTCATCCATTCACCCATTTTCTACATAATGACATAACATTCAAATGGGATGGTAGATGTGATTAGACTTTCCAACAAGTCAAGGATTATTTTCTCACTCCTCTAGTGTTGATGCCTCCAATTCAAGATAAGACAATCATCTTGTATGTATCTATGACAATGGCAACTTTATGAGCTCTACTAGTGCAAGTGGATGACCAAAACAAGGAAAGAGTAGTATACTATATCAGTCAAACCCTAGTGGGATTGAATTAAACTATACACCCATATAAATAGCATGGCTATCTGTTGTCTTCACAGCATAGAATTTTAGGCACTACATATTAAATAGGCAAGTAAAGTTGATATTGAAAGTGGATCTCTTAAAGTATCTATTGGTAAAGAAAGCTCTAACAGAGAGGATCGCTAAGTGGGTAATGATACTTAGTGAATTTAACATTAAATACATTAACATAAAATCCATAAAAGGACAAGTAATAGCAAATCAATTAGCAGATGCACCGATGGAAGATCATCAGCCTCTAGTATCAGAATTTCTAGATGAAAATATACTTATAATTGATTAGTCAAGCCATTGGCCCTTGTACTTTAATGAATCCCAAACTCAACATGGTTCAAGGGTAGGTATCTTATTTCTCACACCTCAAGGAGATAGTATACCTAAAGATTACATGATTTCCTTTCCATGTACTAACAACATTTATGAATATGAAGCACTCATCATTGGATTGAAGATGGCCATAGAATGGAAGATAAAGGAACTACAAGTCTATGGTGACTCCCAATTAGTCATAAGGTAGGTAAATGATGAGTACCAGATGAAGGATGGAAAGCTTATGTCATACAAAAGAGTGGTGGACAACTTTAAGTAGTACTTTGTGGTCATCACCTTTGAACAAGTTCCCAAAATCAACAACAGAGTAGTTGATGCCATGGAAATAATAGGTTCACTCCTGGACATACCCCAAAATATTCCCAATACGAATTCCTCATGGATCAACTACTTATACCATTATTTGATATCCCAGAATCAGAACTTGTATGTGATGTTGGTCCTAACTTGTCTTGGTACCAAGACATGTTTGCTTATATCTAGCATGGGATCATAACCCATGACTTAATGATAAATAGAAAGAAAACCTTTGTTCGCAAAACTTTCTAATTCACCATCCTAGGAGATACCCTATACCGTCGAAGTCTAGATGGTACATTACTCTGATGTCTCAACACAAACGAAGTGAAAACTACCTTACAAGAAGTACACAAAGGTTTTTGTGGGTCTAACCTAATCTAGTACAAAATTTGCTAAGAACACAATATTATTGGCCCTCAATGGAGCAAGAATCCATTCATTACTTAAGGAAGTGTCGCCAATGTCAACAACACAATGATCTTTTTCACACACTAGCACAGGAGCTACAACCTATAACTACACCATGGCCTTTCTCACAGTGGGTACTTGACTTGATAGGAAAGATATCTCCCACTTCATCCAATGAGCAAAAATTCATTATAATTGCAACATAATACTTTACAAAGTGGATAGAATTTATTCTATCAACTTGCATCACAGGGAAACAAATATCCAAGTTTATCTTGAATTATTTGATCTGTCAATATGGAATCTAGCAAACTATCATAATATATAACGAAACTCCATTCAAGAACCAAGATTTCCACAAACCTTGTTCAAATTTCTCTATCGAAAACTAATTCTCAACCCCATACTATCCCCAAGGAAATGGTTAGGCTAAGGCATCCAATAAAACCATTCTGAAAATATTGAAAAATATTGTTAATGACACTAGTTGTGATTGGCATTTGTAGCTAAACCCAACCTTATGGGCTTACTGAACTAGCATTCACACACCCATGGGTGCAAAAAAATTTCCTTGGTCTATGGATCTGAAGCAATCCTACCTAGAAAAGTTGAGATCCCATCACTATGAGTTTCCCTGAAAGGCATGGTTAGCAATGACGAATATCGGGTATCCACACTTAATGAGCTAGAACTTCTAGATGAAATTCATTTAAGTGCATTAAACCATCTATAGGTTTATTAGAATTGACTCAAGCGAAGCTATAACAAGAAGATAAAGAATAGAAGCTTTCAAGTTGGTGACTTGGTACTAAAAGAAAATTAGAAGATCTAGCTAAATCAAGATGGAAAGGGTAAATTTGAACCAAATTGGTTAGGTCCTTTTATCATAACAACAAGCTATGGCTTTGGAGCATATCAATTGGATACTCCTAAAGGAGAACCTTTAGCCAAACCTCTAAATAGAAGCCATCTCAAAAGGTTTTACACTTGAGCACGTCAGAATAACCCAAGAAAAAAAGCTAAAAAGGAAAAAAATTCAAAAAAAAAGAGAAAACAATAAAGAGAAATAAAACATCCTTTAAGTGAAAACCACCATGTGGCACTTCTAGGACCAGTACCATAGTGAAAACCTAGTAAATAGGCGCTATGTTTGAATAATTCTTGCATTTCTACTTATCAGCACTATTTGTTGCATCCACCCCATCTATCCCATAATAAAAACATGTATCAAACTATGGCTCAATAACTGATCAAGTGTTGAACCTTGATACACCATCAAAATCTATCTACCCTAATAAACGTAATCTTTTTTTGAAACCAGGGGAAAGTTCCTAAAACTGGTAGCGGATTGGATCCTTGTTCATCCCATCATTGTCAAAAACTATCAAAAATAAAAAATATAGAAAACAAACAAAATTCAAAACAAAGTTCGAAACATCAAAATCCTAAAAAAAAATTATGCTTTGAGTCAAAGAGTTGAATTACGTATTCTCTATGTGTATAACGTAGGCAAGGCCATCATCGATGAGCCCCCAAGGCATTAGGTCAATCCCCTTCAATTACATGTCTTAGTTTCTAAATCTCTCAAAACACCAAAAAAAATCCAAATATTTTCAAAAAAACATCAAAAACAACATCAAATAACTTCAAAAGCACAAAAACATTCAAAAATCTCAAAAATCCTATCTCCATTATCACCTATCCATAATAAACTCTTCATCTATAATAAGCAATCATCACCCTCACCCTTTGACAAAGAAAACAAAAAAAACCAAAACTTCCAAGCAAAGAAACCAAACGATTGGATCATCATTAGACTAAAACATTGCCTAAGTATTAACTACCCTACCTTTTGAAAATCATCATCAACATCTTGACATATGTCTTAATGGATAAATCATTCCTACAATAGACATCATGGATGGATAATCTTGAAACATCAAAACAATCATGAAAAGTGATACTACATCATTGTTTATCTTTTGTGATCTTATCTTTTGATTTATCTTATTGTCTCATTCCCAGGATCTCTCGAGGATGTCCATTAAGGATTTAGAGAAGGAATGAGTCATTTATCATTGATTTTTGTTTTCTCTATTTGTTGGATATTTTTGCAATACTACCATGGAGAATACTTTCCTTGTGTGTGTGGAAGTCATTTCAGGCAACTCAAGTGGCCTTGCATGTTTGGTTCCTCATACCTGCTCTATGTACACTTGTCCAAAATGCTTTGAACTTCTAACCCATACACTCTAACAAGGTTTTCGTATGTCTGGTATGAGCAAGAATACTCCTTATTTGTAGAGTCAAAGTCCACACGATGGATACAAATCCACCTTGGTCATTAATACCCTAGTGCATTGTGTCTATTTGTTACATTAATAAGGATTGCTAAACATTACTTAATCTCCATGAAGCAAAAGAAAAATCATGTTTTAAATATCATCAATAATCTAATTTCTTCTATCCTCTAATCTTACTAACATTTTCTTCTAGTCAACATTTCTTCTATGAGTCCTTGCACTTAAATGCATCGCATCAACATATCAGAAAATTTGGTTCATTATCTAGAATTTTCACCAAATTTCTCAAGGGGGCACTATGCTATCCTGTCGTCATCGAGGCAACTTCTGAGTAGAAATTTTTTTATTTTTCTTTGACACCACTCAAAATCACATTGTATCAAATAGGGACAAAATTTAGATACCTAAAATTGTCCTTGCCTATGAACTAGCATTTTAACACTAATATTCGTTTTTCCCTAGTGATTAAATAATGTTCAATTATTTAATTATTGTCTAAAATCAAATTTCCACTATTAATTAAATGACTTTATGTTATTTAATTAAATCATTTCAATTAATCTTCTTGATTAAATCAATAAATACTATTTATTTAATTATATCTTAATTCAATTAATCTTCTTGATTAAATAAATAAATTTTATTTATTTAATTATATATTAATTATTTAATCTTCTTGATTAGTTAAATAAATCCTATTTATTTAATTATATCTTTAATTATTTATCATTCACTCTTCTTCTATAATTAAATAATTATTTAATTATTCATTAGCTTTTTCTTCTATAGTTAAATAATTATCTTTAATTATTTAATTATCCTACTTCCCTTCAAAATATCTTGACTTAACTTATCCAATACATCATCCATTAATAAGTAATTTTTAAAATTTATTAATTAAATCTTATCTTGCATATTCCTCTAACAATTAATTAATTATCCCCTCATGCATTATTCCCTCAAAATTAATGACCACTTTATTCTAGTTGACTGAGTAACCAATGTTAGTTGACTGAACAATCTATTTAGTTAACTATTCAGTTTATTCTCTTAACTCCCACTCTCTCCCAATCAATTGAGATTGACTAACCACTCTTTTGGTCAATTAGTGGAGTTAACTCTTCAATCAATATCTCTTGCAACCAGTTAACTGAAATACTATAGCCAGTTGCGAGTAGTTAACTCTTCAATCTATTTCCTCTTAACAGTTCTCAACCATTGATCATGATCTTTCATTGTTGAATCTTGATCGTTCATCGGAAACTTGAAAATCTATAAAACCTTCTTCCTTCTCAAAAACATATCATAGAATCTAGAGAATTTGTGGAGAGGTTACGTCAAAATAGCCATTGAAGTCGTTTAGCACACTTACATATTTGATCACCATTAACACACCTTTTGAAGCTTTTTCAACAACAATGGAGGCTTTGTATTGATCCAATGCAATCCGACATCGATATGAATACATTTCGACATGGGATGGTTGTAATGCTTGAATCCAGTTTATGTTCTCTTTATGATTACATTACTTGATTGATTTCATTTAATGAGTATGGTTGGGATTTGATCTTTCTTTGATCTCTTTCATTTGATTTCATTGTCGTTTCCTTATTCTTATTTTCCCCCTTACACACTTATAACTACTATTGTAAAGATTACACAGTGCTAGATCATAATTTAATGTGATGATGCCTAGAGGAATGAGGGCTTTATCCTTTTGTACAACACCCTAGCACCACATGTTAAATATTTCATGTTTGAGATAATAAATAATGCAAAGTTGTGAGTGAGTTAGCTTGGACCCTTAATAAAATTTGATTTTAGAAGTTTGGGGTCAAAATCACATCTAGAAGTCTAACTAAGAATAAACATAGGGGTTGGGTCTAGACCACTAGGATAGAGACTCAAAATTTGATAAGGAAAAGCTAGAATCCAACTCTTGCACGAAAATATGCACTTGAAAACTAATTTACTACATTCAAGAAAAAAAAATCAAAGTGAGTCCAATATAAATGGGCAATAGTACTAAGGATATAGATTTCACCCTTATAATATTCAATTAGATAATTTAAAGATTGAAATTTTTGAAAGATATTATACATGCACATTATATTTACCATTTCTAAAAGGACATTTTTATGCATATATCATCATCGTGTTTTCTTTATCTTGATATGTTAAATTTTTTTTTTTGGAAAGATATGACTTAAGATGCTCTTTAATTGAATACAGCTTTATGTTTGCTAACAAGGAAGTGACTAGTTTTCAAAAAGGCCAACCTCAAGGTGAGAAAAATAGAATTTGAAAGAGGTGGATTGAGCTTGTATGGCCTAGTTCATGAACCATAAGGATCAATAATGGTAGTTGGCATGGGTTTTGGGGAAAGATAAATGTATGCTCAAAATAAATTGAATTGATTAAATAAGACATATTTATAAAAATATGCCCATAGTAATGTAAAACAAAATTGTAAAAATGAAAAACTATAATAAATTTAACCCAATTATAACCTATTCATTTATTATTATTACAATATGATGAAAAAAATTATTTATTTTATTTAAAATTTTATAGTAAATTTAACCCTCTACAATTTAAATCATTTTCAAAATAATTTTAATAAATAATCATTACACTATGTATTTGACTAGAAACCTTATCAATAGGCTAGTGGTCACTCACAAAACTTAGAATTCAAAGTTAGATCTCTATTTTATTGATGGAAATATTAATACTTTTTTATTACTAGATGAAATAGGTGTAGCATAGAAATTAATCTCTACTTTACAAATATTTAAAAATTGAAATAATATTTTTTTTTATTAGCGATAAATAGGTTTTGAAGGGGCCCTAAAACCCTATACAAAAGAAGACAAAGGGCAGTAAAGATAAAGCAGATTGGTTGCCCCACTAACACAGAAATCAAGCTGATTAAACAACAATCAGCACCCCATCAGCAAACAACAACCAATGACACAAAAACCAGACAAAAGAGAATAAAACAAGCAGCATCTAAAGAAGTTCCTTTAACATTTTGGCTACTTCTAGATCCTTAGATATCACCTTGTCGTGCATTTCTATGATCTCATCAACATCCTGCCTCGACATTGTCTTGCTCTTCTTGGTTTTGCTCTAAGTGTAAATGCTTAGTCTGATTCCCAAGTCTGCAACCTGCAAAATCTTCTCAACATCCTCCCCCTCATCCTGGTTCACCAACTCACTAAATAGAAATCTCCCCATCCATTAATCCCTAGCCTTTTCATTGAGGAACACCAAACCTTCATCAGAGGATTCAAGCTTCTCCTTGTTGAGATTAATCATTGCATTAAGGTCTTTACGCAATAGTAGGGAATTCCTCTCCACCGTGGATAGCCTAGGACCATGATCTTTTTTCAAATTAGCCACGTCCTCCACAATAAGGCAAAGATTGGAATTCAATTATTTAACGATACTGAAGATAGAGTCCTTCTCCTTTAGGCTTCTAAGGGTAGAAATATTGTAGCAAGAAATCATGTCATACTTGTTATGGAGGTCATGAACCTCCTCAACCAACTACATAAGCAAATTAAAAGAGATATCAGCCCCTTCCTTGACTAGTCCAGATGCCTGTGTGTAGTCTATCACACCCCAATACAAGCCCCTCCCCTTATGGGAGCTCATGGGTGATTCATCTTCTTGGAAAACCATAAGAGAATCAATTTTAACCTTACATGTGTCTTTAGACGTCGACGCAGCAAAAGATTCCTCCAAATCCACCACACTATTCACCTTTCCCACAACTGGGAGCCCCCCACCACCACCATAATCTAGATCATCATTCACCAAATCTACTACCTCTTCAGCCTTATTAACCTTAATTCCCTTTTGCAGCTTATCCATAAATTCTTGGGAATACACTGGCCCCTATTTCAAGGTCCTCCTCTTACTAGCTTTACCCTCCACATCCTCCTCATCACAAGTCACCCAAATTTTATGTTTCACACGTGGTGTGGAAAGCTTAACCTTTTTGGAAAATATTTTCTTTCCCCTAGAAGGAGTATAATCCAGGTATGTGTGGTAACCATCCAACCATGCATTAGATTATGCCTCAATTTCCATCCTAGCACTACCATCCACCTCCTCAATCTGGCATTTCCCACTCCCCTTCTCCCTCTTCTTCGACTTATTAGATTTAATAGGAATAGGGGAATCAATATAAAATTATCCTTTATGTGTTCCACAATTAACAACATCAAACCCTCGTGTAAGAAGGGATTCTTAGGTTTCCTTCTAAAGTCCACAATCCCATGTTCTAAATAAAGCAGAAGATAGAAAGGGAAATAAATTAGTTTACCATGATGGAAGTGATTAAGCGTCATGAAATGATGCCCATACAGAGCCGTATATCTCCCATCCAAAGTAAAATAACACATCAGTGCCATGGAAACCTCACCCCAAATAGGCTTGATTTTAGTGCGGTCTTAACCCCCACCTTTGAGTCTCACCATTTTTGCCTTCTCCCTGTCCCTCATAAACTTCATTCTGGAAACCCTCGACATGACTTTCTCCCTATAAAATTCCCTTCCTTTGGTGGAAAACTCCATAACTTCTATAATTAACTCCTCACTGATAGTGATGTCCTTGCCAAGCATACTCAACACCCAACCATGCCAAGCATCGACAAACTCCTGAGAGAAATTTGACTTAAACCCACGTAATTTCTCCATGAATGAGGTAACCCCTCCTTTCTATAATAGACATCAACATTTTCTTTTATCTCATCACATGAAAGAGGCTCAGTCCTACACCTATCCCCACCCATATTCAAAGGCGACCAGATCACAAAAGAAAGACTACATAGGAAATGAATGCAAATAACCAACAAGGGAAAAGGTAAAAATGCACCCAAAAAGTGTGTGGGCCTACCTTTCAAGGTACAAAATAAAATAATGGCTAGGAGCCTCCTACAAATACAACTCGTATTACCACAAATTCCAATGAGCATCACAAGTGTTAAGTGTCATCAACTTGGACTGAACATAATTACCACCCCAACCTTTGGAAACACCTGAAGAGACGGCATCCTCCAAAGAATTAGGAGCTATCATTATTAAGCAAGGCAATTAATTCAATTGGTGAGTTATCATTAACCTCCCAAGATCTCGCTAATGTCACCCCAAGATTCACCAACAAATTTGCCACCCCATTTGCCTCGCAAAAGTCATGGGAAATATAAACCTCATCAAATTCATTCAACATGGAATGGGCATCCATAATAAATCTTTCAATTGACCATGAAGGAGGGGAACAATTACTTAAGCAATTAATAATATTCAATGAGTCCCCTTCAACCCAAATTTTAGAAGTCCCTTTCTCCTTAGCCAGCTTGATGCCATGATAGGTTGTCGTTGCTTTAGCATAGTGGTTTGACTAGGTTCCCAAAGGGAGTGCCACTTCTGAAACACACTTACCATTAAGATCTCTTAACACTCCCCCACAACCAGTAGGTCTCAAATTTCCTTTAGCAGAACCATCAAAGTTGACTTTACACTAACCAGGAGGAGGTGAGTACCAAACAACCCCTTCTCTATTTGATTTAGCTTTCTTCAAAGGCTTGGCAATATCAAAGAAAATATTCCACTAATCATCCACCTCGACATCATAATAAAAAACCACCACTCAGCTAGGGATATTAGATTGGCAACCACTTGTATAAAATTCTCCTTAATGGTCGAAACAGTTTTGAAAAACAAGGAGATGGGGAGAGAGCAACATCCCTAAAAAATTTGTCATTCCTCTCCTTCCACAAACTCCACACAACATGAAGCATGAGGGACCAAAGTAGTACTATGGAAGGATTAGAAAAGGGAGCCTACCACTAGAGCCAGAGCTCTCATACCGAAGAAGGGAAGATCCATTCCAACCTCCAAAGGTTAAGAAAGTGCACCCACACCTCTCGAGCAACATTGCACCCAATAAACAAATGAGATTTTCCCTCCAAATCCTTCTCACAAACATAACACCTATTAGGGATGGGTAAGTGCAAAAAGATAGGGGGTCAAAAAGTGGCCAATTTACTTTTTCATCTCAAAATAGCGAAAACGCAAGCCTATTATAGTAAAACACACTCATGTTATGGGTTGGTAGTGACCAAGCCTAGGCTTAGTCATTACCAAGCCATAATGCGAGTGTATAATGCACTTGTGTTATGGTTTTAATTTCAAAAAATGTGTGCATTTTTAGTTCAAAAAATGTGCATTTTTTTAAAATCAAAAAAAGATTTCCAAAATGCGAGAATGTTATAACGCGCTCGTGTTTTGGTCTACATTGAGAAAAAAATCTTCTCTTTTTCTTGTCTCTTTCTTCTTGTTATCTTTTAGGGAAACTATATACATGAAATAAACATTTAAGTATAAGTTTACATTTACATATAGACATTTAATTTCTTATACTTTAAGTTATATTTCATGTATATAGTTTCAAGATGTTTGAGAGTGGCTTCAGATCTCTAGGAGTTATAATTCAAATTCTAGTTTTTTGAAGATCTTACAATTTTTTAGATAGCCAAATTTCAATAATCAGCATGTCAAATATCAATAATTAGGAGGTCAAATTTCAATAATCAACAAGTTGTATCATCTTTCTCACTCTATCTCACTCATTGTTTATCCCTTATGCTCTAGACCTCTCTCACATGCTCTCTCCTTCCCTCTATAATTCTATCTATCTCACCTCTCTCTCTCCCTCCATCCCTCCCTCTATTCCTCCTTCCTATCTCCACCTCTTCCACCTTCCTATCCCTCTCCCTCTCCCAACCTTCTTCCTTCTTTATTCATTTCTCTCCACTCTCTCCTCCTCCATCTTTGTCTTTCTTTCCTCCTTCCCTCTCACTGGATTTATGTTGTCTGTTCTCTCTCTCCTCCCGTCTCTCTCTCTCCCTCTCCTCTTCAGTTCTTGTTCATCTCTGATTCCATGTGCTTCTGTGTCTTTCTCTGTGTCTCCTCTCCTCCTCGGTACCATATATATATGCATACCATCCACCACTCTCCCCCCCTATACTTCCTTCTCTCCCTCCCCTCTTCCATTCCACCCTCTCTTCCTTCCTCCACCTTCCTTCTCTCCTTATCCCTCTCACTCTCTCTCTCTTCCTCCATTCCTTCGTTCCCCCTCCATCTCTCCATTCCTCTCAGTCTCCCTCCATGTCTATCCTCCTAATTCTCCTCCCTCCTTCCTTCTACATCTCTCTTCCCATTGTATGCCATCTTCTGTCATATATAGATCTCTTGCGTCATCACTCCTCCACATTTCCTCATATATCTTTCGGATCTCTCCACTCTCTCCAATCTCCCTACCCATCCTCCCTTTTCTATCTTCATCTTTCTCCCTCACTCTCTTCTTTCCTCTCTACTCTTTATCTCACCATTGTCTTTGTCTACTTCCCCCCCACTATCTCTCCTTCCCTGTATACTTCTCTCTATATCCCTCTCTCCATCTCTACCTCTCCCTCCCTCCTCCCCTCTTCCCTCTCTCTTAATCTCCCAAACCCTATATCAAATATCATAAATCCTAATCCGTGTACCCTAAACCCTAGACCCTCAAACCTCATCCCTATACCCTCAACCTTATAACCTATACCTTGAACATTATCCCTTAACCATAAGAATAAACCCTAAACCCTACATTCAATCTTTTACCCTGAATCCTCATTGTATGAAAAAATTCCTCAAAGAAATGGGGTCTCACGATGATGTACATCACCATGAGATCCCATTTCTTTGAGGAATTTTTTCATACAACAAGCACTACCTTGTCAATGTTACCACATTGACACATTAACAAGGTAGTGAGCTTAGTGATCATTGTTCAAACCCTATTTCTATGAAGGTATTTTTCATACAACAATCACTAAGCTCACTACCTTGTCAATGTGTTTAAGGGTTGAGAGATTAAGGCTTTAAGGGTTGAGCAATGAGGGTTGCTGGAATAAGTTTGAGGGTATAGGGTTTAGGGTCCAATATATAGGGAAGAGGTATGAGAATTGAGGGTTGACCTGATTAATGTATAGGTTAGAAGGTTGAGGGGTTAAGGTTTTGAGGGTTTAAGGGTTGAGGGTTGAGGGTATAAGGTTGAGGATAAAGGGTTTAGGGTAAATGGTTGAGGGTATAGGTTTGATAGTATAGGGTTGAGGGTCTAATGTATAGGCTAGAGGTTTGAGAATTGATGGTTGACCTAGTTTAATATATAGGTTAGAGGGTTGAGGGATTAAGGGTTTAAATTTGAGGGTTTAGGGGTCGAGGGACTAACAGTTTAAAGGTGGAGGGTTTAGGGGTTGAGGGACTAAGGGTTTAAGGGTGGAGGGTTTAAGGGATGAGGTATTAAGGGTTTAAAGGTTTAGGGGTTGAGGTTTAAGGGTTGAGGGATTAAGGTTCCAGGATAAAAGTTCGGGATCAGATCCGGGATTAAGGAAAGATCAGGATTAAGAAATAGAGAGATGGGGGGAGATAGAATGAAATGAGAGATAAGTTCACAACTTGAGGGAAAGGCCTGAGAGGGTGATGGAGAGTGGGAGAGAGAGGGAGAGAGGGAGAGAGAGGAAGAGACCTAGATGGTGTTGGTAATAGGATGTCATTTAATTACAATCCTAAACATATTTCATGTATCTCCTAAGTACTTGGAAAGTCTTCCCCAACACTAGGATTAGAAAGAGATTAAATTCAAATGAAATGAACATGTAAATTGACATTTGTAATTATTCCTAAATGATACAAACATGTGAGGGTGTCTAAGAAGAGCTCCTACAAAATAGGAGCACATGGGGCACCCACATGGGAGGTGGGACACACCTTGTTTCAGTTAACTTTTTGGTGAAAGATAACACTTCAATAATTCATGTAAAGATCCTAGAAGTTAGGGATTGATATTTACAATGTATATGGAGTGACACTATCAGTTCAATTTTAGTTCAGTTTAGTTCAGTTCAGTATCAGTTTAGTTCAATTTAATTCAGTTCAGTTTAGTTCAGTTATGGTTCAGTTATCTTCAGTTGCATGTAGTTAGTTTGAGTTACATGTAGATGACTTTACTTGACTTGAGTTGCATGCTAATGACTTGAGTTGCATGGCAGATAACAGGTGGCTACATTCAATTAGGTGGGGATGATCAATAATGCATCATGTTTGCATGAATTGATGGAGAGATATGTTTCAGTTAACAAAGATTGAATTGGACTCACCTTGGGCACCCAAGTTGAGATCTTGGAGTTAACACCTTTGCATGAGAAGATACTTACAAGGCTTAGTTAAGTGGGCCCCATTCTTGGGTGCCAACTTTGAGATGAAACTTACAAGATATCTTTGAAACCAATAATTAGTTAAAATTGCAGTTTGGGATGCCCAAATTGATGGACTTGGTTTGACATTGTTTTTCATGGAAGAACTCTACATGTACAAGAAAGGCGTAGATATTTGTGAGGAGCTTTAACCTCTTGTAATTGTCAACTCTTTGGAGTTTACAATGTTCACAATTGTCTATTTATTACAGCAAGTTGAAGAGAGTTCTAAGAGAGTAATATTGTGAAGCATGGCATGGGATGTGTGGATTCATGCTTGGACACATGAGAGTTTATTGCAAGTTGTGAAGAAGGAATTGTTGAAGGAAAAAGAAACATCTCAAGAAAGGATTGATAAATAATTATTGTAAGCTTTTTCTATGGTTAAATAATACAAGTACTATTGATTCTGGTGGTGGAGTTTTTTCCTGAAAGGGTTTCTCCACGGTATATGATGTGTCACTTCTATCTTCTGGTCTTATTCTTCTACAATATTTCGTCTACTTCTTAAATGCGTAATAATGAATCTAAACAGATAATCATACACAAATAATTGTGACAAAGAACACTTAATTAGATCTACACTCTCATAGTTTTACAAAGTATTAAGCTACATAATTACCTCCATTTTCAACAGATGGCTAAGGAGGGATGGAGAGCTAGACAAGGGGTGATTACAAGACATAGAAATGGGAGAGGTAAAGAGGAAGGGAAATAACTAGAGAGGCATGAGAGATATAAGGTTGTTAAAAAAATAATGACATGCAATCAAATACCATTTCATATTCAATACTTGGGTAATAAAGGGAGTACATGTTGTTACCTTCCCTTTGAAGATGTAATTATAATGTTTTCATTCTACAAAAATGCAGACACCCTTTGGAAGCTTTCCTAGTCTTCAAAGCAAGCAATGCCTCTTGTAAACTTTTAGAAACTTTGAGGTGGTGAGACATATATTACCTTTACAAAATCCACTAGCTTTCCAATTTAGTGAAATTGGAAACCTAACTTGGCCTATTTGAAAAAATGGGGTCTCCTAGTGATTTACATCAAAAATCACTAGCAGACCCCATTTCTTGGACCCATTTTTTTGGACAGGCTAGTATGTTCCCAATTTCATCAAATTGGAAAGCTAGATGGCCCACTAGCTTGCCAATTCGGTGAAATTGGCAATCTAACTTGGCTTGTTTAAAAAAATGGGTCCAAGAATGCCAATTTCACTAAATTAGAAAACTAGTGGGCCTATTTGAAAAAATGGGTCCAAGAAATGGGGTACATCACTGGGAGACCCTATTTCTTGGACCCATTTTTTCAAAAATCCAAGTTAGGTTGCTAATTTCACCAAATTGGCAAGCTAGTGCTTGCCAATTCGGTGAAATTGGCACCCTAGCTTGGCCTGTTTGAAAAATTGACAATTTGGTGAAATTGGCAACCTAACTTGGCATGTTTGAAAAAATGGGTCCAAGAAATGTGGTCTCTCAGTGATGAAATGGGGTATCCTGATGATTTAAATCACTGAGAGACCCCATTTCTTGGACCCATTTTTTCAAATAGGTCGCCAGTTGCCAATTTCACTTAATTGGCAAGCTAGTGGGCCCACTAGCTTGACAATTTGGTGAAATTGGCAACCTAACTTGGCCTATTTGAAAAAATAGGTCCAATAAATGGGGTATCGGGAGACCCCATTTCTTTGACCCATTTTTTCAAATAGGCCAAGTTAGGTTGCTAATTTCACCGAATTGGAAAGCTAGGTGATGTAAATCACCAAGAGATCCCATTTCTTGGACCCATTTTTCCAAATAAGCCACTACATTCCCAATTTCACTGAATTGGCAATCTAGTGGACCAACTAGCTTGCCAATTCAGTGAAATTGGCAACCTAACTTGTCCTGTTTGAAAAAATGGGTCCAATAAATGGGTCTCCTGGTGATTTACATCACCAGGAGACCCCATTTCTTGGACCAATTTTTTCAAACAGGCCACTACATTCCCAATTTCACTAAATTGAAAACCTAACTTGGCTTGTTTGAAAAAATGGGTCCAAGAAATCGTTGGGAATAGGATGCCATTTAATTGCAATCCTAAACATATTTCATGTATCTCCTAAGTCCTTGGAAAGTGTTCCCCAGCACTGGGATTAGAAAGAGATTAAATTAAAATGAAATGAACATGTAAATTGACATTTGTAGTTATTCCTAAATGATAGGAACATGTGCGGGCATCCAAGAATAGCTCCAAAAAAATAGGAGCACATGGGGCTCCCACATGGATGGTGCAACCCACATTTCTTAAGTTAACGATTTGGAGGATTGATAACACTTCAGTAATGAATGTAAAGATCCTACAAGTTAGGGATTGATATTACATGAGTGGAGTTCAGTTCAGTTCAATTCAGTTCAATTATGGTTTAGTTATCTTCAGTTGCATATAGTTAGTTTGAGTTGAATGCTAGTTAACTTTAGTTGACTTGAGTTGCATGACAAATAATAGGTGGATACATTCAGTTAAGTGGGGTGATCAATCATGCATAATGTTTGCATGAATTGGTGGAGAGATATGTTTCAGTTAACTAAGATTGACTGGACCCACCTTGGGCACCCAAGTTGGCATCTTTGAGTTAACAAATTTTGCAAGAGAAGATATTTACAAGGCTTAGTTAAGTGGACCCATTCTTGGGTGCCAACTTTGAGGTGAAGCTTGCAAGATATTTTCTTGACCAATGTTCAATTAAGTGTTTAGTTTGGGGTGCCTAAATTGAGGAAGACTTTGGTTTGAACTCAAATTACACATTAGAACTCTACTTGCACAATCTAGGTGTAGATTTTTGAGAGGAGCTTTATGCTCTTGAATTTGATAACTCTTATGAGTTTACATTCTCATTAATTGTCTATTTATTGCAGCGATTGCATCACAGTTTGTAGCAAGTTGGCAAGTTGAGCTTGTGCATGTGTGAGGGTTTGAAGCATGGCATGGGATGTGTGGATTCATGCTTGGTCACATGGAATGCATGGATAGCTTGTGCTGGAGAAATTGTATGAGAGTTTTGTGAAGAAGGATTGTTGAAGGAAAGGAACAATATCAATCAAGGATTAATACAATATTATTGTAATCTTGTTATAAGGTTAAATAATACAAGCACTATTGATTATGGTGGATTTTTTTCCCAAAAGGGTTTCTCCACGTATATGTTGTGTCACTTCTATCTTCTTGTCTCATTCTTCTACAATCTTTTGTCTCTTTCTACAATTGGTAAAATTGATCTAAATAGATAATCATACACAAAGAATTGTGACAAAGAACACTTAGTTAAATCTATAGTCTCATAGGTTTACAAGTTTTAAGCTACAATTTCACATTCATTTTCAACATTTGGTATCAGAGCTAATGGTTGGGTAGAGTTTGGGACACCTTTCTCTTAAAAGTTTGAAGGTTTTTTGGCTATAGTGGGAGCTTTACTATTGAGTTATTACAGATTTGTAAAAGAAGTGTTTTTTATCTTCTTGGTTTAGAGATTATGATTTTCTTGACCTTTTGGGAGTTGTGTCGTTAACATCAGTTTCTTTGATTGTGTTGAGGTCATGGATGATCTTCACTTAGGAGATGGTTATCACGATGTCATGGATAGCTTGGTTACATGTTTCAGTGGGAGTTTTTGACAGTGATGGTTTGATGTTTATCTTGTTGCCATGTATAGATTGGTATCATAGTTCAGTGGGAGATTTGGTAGGATATGGTTATCTTCATGTGATTTGAAGAGGTTTTAACATCTTGTTTCATGGAGGACCCTTACAGTCTTTGGTAAAGTTGTTATTGTTCTTCCTTTCGAGAGGATGTAGTTCTTTTTGGTTTTGAGTATTAATCACTTGCTTGGAGCTTCATGATTATGTAGGTTACATTTGAAGTTGGCATGGATTGATTAGTCGGTGCTCATGGATACTAGAGAGACTTGGGTTAGGCTAGATATTTCTTATGTTAAGAGATATCTGTTTGAATGGTTACTTGTTATAAAAAGAAATCAATAGTAAAGACCAAGGAGCCTACACTTGGAAATGGATGTGAGTCCATCATAGACCTAATCAGAAGGTTGTCTCTATTGAAAGCCTATATTGCTTGGTGTTGTATGGATAGGACAATCTTGTATCCCATGCTTGGTCTACTCAGCAGGTAAATGATCTAAGAGGTGTTGCCCGCCCAATTATTAGATGCATTATTAATATGTATCTTGTCTTCTCTTATGCATTAGTCTTGAAAATTGAGTTCTAAGCGATTGTTGAGAAGTAGATGCATGATTTTATGTATTTCCATTGTTCTCCTTGCAATCTTGAACTTGAGTTAGTTCTAAGGATTTGGGTAGGAGAGGTACAAGAGATAATTAGTCACTTTAGGAATATTCCCTTTTGTTGTCGGAATGTTTGGCTAAGTTTGATCTACTTTCTATGAGAGGTTTACATCTAAGTTCTGCCATGTTTCATTTTAAGTTGAATGGTTAGATGTTGATATCCTTTCAGTTTGGAAGTGTTGAAGGAGATCTTACTTTACATAGTTTGGCACATGTTATTGTGGTATAAGAACATGGTTTGATTTGTAGGTTCTCTCTTTGTGGGAATATTGTCTTCTTCTTGAAGGTTCTTATGTTATGAGAGATGTATTTTGCATATCATTGTATGCTTCTTTGACACTATGATAGAGGAGTTAGCCACATCCTCTATGTGAAGTTCTATAGGAGGACTCGTTAATGTTGTGATCTTGTTTTTAGATTTGACATTACCTGTGCAGTGGGAGTTCCAGAAGGTATATGTGTTCTATATGAGAGAGGCACCTCACTTGGATTGGTTACACTTTACTACAGTGAGTTACTTCAAAGTTTTTTTATCGCATGTCTATGTGTGTTATTACCTTGGAATCTTATTTTGCAGGATGGTGGATATACATGGACTTGTTTGCAGATTTGGGTTGTTATGTTGATAGCATGAAGTTCTACCTATGATAGTTTGGTTATAGATACTTTGGAAAGATAAGTTATCTTGGTGCAGGAATGCCATTGGCCTTGATTCATGTACTTGATTTATAATAATGATTCCTTTTTTAGAATAATTACAATGTATAATTTCAAGTGGGAGAATTTTGAGAATAGGATGCCATTTAATTGCAATCCTAAACATATTTCATGTATCTCCTAAGCCCTTGGAAAGTGTTCCTAAGCACTAGGATTAGAAAGAGATTAAATTTGAATGAAATGTACATGTACATTGACATTTGCAATTATTCCTAAATGATAGGAACATGTGGGGGCATCCAAGAAGAGCTCCTACAAAATAGGAGCACATGGGGCACCCACATGGAAGGTGGAACCCACCTTGCTTAAGTTAACTATTTGGAGGATTGATAAAACTTCAGTAATGCATGTAAAGATCCTACAAGTTAGGGATTGATATTTACATGAGTGGAGTTCAGTTCAGTATAAGTTCAATTCAATTCAGTTCAGTTCAGTTTAGTTCAGTTCAATTATCTTTAGTTGCAGGTAGTTAGTTTGAGTTGAATGCTAGTTGACTTGAGTTGACTTGAGTTGCATGACTAATGACTTCATTTGCATGACAGATAACAGTTGGATACATTTAGTTAAGTGGGGACGATCAATCATGGATAATGTTTGCATGAATTGGTGGAGATATATGTTTTAGTTAACTACGATTGACTTGGACCCACCTTGGGCGCCTAAGTTGGCATCTTTGATTTAGCACCTTTTGCATGAGAAGATAATTACAAGGCTCAGTTAAGTGGGCCTATTCCTGGGTGCCAACTTTGAGGTGAATCTTGCAAGGTATTTTCTTGACCAACCTTCAGTTAAGTGCTCAGTTTGGGGTGCCTAAATTGAGGAATACTTTGGTTTGAACTCAGATTACACATTCGAACTCTACTTGCACAATATAGGTGTAGATTTTTGAGAGGAGCTTTATGCTCTTGTATTTGATAACTCTTATGAGTTTACATGCTCATTAATTGTCTATTTATTGTAGCAATTGTATCAGAGTTTGTAATAGGTTAGTAGGTTAAGCTTGTGCATGTGTGAGGGTTTGAAGCATGGCATGGGATGTGTGGATTCATGCTTGGTCACATGGAATGCATGGATAGCTTGTGCTACAGAAAGTGTATAAGAGTTTTGTGTAGCTTGTGAAGAAGGATTGTTAAAGGAAAGGAAGCATATCAATCAAGGATTGATTTAGTATTATTGTAATCTTGTTCTAAGGTTAAATAATACAAACACTATTGATTCTGGTGGAGTTTTTTCCCAAAAGGGTTTCTCCATGTATATGTTGTGTCACTTCTATCTTCTTGTCTCATTCTTCTACAATCTTTTGTCCCTTTCTACAATTGGTAAAATTGATCTAAACAGATAATCATACACAAAGAATTGTGACAAAGAACACTTAATTAAATCTACAATCTTATAGGTTTGCAAGTTTTAAGCTACAATTTCACCTTCATTTTCAACAGAAATGGGGTCTCTAGGTGATTTATATCACTATGAGACCCCATTTCTTGGACCCATTTTTCAAACAAGCCACTACATTGCCAATTTCATCGAATTGGAAAGCTAGTGGGCCTGTTTGAAAAAATGGGTCCAACAAATGGGGTACATCACTGGGAGACCCCATTTCTTGGACCCATTTTTTCAAACGGGCCACTACGTTGCCAATTTCACTGAATTGGCAAGCTAGTGGGCCCACTAGCCTACCAATTCGATGAAACTGACAACTTAAATTTTCCTATTTGAAAAAAGGGGTCCAAGAAATGGGGTCTCCCCATTTCTTGGACCCATTTTTTCAAACAATTCACTACATTGCCAATTTCACTGAATTGGCAAGCTAGTGGGCCCACTAGCTTGCCAATTTGGTAAAATCAACAACCTAACTTGGCCTATTTGAAAAAATGGGTCCAAGAAATGGGGTCTCCCGCTGATTTACATCAAAAATCACCGGGAGACCGCATTTCTTGGACCCATTTTTTCAAACAGGTGACTGCATTCCCAATTTCACCATAGGATAGTAGTTTTAGTTTCATTTTAAAGTTACATCTTTCTTACCTTTTCCTCATGAAAGAAAAATAGTAGTTTAGGTGATATCCAATAAAGAACCATCTTTCTCTGGAGGTCCTTTTCTTCCATAAGGTTACCCACAGCCTTAGAAAATTTCCCATGTTTCACATGATTAGTTGTGTTAAGTTTCAACTAGGGTGCAAATCATAGTGTTAACAGTTTTGGCATGCCTGGTGGGACTGTCAAATCAAACAGTTCAGAAAAACATAAGTTATTGCTAGTTCTGATATGCTGCCAACATTTTCAAGCCTTTAAGAGGAATATTTTTGCATATCTAGCAACTTCCACTGTGAGTAGAGTTTAAAGATCAATGTTGTGAAGCTTTACATGAAAAATATTCAAACTAGGAGCTCACATTCCTTTGAATATTTGCAATTGTCTCCACCTAGAAGGCAGAGTAGGTTTGTAAAAAGAGTTTCTATCTAAAAAAGGGTTCAATCAACCCCACCAAGTTTTAGACCAACTTTTATAGCCATTTCAGCTATAACTACAACTTCAATCCTTGTTGTTTCAGGTCAGGTTAATCAACCCCCAGTTGTGCAAATGGCTAGAAATCAGCATTTTGTTCCATTCAATGGAATCAATCCATTGAATTTGGCCCAACATGATGATATCCCTATAGCAGCCTTAAAAAGCTTGCCATTTTTTACATGAGAGGACCAAACAACCCCCATTGAACACATTATAGATGAGGCATCTCTGTGTGGGGTTCATCATATAACCCAAGAAAATGTAGTTGTTAGATTACTTGCAACCTCATTGAAAGGAAAGGAATTGCAGTGATTTACAGGTCTACAAGTTGGGTCTATTGTAACTTGGGATGAATTAGGAGACAAGCTGCATAAGCAGTTTCAAGACAAGTTTGACCACCTATCACTGGTAGAGAAGTTAACAACTATAAAGAGAGCTCCTCAGGAGAAAATGACAGTTTAATTTCAAATTTTAGAAGACTTGGGATAGAATCCCAGCTACAATGAGGCCTTCTCCTGAGCATGCCTTCTTATACTATCTAAAAGCTATAAAAAATGAAATAGCGGTCATGACATAATCAATGGGAAGAGTGTCTTTACCAGATGCATATGAGGTAGCAATCAGGGCATAAAACTATTTAATTCAAGCAGGTAAGATTGCTTCTAGGCCACCAATGCCTATCTTTCTAGAAATTCAACCTAGTATGCCTCTACAAATACCACCTTGTGTACCTTTGCTCATTGTAGTAGTGTTACCAGTTGTTGTTCCAACTCATGTTAGTCAAGAAAATGTTGTTCCAAGCTCATCTTAGGAGCTACAAGAGATCAAAAGCCTGCTTCAGACTTTTGGTAATAAGTTGGTAAGCTTAGAGAAGCAGTAATCATATAACAGACCATATCAACAACACAACCAAGCTGAAAATCAATCTTATCAAGGTCAGCAACAATAGTATCAAGGTAGCCACCAAGGTCCAAGATAGAATATTAACACAAGGCATTTTCAAATATATAATCCTGCTCCTATTAATGCAGCTAGGGACATTGTCCCTATTCAGAACAACTTGGATGCAGATTACGAATGGTGTTATCCATGCAACTAACCACATAATCAGGCCACATGCTCAAATGGACTTATAAATCAAGCATTAATGGTGCAGAGTGTTTCAAATTCACAACAAAACACACCTAATGTTGGAGCCCCACAACAACAAGATCAACCTTCAAGTGATGCTACTCTATTAAACTAGCAGGGAGAAGAGTTTTGTGGAGTTAATGCAAATGATTCTCCAATTGCTGCAAACACAAGAGAAAAGAAAAGAGCCTTTGAACTTGAGAAAGCATCTGATAAAGGAAAAGTAGCAGCTACAAAACCATCTACATCACAAGAACCCCGCATTTTGTAGAGGAATACACAAGTTGCTTCTAGGGAGCAACCCAACTTGCAAATTGAACCTGTTGTTGCAAGGATACAATAGAAGGTAAATTTTGCTGCTCCCTTCAATATTGTTGAGAATGTGAAAAAAATGAATACCATAATGTCTATGTGGGACTCTTTGGCAATCCTAGTCCATAAAGAGTTATTATAATTTTCCTTAACTGAAAAAATGGTGATTAGTGAAGCTTCAGTTGATTTAAGTAAGGTTGTTTTCACAAATGTACCCCAGGGTAATGATAAACAGCAAAGCAAACAGCCAAGTAAAGAGTCTGAAAAAGGTGTCAAGCCTCCTCCTTTCTATGTAACATTGATTGTAGGAGACAAATTAGTTCATAATTGTATGGTTGATAGTGGAGCTAGTAGTTCAGTCATGCCAAAAAGGATTGTAGACCAGTTAGGACTGAAATACCAGCCCCTTGAAAAGGGAGTAATTCAAGTAGATGGTACAATATTTAACATTGTTGGTATTATCAAAGATTTGGGTCTCACATTACATGCATGTCCGAATTTTTCAATTCCCCAAGATGTCTTCATTATTGATTTACCTCCATTCTTTTCCTTGTGTTTATCAAGGGACTTCACTATGAAAATTAGAGGTTATTTGTCTTCTGACTGGTCCAATATGCTATTTAGGACCAGGTATGGAACAAAAGTGACAATAAAATTAGAATCATTGGAAAAGGATCACATTGAACCTTATGTGCCAAGTGCAATTAATGCTAATTGTGCTATTTTTTAAGACAGTGAGCTTGTTGCAGCTCAAGAGCTGCAATCTGTAAGTATACCAGAGGTGTTGCTCAATGAGTGGGCAGCAGAAAATATAGTGGATAATCTGAATGAGCTCATTCAAGAAGCTGGATTGGGTATTTATGTGCTACAAGAACTAGAAATAGAGATGCCAAACCTTGAAAAGAAGGCGGAAAAACAATTACCACAACAAAATGAGCTATGGAAGATGTACTTTGATGGCTCCAGAAGCATAAATGGAGCCGGTGGAGGTGTAATGTTGATCTCTCCACAGGCTGATAGGTATTATGTTGCTTTTAGATTTTCTTTTTCCTGTTCTAACAATATTGTTGAGTATGAAGGTCTAATCCAAGGCTTAGAATGGGCAAGGAGAAGAGGAATCAGCTGCTTGCAAGTGTTTGGGGATAGCGAACTAATTGTTAATCAGGTGAGAGGGTTAAATGTGACAAAAAATGATACCTTGAGATCTTATAAACATAGGGTATGGGATATGATAGAGGATTTTGATGCCTTTAATATGATTTCAGTCCCTAGGAGTCAAAATAAGCACAAAGACAGATTTAGTGCAATTGGTGCTCAGTTTGACATACCCAATGAGATTAGGAAAGAGAAGGTACAACATGTTAAAATAGTTGTTAGGCCCTCTTTCCCTGATAACAATATTAATTGGCAAGTCTTTGAAAGTGATGAGCAAACTTTAAGTTTTTTGCTTGAGGAAGATCAATTTTCTGTTGTAAACCAAGAAAAGTTAAAATAGCAATATGAGGATCAAATTATCCAGCTAAGGACAAATAAGTTGCCCAGGAGTCTTGTTATGTTAGAATCCATCTTCAACATTGATGACCAACTAAAAAGGAACAAAACCAGCATTCAAATTAAAGAGGATCATTACGAAGAGTTGGAGATCTTTAAAGATAAGATTCTTAAGAGAGGAAAAATTTGTTCAGCTGAAGATAGGAAGGCATTCATTGCTTTATGCCAAGAATTTTAGGATGTTTTTGCTTGTGATTATTCTGATTTGAAAGGAATTGATCCTAGAATTTCTCAACACACAATAGAACTTAAACCCAACGCAAAGCCTATAAGACAAAAGCACCCCAAGCATGAACCTTTAATGATTAAAGAATTGACTAAGTTAGTTGAAGGGGGTATTATATTTCCAATTAAACACACCTCCTAGGTTTATAACCTTGTTTTAGTTAGAAAAAAAATGGTGAGATAAGATTATGTGTAGATTTTAGAGATCTTAACAGAGCATATCTAGAAGACCATTACCCATTACCCTCCATGGAGCAGATCCTTCAAGTGGTTGTTGGTTCTAAAAGATTTTCTTTTATTGATGGATATTCTAGTTATAACCAGGTATTGGTCAAAGAAGAGGATCAATACAAGATTTCTTTTACAACAAAATGGGGTACTATGGCCTACAAAAGAATGCGTTTCAGCCTGTCCAACACTGGAGCCACTTTTCAAAGGGCTATGGACATGGATTTTCAAGGTTTAATCAATAAAATTGTACTCATATATCTAGATTATGTAGTAATATTCTCAAAAAATGTTGATGAACATCTACTGCATTTAAAAACAAGTGTTTGAAAGATGTAGGGAATATAGAATATCCCTTCATCCCAAGAAAATTATCTTTGTTGTTAATAAGGGTAAGTTGTTAGGACACATAGTGTCAAAATAGGGAATTACTATTGACCCTAAGAGAGTCAAAGCCATATTAGAACTGCCTTTACCCAATCACAAGAAAGGGCTGCAAAGTTTCTTGGGTAGAATTAAATTTTTGAGAAGGTTTATACCTGAAGTTGCAAATCTTTTACAACCTTTGACTACTATGTTAAGAAAGAATGTGGTTTTTAGTTGGACTAGAGAAGCTAAACGTATTTTTGAAGCCATTAAAGAAGCTTTAGCATCAACTCCCACACTAGTAAATCCATATTTTTCAAAATACTTTATTATGTATGCATTTGGTAGTATAGATTTTGTTTCTGCAATGCTTGTATAGGAAAATAATGAGGGCTTAGAACAGCCCATTGCATTTTTTAGCCAAGGTTTGGCAGATTATGAGCAAAGATATTCATTTGTGGAGAAACATGTTCTTGTTGTCATAAGGAGCCTGAAAAATTTTAAGCCATTAATTTCCAATAATAAGATTCATTTAATGGTAGCACATCTAAGTGTGAAAGAGTTCCTATTGAGTAAAGATCTCAATGAAAAGAGAGTTGGATAGATCACTAAAGTCATGGAATTTGATGTTGATATCAAGATCAGACAACTAGTGAGAGGAAAAGGACTCTATGAATAGCTTTCTTCAACACCAGAAAGTGAAGAGAAAACAAAAATAGAGGAAGTTTTAGTCACTGATAATCAGGATCAAAATGTTGCACCTGCATTAGTAGCAGGATGGGTGCATGATATGACACATTTTCTACAAACTGGTGAATGTCCACTAGGCTTAGACAAAGCTAAGAGAAGATATTTTAGGTTACAGTCAATTCCATATGTCTTGATTGATAATATTCTTTTCAGGAAAGATCTAAATGGTGTTCTGTTGAGGTGTATTGATCATGATCAGATTGAAAAGGTGTTTCATGAGTTCCATGGTGGAACTGCAGGGGGGCACTTTTCCCCAAGAACAACTGCATGGAAAATTATGAGAACTAGATATTATTGGCCAACCATGTTTAAGGATGCCCATGCATCGGCCAAAAAGTGTGTGAAGTGTGCAATTTTTGTAGAAAAAGAAAAGTTTCCAACATTACCTTTGCAACCAATTCAAGTGGAATAGCCCTTCATGAGATGGGGCATTGACTTTATTGGAAACATAAACCCACCTTCCAGTGCAGGGCACAAGTGGGTACTCACTACTACTGATTATTTCACAAGGTGGACTGAGGCAGTGGCTTTGAAAGAAGCCAATGAAACATTTGTTTTGAACTTTTATGATGATATAATAACCAGGTTTGGTGTTCCAGAATCAATCATTTCAGATAATGCCTTGGCATTTATGGGACTCATAGTGGTTGATTGGGTAGTGAATAATGGAATATATTTGAACACTTCATCAAATTATTACCCTTAGGGTAATAGTTTGGATGAAAGCATAGACAAGAACCTGATTAGAATCATTAAATGAATAATGGAGGATAATCAGAGAGCTTGGCATACCAAGTTGAAATCTACCTTATGGGTAGATAGGATAACTCCCAAATGGTCTATTGTAAATTCTCCATATGTACTAGTTTATGGAAAGTAAGCTAGATTTCCTTTGTCTTAGAGCTGCCAGCTCTTGACATTATGCATCAATTGGAAATGTTTGAAGAACAGGATCCATTGACAATCAGATATGCTCAGCTCATGGAGTTGGAAGAGACAAGAGACAAAGCTATGAAGTCTTTGGAGTATCATCAACTCTAGACTAAAAGAGTTTTTGATAAAAGGGAAACTACCAGAGTTTTCAAAGAAGGTGATGTACTCAAATGGGATGAATTGAAAAGCAGGTCAAGGAAGCATACAAAGTTTGATAGCTTCTGGAGTGGTCCATTTGTTATCACAAAGTGCAAGGAGCACAATACATTCCAATTGTCCAAGATGGATGGAGAGATTCTACCTATCCCATTCAATGGGATACACCTCAAGCATTGCTTTGAGGTTTGATCTATACCACTTCTGCTAGTTTAGAAGTTTTGTTTTCAATAAGTGTTGCTACACCTTAGTTTAGTTGTTGTTTTCAGATTCCCTAAGTGTTTTCTCAGCACAGGTAGATAGTTTTCTTCATGTAATTTTGGTTCTTCAATAAGTTTTTGAGTTGTTCTAAGTCATCTTCATTGAGTTACAGCATTGAGTCAAGTTGCTATCAGATCTGTTTTGAGTTTCTAAGTGACCCCATGCCCAATGAATATTCTAGGCAATTGGTTTTAATGTTTAGCATGCAAACATATAGTAGATGTCACCAAAAATGTTACTCATTTTTTTATTTACTCAAGTTGATTGAATTTAGAGTGTTTGCAAACTAAAAGTGAAGTACATTTCTTATCTATCTTCCCTCTATTGCATTCAATTGTATAAACATAAAAATCAAAGAGATTACAAGTTTTAGTAACAGATTATTGCATTTATACAAGTGCATACAATATGGAAAATATTTGCACAAAATCTTTCTGAAAGTAATATTTATTGATACAAAAGTACATATTTTCCTCACATAAGCCATGAGACTTAACTTGTCCAATGGAATTGAAGCACAATTTATACATTGATGGATTAAGAGGAAAGAATGTACATATAGGGGAAGAGGCTAGTCTTTGTTTGATGACCAATTCGAGTTTGTTGCTTTGTCCTATCTCTTGCTTTGAGTTGTCTCGCTTCCTCTGTAGCTCCCTGCTCCCAACCCCTACATCTATAAATTGCAATGACGTTAGAGCAGTGCTCTAAGAAATGAAGGCTCCTAACACTACATGTACATGCACCCATGAATGTATAAATTGTCCCTCAAATACATTAAACAAACATATAAATTGTACATGTCCAAAGAAAGAAATAAGATCATCAAGCCCTTCAAGCATATGAACATATTTTTTTTAACTTGTTTGCTTCATGTGTAGCTATAGGTGTAATCATGTCTTTGTTTTATTCATCTTAATTCAGCATGTGGGGTAAAATGAGGCTCCTACAAGAGTTGAGCCTAGCATGCTTGAGGAAATGACATATTCAGGGTGGTTCTTTACTTATACCTTGTTTTTTATATGCATATGAGCAATACTAAGTATGTGTCACAATTATGCTTTTGTTGCCTCATCATACAATTTTGTCCTGACATTTGTTGCCTTTCCTCTAGAGATTCCCAATCTGACATTTTAGTGCCAACAAGAAGGAAATATCTCTAAAGAAAAGGGCAGCAAATGCCAAAAGAAATTGTATCACCTTTAAACGTTGGCATAATTCCCAAATGAGGTGATGTACCTGGAAGTCAAGTGTTTTTTATTAGAGATGCATAAGGAAGATGGATAGGCCATAGGTATGAAATGAATAATGACTTCACATATTGCAGTATAAGTGTCAAAAACTAGAGATGGTATTTAGAGGATTTCAAAACAAAGCTTAATCAACACATAATTAACTATGGACAGATCAAAAGAAATATAATCTATTGTACAAGAATGATCAGTCCTATGGACAAATGATGCAACAGAACAATATATTGTGGACATAGTTTGAAAGATACAGGGTAGTAAGAATCATAAAGGACAGTGCATAAATGTAAAGGGAAGACTTGATGGAAGTTTTGACACCATGAGTTTTGTTTAAACTTAGTGGTCAATAAATTCACCATCAAAACATGGGAAAATTTTTTGCTAAGGATTGTCAATCTTTGGAGGAACAGTGAATAAAAAATTGAATGAGCAAAGTATGCAAAGCAATTTCCTACAATTGTCTTTTGAAATGCAACCATGAAATGTAGGGACTGAAATCTTGTGTGCACAGTCACTTCTTAAAACATAATAATGAAGATGAATAATATAGAGATTTTTATCTCAACATAAAAGGTAGTCTTAGAGGCCTAGGCATAACCATGTAAAATGGTTGTTTTTGAGCATACAAAGCAAATGAAATTTTTGTGTCACATAAGTGTAGCATTAATGTGTTCATCTGTTGGTCATCATTTTATGGTATAGCAATAAGAGTAGTGCATAAAGGAGTGCCAACTTATGGTTATGGCAAAGAATAATGATGAAACATAGAACATATGAATGAGCAGAAAACATATTCATTAATTAGACAGCAACACAAAGATATCTTTGACAAATGGAGTTACAGGATCTTAGAGACAAAACCATGTTATTCATCAAGTACAGTGTTAGTTTTGTAAAGGTAGAACCCAGTGAAATCATATCAAAAGCATAATATAGCAGTCCATGTTGTTTCTCTGGTAATGGTAACAGTTGTCTCTAAGGACAAAAAATATAAGATGAAATCATCATTTCATAATACATAAATAAGAGTTTAACCAATGATGATAGAATTTAGTCATGAAGCCCCAGGTATTAAAGAGACAATCACAATGCATTGACTAAATTCCACAATAACGTCCTTTTCACGGATATAGTCATGAGGTAGAGACAAATCAAGGGTATCTATGAAGCTACCTATTGAAAGGACAGTCATAAAAAAAGTAGAGGACAATTATTATGCCCTTGACAAAGTGAACCTTTGAAGGTTTTCTCTTCCTAAGTGGTTTTTTGAAACAGAAGTCATCTCAAAACATGAAAATATCAGTTTAGGTGAAACCATCGCTAGAGGAAAATGTTCATAACTTTAGGATACTGAGATACAAAAAAAAAACCTTTTGCAAAACCCAGAATGCATTTTAAATACAAACCTAGCTAGAAAAAAATTTGGCCATGATTGCAGAGTCTTGTAAAAGTGGAAAACTCTGAGAGAAAAAGGAAAAAAAATCATGGCCATGGGCATTTCTTCTATGTTTTTACAAAGAAGTGCAAAAAAAGTGTGAAATATGTGAGCATCTATAGCATTTAGCTACGGCCTTTAGAATACTAAAGGAGCAAAATAAGAGGTTGCATAGATAAAACAACATATCTATTATTTTGTTTTCTTCAAAACTTGAATTTCTATAAGAAAATGCCACAAAATCAAGATGCACGAAAATAATGAGGTCGCGGGGTAAAAGCACAAAACTATGTCACACTTTCGGCCAAATAAAGTAATCCGACCGAATTACTTTCGGCCGACCAATTTTTAGCCGATAGGGTTTCGGCTGAAGCCACGGGGCAGTGACATGGCGCCTACGTGTCACCACTCTTTCGGGCGAGTGACTTTCAGCCAAAACCTTCTTGGCCTAAAATGTGTCGATCAAAAATATCAAAATAAAATAAAATAAAAAACCAGGCCGACCATTTTGAATGCTCGAGCGAAATGGTTGAGGGTGAGAGCTTGTCAACCGAGGTCAACACCAACAGCGACCATATATACCTAGGTTCCGTCTGAGGTCATTTGTTGGATTGTTTGATTCGTGTTCTATGTGTTCTATCTCGTTTGGGAGATTTATTTGATGTATTTTGGGTTAGGGTTTCATTGATATGTGAAAAGAAATTTTTCTCATCGACTTTATTAGCAGAAAGATATGAAAGTTTGTGTTGTTTGTGATATTGATGAAGGAATACATAGATTTGGTTGTGATTTTTGGAACATTATTAGATTTCGATGTTTAAACAGTTTTCTCTAGTGTTTTAATAATTTGGGGTTTTGTGAGAAAAGTGAGATATTACAAATCTAGTTCATGGGTATTACTGATTTATCTTGCTATGTTGGTTTCCAATCAATGACCTAATTGTCAAATTCATCCATACTATATATATTTGGGAGGTATTTGATATTAGCTAACATATCTTGTGGATTCTTCTTGTTTTGTCTCCAACCAACCTTGAATGTTGCACAAACCCACACTAATCAATTGACTTAATGAAGGAAAATGCCTGCTCACCTCACCTCATTTTCTTGACTTGCAAGCTACACAAAAATAACAACACAAATCTTCCTAAACCCTACATTACACTAATCAAAACAGGCCAACAATAATCCTGCTGCTTTGCTCAATAAAGATATCTACCGTAAGTTCTAGTTAACGTACTATTTAGGTGGGGACAGTTGACTATACTGCATGAATATGAAGAGCACCTCCTCTGTCCATTGTTATAAATTTTTTCTTTCTATCTAGAAATTAGAATGATCATACACATTGCTTGAATTCACAATGTGAAATCATAGTTGTCCAATGTCAAAATGCATGGATCGTTCTAGTCAATGTCATAGTTGATAAGATATGTTTCACTATTTTTATATTGAAATTGACTTATGTTGAAGTTGACTGATAACAAATAATTAAAGGTCGTTAACAATATATATATGTTGGCTAATATCAAATACCTCCAAGCCACACAATATTTTCTTTACTGACAACAAAAATATTAAATAAAACCACACACCAATGTCACTAGAGCCAAGCAGCTTCAAATTTTGATTTTAGTCAAAATAAAAAATAGATTATTTTGAATATTAATTATTGTACCATTTAGTAACACACAACGTGACCAATAAGCCCTCGAATACTCTAAGAAGAGGAGTCATTAGAGAAAAGGCAAGTGCAAACAATGAAATTGGTTTCCAACCTATTTTTTTATCTGTTTACGCTTTAGAATATATCTGTTTGTACTTTGTAGTTTTTCACACCTTCCAACATAAGAAATCAATCATTAATGTCCATGGTAATGTATTCCACACCTACCCTTTATATTTCAAGTCTTACTTGCTCCTGATTAGATAGAAATGTATTTGGAATTTTGGACAGAAGTCACCAGTACAAAGCCAAGTTTGGTAGAAGCTGCAGTGGAAAGTTATCTTGTCATGGAAATAAGACAACTACACCACCTTTAGAAAATGTCAACATCATATAACAAAGATCATATTTGCAATGGCCATTTCCAGAGATTTAAAAACCTATAAAATAAGTAGGTGTCTTACCTTACACGCCTGAGGTTCTTTGATAGCCATGTTTGTATTTATTCATTAATAAGATTGATAGAGCTATAATTCTTGATTTTCTAAAATATTTGGGCTTCAGAACATACCAAGTTTACTCATTGGCTATGCTTTGGAATATCACCACTATTAAGTATGAGTAGATGATCGAAGAGATTCCCTATTAGTGTGAAATCCAAACCACTTATCATTTCTTGCAACAGAAAAATTCAAAAACATGCAACTAGAAACTGTCAAGAGCAAAGTGCCAATCCTTGAAAATCCTAATAACCATCAGAAATGACCCAAACATGAACATATAGCATGATCTAATTAAGAATGAAAAGAGATTAAAGATGAAAGTGAAATAAAAAATTTATAATTTATTGTATATACACATCTTGTTAGAGCACAACGTATAAACTATATTGACTATAAGACTGAATAGGCTGGAAATTAATCTCAACAAATCAATAGAAGTAAGACTTCTCCATCAATAGTTGCAAATGCTAAAAACTCTTTCCCATAATAGTGGTTATGAAACAATGTTCTAAAATAGAACCTACAAACTATCACAAGCAATGCAGTCATTGTAAGTCAAAAGAAAGAACAAATGAGACAATGCATTCTAGCTCCCAATTTCAAAAACAACCAATCTCCTATGTAGAGGTGCTAGTTCAGTCAAATCACACAATTTCAATCAATCATACCCTAATCTAAATAGTATCAACTGCTCATAAACAAGGAAATCATTTCTAAAAATAACAAATCTTTGCTTTTCCATAAAGTTATCTATGAATTCCTGTAAAAAATCCATGTATAGCCTCTACATGGTTTTATTTGTTCTAGTTCCCTAAATAAACTAAACAATGCATCTTACTAAACTCAAACAATTTCCCCCTTTATTTGTGTCATTTATCTTATCTTTATATCATGAAGACTTATTCTTTATTTGAATGTCTATGTCTCTAATATCCTTTATTTGCATGTATACTAGCTCCAATATCCTTCGTTCTTTTTTGCATGGATATCAAGTTCATATTTAATTCTTATTTTGGCACTAATTGTGAGATGTGTGGGGCTCATTATAATTCTTCCCTACCTGAATTGAGACCATTGTAAATAGTTAAGGTAGATCTTTTGATTGTACTAAATATTCTATAAGCATCTAGCTCCTTAGCCTTTATCTCTATCCTGAGGTCATCTATCGTCAAGACAAAAACTTGATTGGCTCATAGCTGAAATGATATATCCTTCATCTACTCATCAAATTACATTGAAAAACATGATAGCATTTTTTGGCTTGTCAATTTCCACTGTAAAACCACTTCTTTTATATTTTCAAACAAATGGATGATAGAATCTATCGGTCCATTAGATTTATTCGTATGATCACATTAAACTCTTGTACATCTAAACTCTTGGCCTCATTTACATGTCCCAGATTAGTTTCCTTATCTTCATGATGAGAGGCCTTTGTTCTCTAACAATCACTATTACTTGATGGTTGTGACAATTCCACTTGGTCTTTCATTGCATTTATCCCAACCATTAGTACTTCTTTCAAAGCATCAACTTGAGAATTTGAACCTGCAAAATGTGGCATACCAGTTTCTCATGAGCCTACATAGCCTACATTTGAACCTGCAAATTGTGGCATACCAATTTCTTATAAACTATATTGACTATAAGACTGAATAGGCTGGAAATTAATCTCAACAAATCAACAGAAGTAAGACTTCTCCATCAACAGTTGCACATCAATTCTATCAATGTGAATTCCTATAACAAATTCATGTGTCTTATCAATTTCTAGCATACACAATTCAACTTACTATCAAGAATTTATTATCCCACAAAAGAAAGTGTCTATCTATCATTTTTCCACATTCAAGGTTTCAAAATAATGAACTGTAACATGTGATATCCATATACTCATCACATATTTACATGATTCAATCACAGATTTTGCTAAAGAATTACCTATTTTCAGAAACACCGTGACGAATTCTATAGTAAAATAAAATTATTGCCTTCTCTTAAAATCCTGACATAGGAAACCAATTGTTTCATATAAAAGGCTTGCATTGCCAGATTTCATTTACATGTAAAAAAACTAAAAAGGTTATGCATTATGCAGAAAAAATTCCCTAGCTCACCCTGTACTAAAAAGTCATAGAGTACACAAGAAGCATAGCATACATTTTAGTATAACTACAATATACACATATACACACGTGTATATGTATGTATGTGTGGACATGTATGTGTATTCACTTGAGTGTACATACATGTACATGTGTACACAATATACATAAATGCATGTGTGTATGTACATACATACATTTTGCCTAAATTTACATTTCTATAAATTCAAAATTGAAAACCCCAAATTTTTAGTTCACCATATGTATGTATACACATATGTATGCACATGCATGTGTACATATATATGTGTATGTGTGTACATGTATACATTCTTGTGTACATAATGCATGTACATCTATGTGTGCATATATATACATGTACATGTGTACATGTGTATATGTATGTATTATATATACATATGTGTATGTGTGTATGTATGTATGTGTATGCATATATATATATATATATATATATATATATATATATATATATATATATATATATATATATATATACATGTATGTGTGTATGTACATGTACATGCATATATGTGTATGTGTGTGTGTGTATGTGTGTATGCACATGTATGTATTATATATACATATGTGTACATGTGTGTATGTATGTATGTATATGCATATATATATGTATGTACATGTATGTATGTACATGCATATATGTGTATGTATGTATGTATTATATATGTATGTGTATGTATGTATTCATGTATGTATGCATATATATATACATATGTATGTGTGTATGTATGTACATACTTGAGTATGTACATGTACATAAATATATGTATGTATATGTATGCGATGCATGTACATATATATATACGTACATGTGTGTACATGTATGTATATAGATATATATATATATATATATATATATATATATATATGCATACATGTATATATACATGTGTACATACACACACATATATATGCATGTACATACATGTACATACACACATACACACACACATATATATATATATGTATACATGTACACATGCACTCCCACATACATACATGTGTACATACATACATACAGATATATGCACATGTACATATGTATGTATACACACATACACATATATATACATGTATATACATGTACACATGCACTCCCACATACATACATGTGTACATACATACATACACATAAATGTATATATATGTACATACACAAATGTATTGAAAGTCTCAGATTTGGAGTTGTCAAATTTCTTATGTTATCTAAGTTGTTACAAAAGGTGAACTATTGAGTTAAGTTCATTGAAGAAGAAAATAAATTATATGATGAAATAAAGGTCATTCCATGCTTACAAGGCCAAGGTTTCTAATCAAACATAGCATTCCGAGGCCTAAATTCATCTTTCATGAAAGAAAAAGATGATATCAAAGGAGATATTGTGCCTACAAAACATGTGTACAATGTTTATATTTTATTCCTAAGGAATTTATTTCAAAGAATTTTAACTTTATTACTTTAATATGTTTTAAGTTAGATCGAAAAATTAAGGAAATGTTAACCTTTTTATTTAGTGTTTGATTTAAAAAATAATTGATTACAAAGAAAGGCTAGATATATATGTGACCAATTGTAATGAAGAGTATTTTTTTATTTTGATCAGAATTTTAGTATAGAGTGGTTGAAAGGATAAATATATTTTTTCCATATTTATTCTTGGTTGCATATTACATGCATCTATAATTTAATAGGTTCACATAGAGATAGATATAAAGTTTGAACTAGATCTCATTAGATACATTTAAATTTAAAAATGTTTTCTCCCATTGCCTCTATTATGATACATTTTTTATAATATTGCCTCTATTATGCCCACGGATCAACCTTCCTCCCTCTGAGGCTACATCTGCATCGTATGATCCATTTATTAATGCTGCTCTACCTACTCTTGCAGATGTCGAGCATATGACCCAGATGACTTTGTGTAATACATGTAGACTCTCAATTTTGGATTTACTAGCACCATATCAGGTTATCAATGAGGACCATGGGATTGCTCTTGACAGGGTGCCAAACTTTATTAGACAATGATATCCTCATACACATATGAGCCACAGGGTGGCAAATGCAGCTCAGGATATTCCACATTAGCCTAAAGGATCCCATGCACATCATGTTTCTATTGATCCTTTAGCTTGTCTAGGTAGTCATCGGGATGTTATAGGTCACGTTGAGGCTATTGCGACACCTGATCTTATCCATGGGACATATAGTCGGCTTCTTTTTCCACTGATACTATACATGCTACAAAGCCCCCTGCGATGTCTTTACATTCTCGTGATCTTAGTGACATTGGTAGAGCCATCGAGCAGGCACAATAGGTACTTTCAATTTATAATTTAAATACATATATAAAATTGTGTTTTAAAAATTATGTAATGCATTTTAAAAACTTCTAGTTGTTTAACTCCTGATTGAAATTGTGTACTTGAAAATTTTAAGCAGTACGGTGATTTACCAGACTTTGGAAAGTTGGAGCATGATGGCGATCCTGCGCAGTATGCAGATGAGGTACATTTAAATTTAATTTAAAAAAATTAATTACTTGGTGTTTAAGTTTGAACACATTGAACTCAAGTACATTGTAATTTTAGATAATTTTACATATATGTACTTGAACACATGCAGGGGTTGGGATGAGGCTCAGGACACAGATCGGGAGATCTTGGATCGGGACATGGATCCACACATCTTGGATTAGCAGAGCAATCGGTCCATGGATCAAGGGAGATATCGGGTTGTTGATCGAGGGAGAGATCAAGCCATGGATTGAGGGAGAGGTCGAGGGAGAGATCGAGCCATAGATCTGATGATTCTATTCATACCAGACATCCCTCTCTTTGAGATTTGTTTTATAGTATTACATGTTTGATATCATATTATTACATACTGGAGACAATTTTTATGATTTATGTATTGAACATTTGCAAATGTGTTGTACTTATGTTTTATGGTACACATATATATACTTGTTATGATTTACATGTCACATTCATACATTTATGTTTTATGGTTTGAATCTAGGTTTGTTATATATGTGCATTATTATGGTTTGATGTTCATTTACATTACATCTATAAATACATCGTGCATTATTAGTTTATGGTTTTATTTATTTAGCAAGGAACAAGTACCTTTATTTAAATTTAAATTATGGTTTGTTCAAATGCACTTGTTGTAAATATAGATAAATTTACATTGTGAAATAAAAATGTTGGACTCCACTATCTAATGGTTGCTATTTGTAAATTTAAAAAGATGGACATGTATATGTAATTAATTTAAATAAATAGTTCAAATGAATTTGTCTTTAATAAATAGGTCAAGAAATAGAAAAAATTGAATGTAAATATGCTTGAGATTAATGTTATATTTTAAAGAAGAACATAAAAATGCAATTGGAAATAGATGATAGTTCTTGAATTCTTTAAAGCTCTAAATGTTCATTTTTAAAGTCAGTATAGGTTAAATACATTTAAATTGTGCATATATCATGCTATACATGAACCTAATTTCTAATTCCATATAATCTTTAACACATGTTCATTTGAATGTGCATGCAAAGAATTCTTGAACTAGATGATGAGCTATACTTGTGTCCAGTTGAATGTAAATGAAATCAAGTATATATATATATATATATATATATATATATATATATATATATATATATATATATATATATATATATATATATATATATATATATATTTGAAAGTGTTCACTTAAGAATTCCATATAATTCAAAGAAAGCATGTAAGCTATAAGTGGAGTTGAATGTAAATGAAATCAAATTTCTAGTCTTGAAAGTTTAAGAATTCCATGTGGAACATTTATATATATGCAATTGGAAATTGATATATATTTAAATCTTGAAAGTTATGCACATTTAATATTAAATTAAAAATTGATGACAATTCTATATAAATTAAAAATTGATCAATCCATATTTAATTGTACTGGAAAGATGGACCATTACATACATGGTCTCAAGCTATACATGGTAAACAAAGTTAAATTGATGCCAAAATGTAGCTATCTCAAGCACCCCAAACACCATCACTATGATTCACTACAATGTTCATATATTCCAATGCACCTTGAGGTGAACAAGAAAGACCAAACCAAGAGAACCTGGATACAATCTAACATTAACAAAATGGATAAATAATAGTTCTATACTTAAAAGATAGGAGCTAATGTTCTTAAGCAAATTTGGATTTTAAAGATGAAATCAAATTATAAGGTCAAGTGATTTTTTATTAGGAGATTGGATTTGAAATGGATGATAGTCCAGATTAAGGATAAGGTCCCTAGATGTTGAAAGCTTTGGGTGATGACGAAAGGACAATATGATGTATGGACTAGATTGAGACCAAGTAACCAAATTTTGATGTTCAAGTGATGATTTTTTATTAAGGATGGAGAATGGATGTATGGTTGAGATGGATCTAGATGCATAATTTTTAAATGATTATAGGATGATTATGGTTAAATGGGTTATTACTTGATAAAGTGATCTTAACTTGATGATTAGGATGAGGGATGCTTACCTGATGAAAAAAATAAAATTAGGATGTGATGATTAGGATACATGAGAATACAGATGATCATTTAAAATTATTGAATGTCATGCATTAGTAATGTATAAAAAATAAAGAAAACTAGAGACAACATTTATGTCTAGATTCTTCACCACTCAAACACCAAATCAACTAGATAATTATATAAGTTTGTGGGGTTGAATGTTCAAATGAAATGAAAGATTCATGTGAACTTAAGAATTTTGTGGAACATAAATAAATTTAAATGCAAAATTGGAACATAAACTAGGTTTTGTACAAATTGTTGCACGTATATATATATATATATATATATATATATATATATTCAATCTAGCTCATGTATATAAGTGGAGTTGAACAAATATTTAAATTCAAAGATTTGAAAGTGAAAGTTTAACAATTCCATGTCAAACATAAAAATACAATCAAGGAATCTAGAGATGATATAAAGGAATTTCTAGAGATTCTTGAGTGAACTTAAAAGAATGAACCATGTCCAACATGTTAAAATGCAATTGGAAATTTAGATGATTTAAAAGAATTTAGGAAAAATGTAAATGAAAACATTTTTAAAGTCACTAGGTTTTGTATCAAGCATATATATGATCTAACATACATGTCACATTCTAAAAAAAAACCCATTCTAAATCATGTCACATGTCCAATCAATACAAATATATATTATCTAGATTTGGAGTCATAAATGTGTACATATATCCAAAAACAACTTAAAGCTCCTAGTACATAAAATCTGGATCCTCTTTGTCTTTGGTATCTCTAAAATCTTTCCAAGATCTTGATAAGGCAACCCCTCCCGCGCTTTTGTTTGGGCGTCCTCTTTTAGGTAAAGTTTCTAAAATTTATTTTGTTTTTTTAAAACTAAAATTGGTAATGTAGAACCTTTTGTCGGCCTATAATCAACAAATGTAAGCTTTCATTTTATCTATCTTTTGTTGTTGATAATACATGTGCCTTCAATATTGTGACTAATCCAATGGGATACTCTTGTCCATCACCATGCGATGTCCGATTTGATCAATTTTGCCTTTTTGAAGTTTGAAATTACGTATTGGTAGATGGTAATCTACACCCCTTTTCGCGCATTTTCGAGGGATCACGCGGCTTCACCGGTAGAGTATCTCTTATTTACCACATATGCATGTTTAAAATTAAATTATACATTTAAAGAAATTGTAAAAGGGTATATTTTTATATTTGAAACTTGCTTAAACATGGGAATATATATATATATATATATATAAATTTAAATCTTGATTTCAACTAAATTAATCAATTTCCATACTTGTAACAACTAAATTAGATACACATTCGTAATCAGTTGAATATAGTGGATCATAGACATCGACATTGTCATCTTCAGCAAAAGGAGGCATTGATATTAATTGTTTCATTTCCCATTGTGAAACATACCCATCTCTAATATTCTTACATTGATCAATATTTGCATTGTCCTCAATGCAATCAATACAAAAACATGATTTTTCTCTCGCATTAATTGCATAAGACCTACTACTCCCCGTTGTCATGATTTGATGCAAATTTCTAATACCATGAATTGCTTGACAATTATAAGGATTTGATCGATCAATATCTATTTAAATTCAAACTTGAAAATTCAATTTGAAATCATGTATGTACTTGAACTTTGAAATTTAAATTTTTAACAAATTTTGACTAGACATGTACCTATAACTTCCTAAAAATACCGTGTTGTATGTTGAGTCGCAAGCCGAAAAATGACTTTTGCACCATTCAACAATTTTGTTTGCATTTTGTATGGCATTACCTACAAGTTACACACAAGTTGGCACAATTTTTCACCTATTACTTTCAAGGAACTTAAAAGAATTTAATTTAGTTAAATTAAATATATATATCTAATCTTTTAAAAAATAGCAAGCTAAAGTGGACATATATATATATATGGTGAAAACTTTACATACCAGCAAGTTCATGTTGACGAAGTGCACGCTTCACACATGCTCCTGCTCCATCATGCTCTCCTTTTCCATGTCCACTCTCATAAAAATTCCACAAAAATTTGGTGTTGCATCTAGCATGTTGACTGCTTAACCAAACAAAGGCTTTTGCAGACTTAAATTGTCCTGTGAAGTTACAAATAATTAAACACTTGAAAACCAAATTAGCTTCAAAAAAGTAATTATATATATAGATTTAAGCAATCAAACAATTTAAGTCTCAAAGTTAAAAGTAAATATAAATTAAATAAAAATAATTTAAAAACCAATGTACTTACCAGCACATCCATCAGACCATATCCAGTGTTGTTCTTGATTTATGCCACATCGTCTTAGGTCTTCAAAAAATATTTTGAAACAATGAGCTACATAGATTCTATCATGATTTGTATCATCACTGATATAAAAGGGAACCTCTTTGATGATAATTCTATCATCTTTGCTACTTTGTATTCCATTGACCGCTAACTCTGCATGCCTGTAGCAAACTTGCACGAAGATTGTAACTTGCTCTGAATGATAATATTGACTTTGGATCTCAGTTTGAGGACTAAATGTATAGTTCTCAGAGAAATCTACAATAGAAAGAATACAACTTGGTGGAAAACAATTCTTTGAATAACGAAATTGCTTAGCTTGCCATCTTGCACCATGACAATGTTGGATATGTGGATATATGATATTGCGAAATTTACTCATGAATTCATTGTAAGGCAATCCACTCTCTTTGAGAACAATTTTTTTGGCCTCAACTCCTGACTTCGTTAAGTATGTCTCATATTCAAATCTCTTCCAAGTAACTTGCATTTCATTATTTTCAACATGTAAAAAATTCTTCAAATCTCCACAATCATTACATACATTTTTTATACACTGAACATTGAATTCATCCAAATTTTCTGATTTTTCACATAGAAGAGACTTCACAAATTGTGTTGTGCTTCCAGGGATGGCTAAATTTTGATCAATTGTTGTCATAACTTTTCTATATGATTGTAGTTGTAGATCAAATTCAACATGATTTCGACAACAACAAGTTTCACGTACTTTATTTATATGTACAAACGATGGTCGTAGTGTTTCAAACATCCTTTGACAAATCTTCACACTTGAAAATTCTTGTTTAAATGCTTCAAAAAGTTCACTTTGTGTTGTATCTATAAAATGTTTTGGATGAGAAATTTTTGTACCATCATCACCTATTATTTGTATAGTATCCTTCTATTAGAAGAAACATGAGAGTGGGTGGTCCAATATTCAACTACTTGTTTCTTTACATCTTCAGAAATTCTATCTTTTCGAGGAACCCTACAAATATTTACCCAATTTTTCTCAATTTTTTCATCTATTTCATCTCTCTTTTCAATATATTTTTGAACAGTTCTCCTAGAAACATTTAGTAATTCAAAAATTGCTTGAACTTGTCTTCTATGTGATAATTTCTTACTAGAAATTACAATCATCAAAGCTCTACATGCAACACTTAAATCACTAGATCGACTCTTCTTTTCAATACATTCTAATGCTTCCTGTAGGTTTTCAACAATTGTTTGTTTTAAATCTAATGACCTTTTCCTATTATCAACCCCTAACAACTCCAAAACAGGGGTCATTTCTTATCGTCTAAATAACTTTGCAATTAACTGTGCTCTTCCAATTAGAGATTTCTCTTCAAAAAATTCATCCCATATTGTTTGAGTGTAATTTTAATGTGATTTCAGATAACATATCTTCAGATGAAATATTATTGAAAAGAGAATCTTCATCCATCTCCTTCAAATTTTCCATATCATAGTCCAAAAAAATTATATTAGTACTAGGTTCAATTTGTTCTTGTACCTGTACGTCACCTTGATCATCAATATTTTCCATGGGTTGTTGTTTAGTAGATGTTCCTTCATCCGCTTTCTCTTTCTTTGTCTTACTCGTGTTTGATCATACTTCCTCGATCTAGCCCTTGGATTTGCCATCACAAATTACACTCAAATTTGAATTCGTGCCTACATACAAATTTGTACACACATGAGCTTTCCATGAAACATGTACATGTAATATAGCATAAATTATTTAAAAATCTTGTAACTAGATGCAAAACATAAACATAAAATATTTAAACAAAAGTATTTAATAAACATAAACATGCAAAACATAAAATATTTTTAATTGAATAATACATACATGTGTATAAAATTCTATATAATTCTCAAATAAAATTATATATAATTCTCTTGAAATAATTCTTTATAAATATATAATTTTACATAAGAGACACTTAAAATTATATATAATTCTCAAATAAATAAATAAAAAATAAACTTCTTGATAATGATATCTTTGATGTTTTTTATATAAATTTACTAATTTCATAAGTATGCTAATTTTATATATATATATTGGAAATAAAAGTAAAAGAAAAGGTAAATTTAATAAAACATAGGTATTTAAGAAGGAAATGTAAGAACAATAATGGAAGAACATAGAATTGGTGATCAATAATAATGAAATCTAAGAATTTAAATAGTGAAAACAACAAATGCATTTATATTCAAACAATTTTTAAATAAATAAAATAATTGCTCAATAAATAATGTAAATAAAATGAAATAATCTTCTTTCTATATAATTCTTTATAAATATATTTCTACAAATATTTCTTTGATGTTAATATTTTAATAAAAAAAATAGTGAAAACAAACTTCAAATGCATTTTTCATAAAAACATAATCAATTAAATAAGTTGAAGATCAATACATACCTTAAAAATATCTCTCCTCTTCTCCAAATGCCTTTTTTTTTTGCCGAAATAAGTCTTGTAAATTTCAGAAATTATAAACCTTCTAAAATGTCGAAATAAACCTTCTTTAATTGAAAATAGTCGAGAATATTTTGAAATATTTGTTATTTTTGAATTTTTTTAATTTGAGAAATTAGAAAGAAAATATTTTTTTATTTCAGTTAATTTTGGCCGAGTTGTTATCGGCCGATAGGTTTTCAGTTGATTTATTTTCAACCTATCCATTACCGGTCAAGAGGGTTTCGGCCGAAACCTTCTCGGCCGAAACACTGTCAGCCGAAAATGCCTAGTTGGCATCCTACATGGCAGTCAACTCATCATTTCTCAGAATTTTCTGAAACATTCATCTTTGGTAGAGTATTTCTCTAGTCAGATTGATCTTTTTGCAAAAAATAAAAAAAACCCTTTTGTACAGCTCGAAGTGTAGAAACCAAATATATAATTTTTATGATATTTTGATTAGTTTTAATATGTTTTATTTTTAAAATAATGTAAGTAGGTTTTAAAATGAAAAAAGAGGTTGATTACAAATTAAAAAAAAAGATAGTAAAACTTATTAAAAAAAATTAAATCTTATATGGGGCATAAGAGGAGAGTCACTTGAGGGTATGTTTTGAAAATGGTCAAAGTACGGTATTTTATGGCGTTGGCTTCTCGTCCCGACATGTTGACTTACAAAAGCGTTATTAAGGAAAAGTATACATCAAAGATGTGATTTTTTTTCATGCCTAAGATATTGAAATTACCTATTTGGAAAAAAAAAATTACGGAGAAATGAAGTTTTTTTCAATTTGTTTCTTTATGGCCCGTGAAGTCACTATTTTATGAAATTTTCAGCATTCCAAAATTTGTCCTTAAATTGATAAAAACATAATGAAATTTAAAAAAAATTAAAAATTAAAAATTATAGGAATAAACTAAACCAAAAGTTCTGCATTTCATTAGTTTACACCATTTTGAAATTCAAAACATAAAGACCACTTTTATGTGGTTGAAGTTTAGAAAAAATTTTGTTGTTGGCCGACTCCTTTATAAAGTGTGACACGGGTTTGTGCTTTTACCCTGCGGCATGAGTAATGAACCAAAGATAAGTTAAATGCATCATTTTGAGTCTACATAGCTTGAAATAAGCTCTCTATTTGCAAAAATATCAAAGAAAAATACAGTGGTTGTCATAGGAAATCATAAGAGGCCGAGCCAAAGAATACCTGGAAGAGAGAGCCCTCGTGGGTTTTGTGTGAAAGAAAAAAAACCCCTATATGTATTATGGAGATATGCATAGAATGAGTAGAAAGTGTAACAGAATCAAAACCCATAGTTCGTGGCCTAGGTTCTTTGTTTTTCATGGAATAACAACAAGACACTATAATATGCAGAAATGTCTTACCTTTTTTGGGTTTTTCTTCTACTATTTTGCATGAAGATTTTTTCTTTGATGGCTCTAGAAGCTTTGATACTCTTCCAACAGAAGTATGAAAATCCAAATAGAGAAGAAAAGAAAACAAGATGGGTGAGAAAAGATATAGGTTGTCACGACCTGTGAGGCCTAGAAAACTCATGAACAAAAGTTTTTTTTATCCATCTTTGCTATCAACAAATGACTTAGCAGTGTGTTTCATGAAGGAAACCAATAAAAAGTGTAGGTCAATGTCTCTCTACAATAGCAGGATTCAAGAAAGCTTCTCAAAAACCCTCATGGCGTTGGCAACATGGCTTCTTCATGAAGTTTTGAGAAGAATGAGAAAAATGCTATTCTTTTCCTTATTTTTGTTAGGGTTTTGAGCCCTAAACGATGCCTATGGATAAATGGCATTTTTTTCCATTGTTTTATGAAAAACCAAATGCCAATTAATGTGTGGTCACGGCCTCAAAAGAAGTACTATGTGCCTTAGGCATTTTTATGCCTTGCATTATTTTTAAATAATTCTTCTGCCTAGGCCCACATTTTTGGTGTTTTTTTGTTTTTGCATTAATTTTTAATGTGAAACAAATAACTTGGAAGATTTTATTATAAGTCTTCAAGTTTTCTTGTTATTTTGATAATGCAAAAATAGGTTTATTCATGTAAGTGTCTTTATGAACATTGTTAGGGGAATTATGTTTTCAAAACAAATGGAGGGTAAATAGGGTGGATATCTCTAGTTTGGAGACATTTGCCACATTTGTAGGAGTATTTATGCACCTTGTTGGAGGTATTGCAGGAATCTAGGGGTGGTTTTGCTTGCCTAGATGTTTGGCATGGCCAAAACCACTTTCCCCACAAGTTGGAGGTAGTTTTATGAGGAATCTAATGCCTCATTTTTAGGATTTTCTGGTGGATCCAACCCAAGGTAGTTGCTTGCTCCTATTTTGGTGCAACTACTTGGGTTGAGTTATTTATTCACAGGTGACTTCAGAATAGTGGTTTACAATTTATATGAGGAAGGAAATTTTATTTTTCTTCCTTTTCCTCAAAATTAAGGGGTTCGGTCGAACACCTATGTTTGGTCGAACCATAGGTTTGACTGAACCCTAAAGCCTAAATTAAAAAAAAAACATATTTAAAGGGGTTTAGTCGAACCCAGGTTCGACTGAACCCCTTTACATATGACAAAAAAACAAAAACTCACATTTTGACTGTCACTTTCTAAAATTACTAGAACTTTCTTTCCTTGAGTGCGGCGAACCGAGACCATGACGGTGAGTGAACTGATTTCTTCTTTCCGGCGAACACAACTTCAACTTGGTCTCTCCAAACTTCATCAACCTGACTTCCATAACGAGCACCAGGTATTTGAAATTCAAATTTTTTAGAGTTTAAAATGCATTAATATGTTAAATTTCGAAACCCTAGATGCAATTTTTTTCAAATTTGTTGAACTCAAATTGGATTTGTTTGGAAGTTTTTTAAGTGTTTTCAAATTTGTTGAATTCAAATTGAATTTGCTTCCCCATTTTGCATACATTTTTATGTTCTATGTGTAAATGAAATATGCCTTCCCATTTCAACAATCAAAGCTATGGATAGCCTGCTCCTAAATGGAAAGACCAAGTGAAACATATATAAGAACTTAATAGCATATGGAAACAAACAATATAAAGTTATGAAGTTCAAATAGAAACACAAATTGTATCATTTGTAACATTAAAAATGTCCATATTAACCTATCAAGAGATAAATATGCAAAATAGATTTAATTTTAGTTACAAGAAAAATGTATAAATTATAAATTTATAGCATAATTATGTACATGGGAAAATCCTCTTGGAAGAAAAATCCCACAACCAAAAACATGAACCAATTATATTATTTGATAATAATATCATTTACAATAAAATATTCATGTGCATACCCTTATAGTAGTATCATCAACATGTGATTCATATGGAGTAAGTTCTAGTAGCATGATGATACCTATAAAATCATTATGCTTTCTCCATCTCAAACACCCATAAATAGGAAAAATTTAAACCATAAACCAAGTGTGGTTTACCAAAGCCATGAGCCAAAATAATGACCTAAAAATGGTACCAAATTTGGCACAAATTCCAACTCCATATTCCTTGACTTGGTTTATAGGATGTATTTAACAAATGCTTTACATCTTGTCAAAAAAATTCAAATCCTCCTCCTCATAACCAACACTCCATTTTTGAGATATTCAAACCATTATTTAAGATGATCTTGATGATTTTCATAATTCTAATCAATATTCTAGTGTACAACCCCCCTTTTTTATTCTCTTATGTGTCATATAACATTTCATAAGTAATTCCCATCTTACAATTTCATACAATGCTCTTAAAACTTCTTAAATATATAAAAGGGACAACCCTAGTTCAATTAGGATTATTTAATTATTATCACCTACATCCATTCATTACATGTTATTAGTTTTTAGTTGCACACATTATTAGGAAATATGCATTGTCTAAGCAATTGGGGTATATTGCATGGTTGAGAGTGTTTTCCTTGATCTTTTATCTAGTTAAATTAATATCCTTTAAAATCTTGTTTTATGGAGTTTTCATCTTAACTCTAATATGGCTAGCAAATAAAATGACGATTGAATCATTTTTTGATATAATAGCTAATGACAACCATATAAAGAGCCACATTAAAGAAGATGAAAAATAATGATCAAGACTACGATTTAGATACATATGTTGCTAAACAAGATATTTTCCTAAATTGATAATTACGTATTGATGCACCTCTCCACCCTAAATATCCTCACTCATTGGCTAGTAATTTATATAATGTATTAGGTGGCTATCCTTAGGGAATTAATACTATTCATAATATTACCACTCTAATGGATTTTAATAATGTTGTACCCTCTATGCATCCATCTACCCTTCATCCTCTTATATTGATTCCTCCTATCATACTATAGTTACCACTTCCATGGGATCCACCACCCATGTCCTACCGCCTTTCTCTCCACTAGTATTTTTCTTATCTCCCATCCTTTTATATATGTTCACACCATTGTTACTACTAGCACTATCCTATATGTAGATATGTTCTTCATACCATTCCTCCTTATCCTATGAAAATATAACCTTATAGTGTAACTTATCCTTCCATTACCATGTCATTACCTTTCTAGACCTTCCCCTCTTTATACATTCTCCTTTTTATCCTACACTACTCCTACCACTAATATATCCCTATACCTTGGATATACTATTGAATAAATTTAACTGACTTTCAATATCGCAAAAATTAGACCCATATTTTTAAACGTAAAATGTGTATAATAAAGCACAATCCATGCTTCCTAATTCAACTTCACTAATATCTATCGGATTAACTTAGGTTCATTACAATAAGATAATCATATAGCCATAATTAGTTGTCAAGATAATGGTAAAGTTTTCAATAGCCATATTTATCCTTCCACATGCCACCATTAGACATACACATCAGATTCATGAACATCCATACCTATGAGCATCCAAATACAAGAAATATAACTATATATATCATGCACATCATCAACATACACATAAAATATCACACCCATCATCAACACAACTAATAGTTCCCATATCATATTATCTATGTTCTCATGTACAAAAGTGTCTTCAAATACATCAAAGCACTCATGAGTAAATCCACTCTGTAGAGCATACACACAACTAAAAAGGTGCCCCTAAGGTATTTGTCTCCTATATCTATCCTCTTAGCCTATCCTTCTCTATGGATATGTTCCACTCATATCTACCACCCTGAGGTGATCCATGTCTCAATCCTTGTCAAGGTCACTCCTCCTCTCTACCTATATCCTTTCTCAATGGGCTAGATCTATCACTGCTACTCCCCAAAACACCTACATTTAAATATTAAAAAAATGTTTAATAAATCATACAACATTGATTAAAACTAACTATAATGAAAGCATTTAATAATCCTGTACTTGTGAATTGTATTGGAATATCCCCATGAAATTTATAGCCATTGTCAATCACTTGTTATGCCTATAGCTTTGTTCTCAAAACACCAACATTTATATAAAAGTGAATTTTTAAGAAAAATAATATTTAACCTACTTTTAACTCAACAATAATGGATGTATTTCTATCATAAACTCTTTGTACTCATAACAGAATCATGGCCTAGGTAGAGTATAAAAAATGTTGTTTTGAACCTCATATGTAAATCTAGAGTTCAAGTGCCAAAATTGTTGAATATCATCCTTTGTGCTATTAATTAGCTTCTTATCGACTCATGGAAGCCTACTGCTAAAAGCCCAAGTATGATTTTCAATAGGAATTTCTAATCATGATCTTATTGATAGTACTTTTGATAATGTTTTATGATTTAGGCTTAATTCAAGACAAGTTTACCTTAATAATTGAGCCTTTTTAATTTTTTAATTTCTTACTAATGATGTTATTACTCTATAAGCAACTCTTTTATCTTTTTCCTTACTAAATTATTTACAATAGAATTGAATGCATTAAAAAACAACTTTAACAATAATATTATTTTGATCAAACTTTTTGTTTACATGAATCTTTGAAATTTATTTAGTAAAGGTCTCATTTTGTACATGTCTTTAGTAATTGTATAAAAATTTGGAATTTTTTGGTTAATGTCTTATTGGAAAAGCATTCATTGAAAATTTTTGAAGCCCACAACCGAATGGTTTGTGATGACCTCTTGCCTTCAAGAATTTCTATAATGCTCATCAATTTCAAACCATTTTGGGGTTCTTGAATGTTTTTAAATTTTAACAAACTCATTACAAAAAGATGGTTTTTGAATTTATTTTTCTTCACAAAGGTTCTCTCTTCTTATGTAATTTGGAGACACATTTAGTTTCATTGGTTCATGTGAGCTATCAATTTAATCATTGTTATCAACAAGTCGATTATTGAGTGCAATTTCAATGTCATAGGGTTCATATCCACATTAGTCAAGAAATTGTTGATGTATTTATTCTTCTTTTTCTTCTATGATGCTACTCTTATCAATAGGTGTTCCATCAGATGGACGTTTCACCGTTTTAAAATTGGAACCATTTAAAGATATTTATCTTCATAAATTCATAGTTGTAATGTTTTAATTCTTTTTTACAAAATTATGCATCATTACTTAACCAATGATGAGTATTATTACGGAACGGACTGTATTCATTTCTGTTGGGATATTTCAGTTCTTTAGGTATAGAATACAGATCATATTCCACATGCCAGATTATTTGTTTACACCAAATACTAGTAATGAATTAAATTAGAAGGAGATTCATTATACGGTGCAAACCCGAGGATATATAGTGAACCATGCATGTTAGTATTGCATAGTTTGGAAAAACTAAAAGATGAACTTGAGAGGACTAGTGCATATTCCCCAGATAGAGTAGCTTTTATTCTTTCCCGCATGTGGGAAGAAGTACATGGTGGCGTTCCCCTTAAACAAATACAAGATAGTGTCACCAAAGAAATGATAAAAGCCACTTGTTTTCCATTTTATCAAAATGTGCATAAGGTTAGGGGATACCAAGTCACTAGATGTGTTGATCATGCTATGGCCTCATTGATCCACCCACGATTTCT
>VDFB02193867.1:531421916-531442891 GCA_007258455.2 Sequoia sempervirens
CTCTAATAAATGTTACCAGAATGTTCTCATAAAATGATCAACTACAAGTCCTTACTAACTCCCAACACCCTAGCATGACTTCAAACCAATGAGTGAATATCTTCACAACAACCGAAAGTGCATAAATCAACATAAACATGCATTAGGTTTGCTCATAATCACTAGTAGGTTGGAGTCAATAGGATAAAAAATGAATTTGAAATTTAAAGGTCTAGGTTTCAAGTCTATGACTGTGGAAGTGGCATTAATCAAGTTTACACCTATGGATCTAATCATGTAGATTCCCAAAAATGAACACCCATTTCTAGTCCTTTCCTTTCTTTCATAGGTGACATTTCTAGTCCTTTCCTTTCTTGCATATGTGACATTTCTAGTCCCTACCTTTCTTGCATAGGTGACATTTCTAATCTTTTCATTTCTTTCAGACTTATTCATAAAAGCCATGGCTTCCATAGCCTTTCTCATAACTTCTCCATCAAAATTCATAGTTTTATTGTCTAAGTATGTGTTATGAATACTTTTCTTAAACTTTTCCTAGAACACATATTCATTCATAACATCATTTGGATTCAAGTTTATGCCTCTGAATTTCTCAATTATAGTTACCTCAAATTTTAAATCAACATCCAAGTCTTTCATCTTTTTCATTTTATCAATTGTTCTTTCCACTTTAAGCTTTCAATCAATTGTCTTATGTGTATTATTGTTCTATTTGTCAAGATATTCTCCTTTATTAGGACTAAATCATCTTAAAGCTTCTATGGCTAGCAATCTAGGAAATTCTATCTCATTTTTCTCTTACCTTTACTGGAAAATTTCTATTAGCTTGATTGTCTTATTTTTACATTTAATTGCTCCAACTCATGCTTCTATATAATTCCTGAATATTTATTCTCCTTTCATAATTATTTTTCTCTTCCAAACCTCTTTACTCTATACACATTCTTCATTTTATCAAGCGAGGACTTCCTCTTGAGATATGAGGACATGAGTGGTAGAGGATTTCTCGAGTAGATTGCAGAGGACCTATCAACTACTTGATATATCCTTGGAACTCAAAAATATACCTTTTCAACTCTTGTTTCTTTTTCTTGTCTTTTTATTGCCTATAAATAGTTCTATCTATATTAGCTCTTAATTTTGATGTATATTGTTCTCTAGTGGAGTACCCAAGGTTGATGGTGGAGATATGGTATTCTTTAGGTCTCATATATTATTTATCTTTTATGGAAAAAATGTAGCAATTTGTGTTATCCTGCATCTTGTTGCATCCCTTGTTACAAAGGAAAAAATTCTAGTCTTTCTCCTAGGCTTAGGTGTTTCATTTTGTAAATTAATCTTTTCTAATCAATCGAAACCATTTCTACCTATGCCTTCTTTTGGGTCTTCTCTTATAACCAAGAAGTGTTGATCTTGATTCTTGTAGTTTTGGCCTTGCTAGAGATTTGGGTTGAGCAATTTACTCTTTGGTTGTTTTGTTGTGTCTATTTAACTCATGTCGACTATTTCTTTTTATCGGCCTTCTCCAATTAATGTCTCCTTTTCTAGAGTAGCTTCTTCATTTTCTCGAGCTAGTTTCACTATCTCAATCGCTAGAGTAACCTCCTTATTTGGTTGAACAACAAGTACTTCATGTACATTAGCTTTTAACACAATTATTTGGGCCTCCTATTGAATTTTGTAGGGTCCTTTATTGCCTACATCAACAATGTGTTAAGGTGAATGAATATCACATTGTAGTTCCTCAATCATCTAGACTTTTTCTCTAATAGGCTTATTTTAGGTTCTTCCTCATGTTTCTCTTGCTTAGTAGGGATCTCCTATATAACAACTTTTGGAGCTAGAACATCTTCTCATCTATTACTTACTTCTTCTTGGTCCAACTTAGTTGCATCCAACTCTTTTATAATTATTTCAATATTGGATGAAGAGGGAGGCAACATGAATTTGATTTTCTTGATTAAATAATTAGTAGGAGTAACCTGAATAGGTTGCTTCTCCTATTGTACTAATTTAGAAATTTTACTTGTGGGTGGGAATTAAGTAGCTTAAGAAATGATTTGTGTAGTTTCTAGTTGTGGAAGAGTATTAGCTATGGGAAACTTAGGTACTACTACAACAATTACCTCCAGTACCAAGGGAACCCCTTCTACTATTCCTTTAGTAGTACATTGCATTTGAACCCTCTCCTGATTGTACCATTTTTGGTTTTTGTACTCTCCTTTTCTTAACGAAAAATACATCAATATATTCTTCTACTTTATCCTTTCTCTTTTTTACTACACCATTATTGAAATTTTGGGTAACACCATGTGCCCTCAATTCCCTAGTGTGAGTGGTTAACTAGTTAGCACTATTATCTAAAATGTGATGTGTTAATACTTTTACTGAGGATACTTATTATTCTAACCAATTAGGGTCAAGAATTAGTTCCTCAAAAACCATGTTTAAATCATAACAAGAATATAAAAAATCATCATCTTCAATCCGATTAAGTACTTTTTGTGTACCTAATGTCTTCATTTGATTCATAGATAATCTACATTATCTCCTTTTTTTGGCCTCATGGTCATCATTGTAATCTACCTAAAAATATTCTATGTGAATTAAATGATTACGGTAGTGTTAACACTATGATTTTCACCCAATATGAAAACTAATACACTAATCATGTGAAAACATGGGAACTTTCTAAGGTTGTGGGTCACCTATGTAGAAAAGGACCTCCAGAGAAAGCTGGTTCTTTAATGGATATCACCTAAACTACTATTTTTCTTTACTGAGGAAAGGGTAAGAAAATGAGACTTTAAAAATGAAACTAAAACTTCTATCCTATGGTGATACACCAAACTGACAAAATGACATGTAAACTCAGTTTAGCTACACTTTTCAGTTAACAACTTGAAAGAAGCTTACACAACCCATTTTCTGCATATTACTTACACAAATATTTTATAAGAGGGTGTTGACACAAGATTCTAGAAAGAAAAAATATATTTCATAACTAGAACTCTTGCATTTTTTCACACAACTCATAACCTGTAAACATATATCTTCTTGCAACAAGGTGCTTTCAGTGAGACAAAAATACAAGGAAAAATGTAGATTTCACAAGTAGTTCAATCAATCACCATAAAGAAATGCACACAAGAAAGCGAGCAATGAGAGGGAAAAATAACTCAATATTATTAACATCCAAGGTGCTCACGGTTTTACATGACAAGATGAGTTACTAAGAGTGTTGAAGTCTGATGAAGGACTGTAGAATCACTATCTCCAGAAATTTGCCAATTTAGAACTAACTCCAAACTGTGGTACAAGAAATGAATATAAAACTCAACCCAAGTAGTTGCACCAAAATAGGAGCAAGCAACTACCTTGGGTCAGATCCACCGAAAAATCCTAAAAATGAGATAAAAGATTCTTCCCAAAACCATCTTCGATATGTGGAGAAAGTGGTTTTGACCATGCCAAGCATCTAGGCATGCAAAACTACTCCTAGATTCTTGCAATACCTCCAACAAGGTGCATAAATATTCCAACAAATGTGGAAAATGTCTCCAAACTAAAAACAAACCCTATATGATTGCAAAAGCATAACTCTCTAACAATGTTCATAAAGACACTTACATAAATCCACCTATTTTTGCATTTTCAAAATAACAAGAAAACTTGAATACTTATAATAACATCTTTCAAGTCACTTGTTTTACATAAAAAATTAATGCAAAAAAAAAAACACCAAAAATGTGGGCCAAGGCAAAAGAATTAGTCAAAAATAATGCAAGGCATAAAAATGCCTAAGGCACATAACATTTCTTTTGGGGCCACGACTATACATTAATTGGCATTTGATTTTATAAAACAATGGAAAAATGTCATTTCTTGTCGACCACCATTAGAGGGTTTGAACTCTAAAACAAAAAAATGAAACTTCATTACGTTTGAGAGAAGCTTCTGAAGAAGCTCTTCATCATGGGGTTTGTCAATGGAATGGAGTTTTGAGGGCATTAATTTTGATGTTAGAGGCATTTCCTTTCAATGTTGTCGATTCCCCTCCCTTATGACATTGGTAAAGCATTTTTGAAGAAATTCTCAAGAAAATATCTTCATTTTGTTCTAAACCCTTCATGTCTCACCCCGGTACTCTTGTAGCTCTTGTCACTCATTTTATGGTACTTTTTCTTTGTTGGTTTCCTCTTCATTAGGCCATCATGAGAGTTTTGGGAATACTTTCATGAAAGCAGAAAAGGTCTCGACTTCATATGCCCTTCCTGAAAAGCGACAAAGGGACTCTCCGGTAAGCCATCAATAAGATTATTCTGTGTTTTATGTAACTTTTCTTGTGAAAGAATATAACTCGAGCTTAGTCAAAGCTGTCCAAATACTGAATCTTATATATTTTGTTTCACCATAGTCATTGTATTTAGCTTTCCTGTAGGACTCAAAGAATTTTTCTAAAGAAATCTGGGGGTTTCTGAAAAAGAAAAACCTTCACTGTAAACTCGCAAGTCGTGGGCCTTTTCTACATGGGTAACTTCTCCTTTGATGATTTATTGTATATCTTGTCTCCTCTTTGGAAAACTGGCCATGGCTCGGCTCTTCTCTTACAACAAAAGTCTAATATTTTGGCATAGTAGTCGTAGACTATGGCTTGATGTTTCCATATTCTTTAAACTTATGTGCATTTTTTGATGGCACGACTTCTATACCTCTTATCAAAGGTAGAAGCTTTGACCTCCATGGGTTTGAGATGATTCGAAAAAACCCTTTATTTATTTTCTATATTTGCTCATTTCTATAGATTACACCAAACATTTGGCCATTCTTTTATTTATGTTACTCTTCTATTATGGCCGCTGTTGTATATTTTTGTATAGGTCGACTGTATTTTCCTCTACTTTGCAGATTGAGACTCTATTACAACATTCTTTTTTTGATTTTGAGTTGGCCACGAGTTTATTCTTTAACCTAGTGATTTTGTTAAGAACACTCTGCCTTCAATGTTATTTTTAAAAAATTGCTTCTGGGTATCTATGAAAACCTAGGCCTCCATGGTTCCTTAAAAACTGAAAAATTCAAGGAAAACAATAAGCTGTGGCCTTGACCTTTTCACAATAATGGTTTTCTTTAAGACTGCCTCCTTGGTAAGTTCCATGCTACACGAATATGGTGTTCCAATTTAGTCAAGTTTTCCATCTATAGAAAACATTATTTTCTTAAAAGCTTTTGTACACAAGCTTAATGTAATCTCCATATGGATGAGTTACTTTATCATCAGATGATTTCTCTTGCATTCTTTGCTCATTCAAATTTTTATTCACTGTTCCTCCAAAGATTGACAGTCCTTAGCAAACAATTTTCCCTTGTTTTGATAGTGAATTTATTGACCACTAAGTTTAAACAAAACTCATGGTGTCAAAACTGTCATCAAGTCTGCCCTTTACATTTATGCACTGTCCTTTATGATTCTTACTACCTTGTATCTTTCAAACTATGTCCACAATATACTGTTCTGTTGCATCATTTGTCCATAGGACTGATCATTCTTGCACAATAGATTATCTTTCTTTTGATCTGTCCATAGTTTATGTGTTGATTAAGCTTTGTTTTGAAATCCTCTAAATACTGTCTCTAGTTTTTGACACTTATACTGCAATATGTGAAGTCATTATTCATTTCATACCTATGGCATATCCATTTTTCCTTATGCATCTCTAATAAAGAATACTTGACTTCCAGGTACATCACCTCATTTGGGAATTAGGCCAACAATTAAAGGTGATACAATTTCTTTTGGCATTTGCTGCCCTTTTCTTTAGAGATATTTCCTTCTTGTTGGCACTAAAATGCCAAATTGGGAATCTCTAGAGGAAAGGCAACAAATGTCAGGACAAAATTGTATGATGAGGCAACAAAAGCATAATTGTGACACATACTTAGTATTGCTCATATGCATATCAAAAACAAGGTATAAGTAAAGAACCACCCTGAATATCTCATTTACTCAAGCATGCTGGGCTCAACTCTTGCAGGAGCCTCATTTTACCCCACATGCTGAATTAAGATGAATAAAACAAAGACATAAATACACCTGTAGCTGCACATGAAGCAAACAAGTTAGAAAAAATATGTTCATATGCTTGAAGGGCTTGATGATCTTGTTTCTTTCTTTGGAAATGTACAATTCATATGTTTGTTTAATGTATTTGAGGGACAATTTATACATTCATGGGTGTATGTACATGTAGTGTTAGGATCCTTCATTTCTTAGAGCACTACTCGAACATCGTTGCAATTTACAGATGCAGGGGTTGGGAGTAGGGAGCTACAAAGGACGCAAGACAACTCAAAGTAGGAGATAGGACAAAGCAACAGACTCAAAACCGGTCATTAGGAAATGATTGGCCTCTTCCCCTATATGTGCATTCTTTCCTCTTAATCCATCAATGTATAAATTGTGCTTCATTTCCATTGGAAAAGTTAAGTCTCATGACTTGTGTGAGGCAAATATGTACTTTTGTAACAATAAAGATTACTTTCAGAAATATTTTGTGCAAATCTTTTCCATATTGTATGCACTTGTATAAATGCAATAATCTGTTACTAAAACTTGTAATCTCTTTGATTTTTATGTTTATACAATTGAATGCAATATAGGGAAGATAGATAAGAAATGTACTTCACTTTTAGTTTTCAAACACTCTAAACTCAATCAACTTGAGTAAATAACAAAATGAGTAACATTTTTGGTGACATTTGCTATATGTTTTCCTGCTAAACATTAAGACCAGCTACCTAGACTATTCACTGGGCACAAGGTCACTTAGAAACTCAAAACAGATCTGATAGCAACTTGAATCAATGCTATAACTCAATGAAGATGACTCAGAACACCTTGGAAACTTATTGAAAACCAAACTTACAGGAAGAAAACTATCTATCTGTGCTGAGAAAAAACTTAGGGAATCTGAAAAAACAACAACTAAACTAAGGTGTAGCAGCACTTATTGAAAACAAAACTTCTAAACTAGCAGAAGTGGTATAGATCAAACCTCAAAGCAATGCTTGAGGTGTATCCCATTTACTGGGATAGGAAAAATTTCTCCATCCATCTTGGACAATTGGAATGCATTGTGCTCCTTGCACTCTGTGATAACAAATGGGCCACTCCAGAAGCTATCAAAATTTGTATGCTTCCCTAGCCTGCTTTTCAATTCATCCCATTTGAGTACAACATCACCTTCTCTGAAAACTCTGGTAGTTTCCCTTTTATCAAAAACTCTTTTAGTTTGGAGTTGATGATACTCCAAAGACTTCATAGCTTTGTCTCTTGTCTCTTCCAGCTCCATGAGCTAAGCATATCTACTTGTCAATGGATCCTGTTCTTCAAACATTTCCAATTGATGCATAATTTTAAGAACTGGAAACTCTATAGAAAAAGGAAATCTGGCTTCCTTTCCATAAACTAATACATATGGAGAATTTATAATGGACAATTTGGGAGTTATCCTATCTACCCATAAGGCAGGTTTCAGCTTGGTATGCCAAGCTCTCTGATTATCCTCCATTATTCATTTAATGATTTTGATCAGGTTCTTGTTTGTGCTTTCAGCCAAACCATTACCCTAAGGGTAATAATTTGATGAAGTGTTCAAATATATTCCATTCTTCACTACCCAATCAGCCACTCTGAGTCCCAAAAATGCCAAGGCATTATCTAAAATGATTGATTCTGGAACACCAAACTTGCTTATTATATCATCATAAAAGTTCAAAACAAATGTTTCATTGGCTTCTTTCAAAGCCATTGCCTCAGTCCACCTTGTGAAATAATCAATAGCAGTGAGTACCCACTTGTGCCCTGCACTGGAAGATGGGTTCTAGGTCCAATAAAGTCAATGCCCCATCTCATGAAGGGCTATTCCACTTGAATTGGCTGCAAAGGTAATGTTGGTAGCTTTTCTTTTCTTGCAAAAATTGCACACTTCACACACTTTCTGGCCGATGCATGGGCATCCTTAAACATGGTTGGCCAATAATAGCCAGTTCTCATAATTTTCCATGTAATTGTTCTTGGGGAAAAGTGGTCCCCTACAACTCCACCATGGAACTCATGAAGCACCTTTTCATTCTGATCATGATCAATGCATCTCAACAGAACACCATTTAGATCTTTCCTAAAAATAATATTATCAATCAAGACATATGGAATTGACTCTAACCTAAAATATCTTCTCTTAGCTCTGTCTAATCCTAGTGGACATTCACTAGTCTGCAGAAAATGTGTCATATCATGCACCCATCTTGTTGCTAATGTAGGTACAACATTCTGATCCTAATTATCAATGACTAAAACTGCCTCTGTTTTGTTTTCTCTTCACTTTCTGGTGTTGAAACAAGCTACTCACAAAGTCCTTTTCCTCTCACTAGCTTTGTGATCTTGATATCAACATTAAATTCCACGACTTTAGTGATCCATCCAGCTCTCTTTTCATTGAGATCTTTACTCAACAGGAACTCTTTCACACTCAGATGTGCTACCATTAAATGAATCTTATTATTGGAAATTAATGGCTTAAAATTTTTCAGGCTCCTTATGACAACAAGAACATGTTTCTCCACAAATGAATATCTTTGCTCATAATATGCCAAACCTTGGCTAAAAAATACAATGGGCTATTCTAAGCCCTCATTATTTTGCTATACAAGCATTGCAGAAAGAAAATCTATACTGCCAAATGCATATAAAATAAAGTCTTTTGAGAAATCTGGATTTACCAGTGTGGGAGCTGATGCTAAAGCTTCTTTAATGTCTTCAAAACTACGTTTATCTTCTCTAGTCTAGCTAAAAACCACATTCTTTCTTAAAATAGTAGTCAAAGGTTGTAAAATATTTGCAACATCAAGTATAAACCTTCTCAAAAGTTAATTCTGCCCAAGAAACTTTGCAGCCCTTTTTTGTGATTGGGTAAAGGTAGTTCTAATATGGCTTTGACTCTCTCAGGGTCAATAGTAATTCCCTATTTCAACACTATGTGTCCTAAAAACTTACCCTAATGAACAACAAAGATACTTTTCTTGGGATTAAGGGAGATTCCATATTCCCTACATCTTTCAAACACTTGTTTTAAATGCAGCAGATGTTCATCAATATTTTTTGAGAATATTGTTACATCATCTAGATATATGAGTACAATTTTATTGATTAAACCTTGAAAATCCATGTCCATAGCCCTTTGAAAAGTGGCTCCAGCATTGGACAGGCTAAAAGACATTCTTTTGTAGGCCATAGTGCCCCATTTTGTTGTAAAGGCAGTCTTGTATTGATCCTCTTCTTTGACCAATACCTGGTTATAACCAGAATATCCATCAAGCAAAGAAAATATTTCAGAACCAGTAACCACTTGAAGGATCTACTCCATGGAGGGTAATGGGTAATGGTATTTTAGAGATGCTCTGTTAAGATCTCTAAAATCTACACATAATCTTATCTCACCATTTTTCTTTCTAACTGAAACAAGGTTAGAAACCTAGGAGGTGTGTTTAATTGGAAATATAATACCCCCTTCAACTAACTTAGTCAGTTCTTTAATCATTAAAGGTTCACACTTGGGGTTCAAAGGTTTCTGCTTTTGTCTTACATGCTTTGCGTTGGGTTCAAGTTCTATTGTGTGTTGAGAAATTCTAGGATCAAATCCTTTCAAATCAGAATAATCACAAGAAAAAACATCCTGAAATGCTTGGCATAAAGCAATGAAAGCCTTCCTATCTTCAGCTGAACAAATTTTTCCTATCTTAAGAATCTTACCTTTAAAGATCTCCAGCTCTTCGTAATGATCCTCATTAATATGAATGCTAATTTTGTTCCTTTTCAGTTGGTCATCAGTGTTGAAGATGGATTCTAACGTAACTAGACCCTTGGGAAACTTATTTTTCCTTAGCTGGATAATTTGATCCTCATATTGCTATTTTAACTTTTCCTGGTTTACAACAAAAAAATGATCTTCCTCAAGCAAAAAACTTAAAATTTTCTCATCACTTTCAAAGACTTACCAATTAATATTGTTTTTAGGGATAGAGGGCCTAACAACTATTTTAACATGTTGTTGTACCTTCTCTTTCCTAATCTCATTGGGTATGTCAAACTAAACACTAATTGCAGCGAATTTGTTTGCGTGCTTATTTTGACTCCTAGGGATTGAAATTAGATTAAAGGCATCAAACTCCTCTATCATATCCCATACCCTATGTTTATAAGATTTCAAGGTATAATTTTTTGTCAGATTTAACCCTCTCACCTGATTAACAATCAGTTCACTATCCCCAAACACTTGCAAGAAGCTGATTCCTCTTCTCCTTGCCCATTCTAAGCCCTGGATTAGACCTTCATACTCAACAGTATTGTTAGAATAGGAAAAAGCAAATCTGAAAGTAGCATAATACCTATCACCCTGTGGAGAGATCAACATTGCACCTCCACCAGCTCCATTTATGCTTCTAGAGCCATCAAAGTACATCTGCCATAGCTCATTTTTTTGTGGTAATTGTTGTTCCGCCTTCTTTTCAAGGTTTGGCATCTTTGTTTCTAGTTCATGCAACACATAAATACCCAATCTAGCTTCATGAATGAGCTCATTTAGATTATCCACTATATTTTCTGCTGCCCACTCATTGAGCAACACCTCTGGTATACTTTCAGCTTGTAGCTCCTGAGCTGCAGCAAGCTCACTGTCTTCAAAAATAGCACAGTTAGCATTAACTGCACTTGGCACATAAGGTTCGATGTGGTCCTTTTCCAATGATTTTGATTTTATTGTCACTTTTGTTCCATACCTAGTCCTAAAAAGCATATGGGACCAGTCAGAAGATAAATAACCTCTAATTTTCATAGTGAAGTCCCTTGATAAACACATGGAAAAGAATGGAGGTAAATCAATAATGAAGACATCCTAGGGAATTGAAAAATTTGGGCAGGCATGTAATGTGAGACCCAAATCTTTGATAACACCAATAGTGTTAAGTGATGTACCATCTAGTTGAAGTACTCCCTTTTCAAGGGGCTGGTATTTCATTCCTAACTGGTCTACAATCTTTTTTGGCATGACTGAACTACTAAATCCACTATCAACCATACAATTATGAGCTAATTTGTCTCCTACAATCAATGTTAGATAGAAAGGAGGAGGCTTGAAACCTTTTTCAGACTCTTTACTTGGTTGTTTGCTTTGCTGTTTATCATTATCTTGGGGTACATTTGTGAAAACAACCTTAACTGATCAACTTAAGCTTCGCTAATCACTATTTTTTTAGTTAAGGAAAATTGTAATAACTCTTTATGGCCTAGGATTTCCAAAGAGTCCCACATAGACATTGTGATATTCATTTTTTTCACATTCTCAACAATATTGAAGGGAGCAATAAAATTTACCTTCTATTTTATCCTTGTAGCAGCAGGTTTAGTTTGCAAGTTGGGTTGCTCCCTAGAAGCAACTTGTGTATTCCTCTGAAAAATGCAGGGTACTTGTGATGTAGATGGTTTTGTAGCTGCTACTTTTCCTTTATCGTATGCTTGCTCAAGTTCAAAGGCTCTTTTCTTTTCTCTTGTGTTTGCAGCAATTGGAGAATCATTTGCATTAACTCCACAAAACTCTTCTCCCTACTAGTTTAATAGAGTAGCATCAATTGAAGGTTGATCTTGCTACTGTGGGGCTCCATCATTAGGTGTGTTTTGTTGTGAATTTGAAACAATCTAAACCATTAATGCCTAATTTGTAAGTCCATTTGAGCATGTGGCCTGATTATGTGGCTGGTTGCATGGATAACACCATTCATAGTCTGTAGCCAAGTTGTTCTGAACAGGGACAATGTCCCTAGATACATTAATAAGAGCATGATTATATATTTGAAAAAGCCTTGTGTTAATATTCTGTCTTGGACCTTGGTGGCTACCTTGATATTGTTTCCTATTGCCTTGGTACTAATGTTGCTGACCTTGATAAGATTGATTTGCAACTTGGTTGTGATGTTGATAGGGTCTATTATATGATTGCTACTTCTCTAAGCTTACCAACTTATTACCAAAAGTCTGAAGTAGGCTTTTGATCTCTTGTAGCTCTTGAGATGAGCTTGGAACAACATTTTCTTGACTAACAAGAGCTAGAACAACAACTGGTAATGTTGGTATAACAAGAAAAGGTACACAAGGTGGTATTTGTAGAGGCATACTAGGTTGAATTTCTAGAAAGATAGGCATTGGTGGCCTAGGAGCAATCTTACCTACCTGAATTAAATAGTTTTCTGCCCTGATTTGCTACCTCATATGCATTTGGTAAAGACACTCCTCCCATTAACTGTGTCATGACTGCTATTTCACTTTTTATAGCTTTTAGATAGTATAAGAAGGCATGCTCAGGAGAAGGCCTCACCGTAGCTGGGATTTTGTCCCAAGTCTTCTGAAATATGAAATTAAAGTTTGTCATTTGCTCCTGAGGAGCTCTCTTTATAGTTGTTAACTGCTCTACTAGTGATAGGTGGTCAAACTTTTCTTGAAACTGCTTATGTAGCTTGTCTCCTAATTCATCCCAAGTTGCAATAGACCCAACTTGTAGACCTCTAAACCACTGCAATGCCTTTCATTTCAATGAGGTTGCAAGTAATCTAACAACTACATTTTCTTGGGTTATATGATGAACCCCACATAGAGATGCCACATCTCTAATGTGTTCAATGGGGGTTGTTTGATCCTCTCCTATGAAAAATGGAAAGCTTTTTAAGGTTACTACAGGGATATCATCATGTTGGGCCAAATTCAATGGACTGCCTCCATTGAATGGAACAAAAGGCTGATTTCTAGCCATTTGCATAGCTGGGGGTTGATTAACCTGAGCTGAAACAACAATGATTGAAGTTGTAGTTACATTTGAACTAGCTATAAAAGTTGGTCTAAAAATTGGTGGGGTTGATTGAACCCTTTTTGAGATAGAAACTCTTTTTATAGACCTACTCTGCCTTCTAGGTGGAGACAATTGCAAATATTCAAAGGAATGTGAGCTCCTAGTTTGAATTTTTTCATGTAAAGCTTCACAACACTAATCTTTAAACTCTACTCATAGTGGAAGTCGCTAGATATGCAAAAATTTGCCTCTTAAAGGCTTGAAAATGCTGGCAGCATATCAAAACCAACAATAACTTATGTTTTTCTAAACTGTCTGATTTGACAGTCCCACCAGGTGTGCCAAAACTGTTAACACTATGATTTGCACCCTAGTTGAAACTTAACACAACTAATCATGTGAAACATGGGAACTTTTCTAAGGCTATGGGTAACCTTATGGAAGAAAAGGACCTCTAGAGAAAGCTGGTTCTTTATTGGATATCACCTAAACTACTATTTTTCTTTCCTGAGGAAAAGGTAAGAAATATGTAACTTTAAAATGAAACTAAAACTACTATCCTATGGTGATACACTAAACTGACTAAAAGGAACACAAACTCAGTTTAGCTACACTTTTCAGTTAACAGCTTGAAAGAGGCTTACACAACTCATTTATGCATTTTTCTTACACAAATATTTTATAATATGGTGTTGACACAAGATCCTAGAAATAAAAAATATATTTCATAACTAGAACTCTTGCATTTTTTCACACAACTCATAACCTGTTCTCTAGTTAGGGTGGGAGGGAGATACCTAATAGAGGGAGAGGGTTCTCTAGTTAGGGTTAGAGGGAGAGACCTAAGAGAGGGAGAGGGGGTGGGAGGGAGAGACATGGGAGAGAGGGAGAGAGAGAGGGTGTGGGAGAGAGATAGAGGAGGCGAAGACAATCCCATGCAAAAAAAAAAAGAAGGAGGGAAGGATATAGAGGAAGGAAGGAGGGTGGGGTGGGAGGAAGAGAGAGATGAGAGCCTAGGGAGGAGAGAGAGGGAGGGCCAGGGAGGAGAGAGAGGTGAGATAGGAGAGAGAAAGGTGATATAGAGAAAAGGAGGGAAGGAGAGAGGAAGGTGGAGAGATTGAGATAGAGGTAGGTTTAGTCTTGGAAGGATTGAGGACCCCATTTCTTGGACCCATTTTTTCAAACCAGCCACTATGTTACTAATTTCATCGAATTGGTAAGCTAGTGGGCCCACTAGGTTGCCAATTTGGCGAAATTGGCAACCTAACTTGATATGTTTAAAAAAATGGGTCCATGAAATGGGGTCTCTCGGTGATTGTTTCAAACAGGCCAAGTTAGGTTACCAATTTCATTGAATTGGCAAGCTAGTGTGCCTACTAACTTGTCAATTCAGTGAAATTGGCACTGGGAGACCCCATTTCTTGAACCCATTTTTTAAAATAGGCCAAGTTAGGTTTCCAATTCGGTGAAATTGGCAATGTAGTGGCCTGTTTGAAAAAAATGGGTCCAAGCAATGGGGTCTCTCGATGATGTACCCCATTTCTTGGACCCATTTTTTCAAACAGGCTTGCTAGCTTGCCAATTCAATGAAATTGGCAATGTAGGATTGTTTGAAAGAATGGGTCCAAGAAATGGGATCTCTCTATGATGTAAATCATTAAGAGACCCCATTTCTTGGACCCATTTTTTCAAATAGGCCAGGTTAGGTTGCCAATTTCATTGAATTGGAAAGCTAGTGGGCCCACTAGCTTGTAAATTTGGTGAAATTGGCAACATAGTGACTTGTTTGAAAAAATGGGTCCAAGAAATGGGGAGAACCCATTTCTTGCACCCATTTTTTCAAATAGGCCAAGTTTGGTTGTCAATTTCATCGAAATGGCAGGCTAGTGGGCCCACTAGCTTGCCAATTCGGTGAAATTGGCAACGTAGTCGCCTGTTTGAAAAAATGGGTCCAAGAAACGGGGTCTCCTAGTGATGTAGCCCATTTCTTGGACCCATTTTTTCAAACAAGCCCACTATCTTTCCAATTTGGTAAAATTGGCGATGTAGTGGCTTGTTTGAAAAATGGGTCCAAGAAATGGGGTCTCCTAGTGATATAAATCACCTAGAGACCCCATTTCTGTTGAAAATGAAGGTGAAATTGTAGCTTAAAACTTGCAAACCTATGAGATTGTAGATTTAATTAAGTGTTCTTTGTCACAATTCTTTGTGTATGATTATCCGTTTAGATCAATTTTACCAATTGTAGAAAGAGAGAAAATATTGTAGAAGAATGAGACAAGAAGATAGAAGTGCCACAACATATACGTGGAGAAACCCTTTTGGGAAAAAAATCCACCATAATCAATAGTGCTTGTATTATTTAACCTTAGAACAAGATTACAATAATTCTATATCAATCCTCGATTGATATGCTTCCTTTCCTTTAACAATCCTTCTTCACAACCTACACAAAACTCTCATACACTTTTTGCAGCACAAGCTATCCATGCATTCCATGTGACTAAGCATGAATCCACACATCCCATGCCATGCTTCAAACCCTGACACATGCACAAGCTTAACCTACTAACCTATTACAAACTCTGATAAAATTGCTGCAATAAATAGACAATTAATGAGCATGTAAACTTATAAGAGTTATCAAATACAAAAGCATAAAGCTCCTCTCGAAAATCTATGCCTAGATTGTGCAAGTAGAGTTCCAATGTGTAATCCGAGTTCAAACCAAAGTCTTCCTCAATTTAGGCACCCCAAACTAAACACTTAACTAAAGGTTGGTCAAGAAAATATCTTGCAAGCTTCACCTCAAAGTTGGCACCCAGGAATGGGCCCACTTAACTGAGCCTTGTAAATATATTCTCATGCAAAATGTGTTAAATCAAAGATGCCAACATAGGCACCCAAGGTGGGTCCAAGTCAATCTTAGTTAACTAAAACATATCTCTCCACCAATTCATGTAAACATTATGCATGATTGATCATCCCCACTTAACTAAATGTATCCAACTATTATCTATCATGCAACTGAAGTCATTAGTCATGTGACTCAAGTCAACTCAAGTCAACTAGCATTCAACTCAAACTAACTACATGCAACTGAAGATAACTAAACCATAACTGAACTGAACTAAACTAAACTGATACTGAACTGAACTCCACTAATGTAAATATCAATCCCTAACTTGTAGGATCTTTACATGCATTACTAAAGTGTTATCAATCCTCCAAATAGTTAACTTAAGCAAGGTGGGTTCCACCTTCCATGTGTTTGCTCCATGTGCTCCTATTTTGTAGGAGCTCTTCTTGGATGCCCCCAAATGTTCCTACCATTTAGGAATAATTACAAATGTCAATTTACATGTTCATTTCATTCGAATTTAATCTCTTTCTAATCCTAGTGCTAAGGAACACTTTCCAAGGACTTAGGAGATACATGAAATATGTTTAGGATTGCAATTAAATTGCATCCTATTCCCAACATTCTTCCACTTGACATTATACATTGTAATTATTCTAAAAAAGGAATTGTTGATGGTCCTTTTGGCATAGCAACATGCAAACAGAATATTGCTATCCTGTTTCTCCTGAAAGAGAAAGATGATCCCCTGGATATCTTAGCCCCCAAGGTCTATGAAGTTGGTTCTCAATTGTGCTAATGTTGCTCAGTTGATCAATGTAACAATAATGTTCAAGGGGCCTGCTGGTGTTGAGCTTCTAGATTGTTCTAAGACCAAGCATGAAATAAAACCTAATTTAACTAGGGTTTTAAGGAAACAACAAAAGATAGATCAGGGTTTTGGGACAGAAAAGAACAACAATTCATCCAATTTTTACCGGATTTGTTAGCTTCAAGGAATTTGTTAACTAAAACTGCAGAACAAAGTAAACTTGTGATTGACACACAACCTCTTTCATTCACAGTGCTAATTCAAATAACAGATTTTAAGTTACCATTTAAATAAAACACAAAATAATATTTCACTCCTTGAAGACTTCACAAATCAAATGATCAAATTAAGATAAATATCATTCAGGAACACAATATGAAGTAGATTAAACTCTAATTGCTTCTACTGTTAGTGAAACAGATAAGCAATATTTAGAAGGCTGGCACAATCACCAGTTTATAGAGAATCTGCGATTCCAAATTGTTTCCAACTACACTAAGAGAACTTGGAAAATACATTACAGCCAATACTGAACTTTACTACTAGGCAAGAAGACAAAATAAGCTCTCATTACTAAGAATCAAGATGCAACTCTATCTCCTCTTGCTTCAGAAAAATCCTACTCTATTACTGCTCTTAAATTTTAACCCTTCCTTTTTAGTTCTAATCCTAACTATCTCTTAAAAGTTATAACCTTTTACAAAGAGGCCAAAATGCCTTATATACATAATGTACCAAAAGGGACACATTGGCTACTGTTTTAGGGTTTTTACAAAATATCTGCTTCAGAAGAGTTGACCTCAGATCTTTCTGAGAAGAGTCAATGCCACATTTAATAAGAAGCCTTGCCATCCATGCTGATGAAGGATTTCTGTCCTCAAGAGAAGCCTTTTAGATATTTTGGTAGCTGTAGCATTAACTTTGGCCTTTCGTGTCCATCCTCGAACTCCATCAGGGCCACCTTGAATGCTCTAAAAGCATTTTTCCATTAATATTGATCAATCTCTGCCGGTAGTCACTACAGCTATCCTTGTGAGTCACAGATCCTTCCTTCCTTCGGCTTCCTTCATGTTCCAGACTTCTGTTGTAGGTTGACCGTTCTCTGGAACATCATCGGGCCTCCCTGTAGATTTGAACATTACACCCAAGCCGATCCATCGCCTCCTTGGTCTCAGAATGGATCCATCTCACTTGCACTCTGTTGGTCTTCTTACATAGGGATGGTCAATCGGTCAAACTGTTACTGGTCTTCCCCCTGAGCTTACCCTGATTGGTCAGACCCATGCCATGCAAGCTTCTCAGGCGGTCAAAGGTGGTTTGAATGGCATCACATGTCGGTGAGACACAAATCGTGTCTCCCCGATCCGATTATCACTTTTATCAACCATCAACATGACAATAGACAGTCGGCAAGACGTTTCGGTGAGCTGAAGAAGTCATATCGAGCTCATGAAAACCATCGGCAAGACAGTCGCTAGTCGGTGGGACACTATAGCGAACCTCAGGATCCTTCAGCGATCACATTTTTCATGTCGGGGAGACTATCGCTTGTCGTTGTGACCTCATGGTGAAGTCTTCCTTTTCTCCCCGAGCTCTTTCTTCTTCTTCGGGCTTGAGCTCCTTTTCCCTTTCGGTGTGACTTTCTTTCTTCGCCAAGACCTTTTGGCGAAGGCATGATCCTTTGCTGAGCTCCATTTCTTTCGGTGGGGTCTCCTTTCTATCAGTAGGACATTCTATGGTCGGGGAGACCTCACTACTTTCGGCAAGACCTCTTGTTGATCTCTCCTTTTTCTCCCCAAGCTCACTTGATCCTGTTGCCAAGACATTCTCGGGTCGCCGAGACTTCTTAGCGAGCTCAAATTGCTACGCCGATGCCACTTACTCTTCGGAAGGCTCCTTCATGTCGGCGAGACTTCTTTTTTTCGCCCAAACCTCCCACCGAGGTCCTCTCTTTCGCCGAGTTGTTCACTGGTTGGCAGGGCATCTCGAGGTCGGGGAGACATCATGGCGACCCTTTGTTTTCTCCCCGAGCCCATTCTGTTTTTCCGATACTACTTTGCTTCGGCAAGAGTTCACCCCATCGGTGAGACATCTTGCCGAGCTCACTTTTCTCTCGGTGAGCTTCCTTCATGTCGCTGAGACTTCCTTCAGTCGGTGAGACTTTACACCGACCAAGGCTTCCTTTCACCGAGTGCTAACTTTCTTTGGACTCCTCCCACCCTTTTTGGCGAGACCTACGCTAATCGGTCAGACCTCCTGCCGAAGGCAAAATTATTGCCGGGCTCAGATTCTTAGGTGGGACCTTCCTCTATCAGTGGGACATCGTTCAGTTGATGAGGCCCTATATCGACCGAAGCTCCCTTTTGCAAAACTCTTTTTTTGTTGAGACCTCCCTTGTGGTCATATCGATAGACTCCCCCTTTGTGCTTGGTTGGCATGACCAAATGTATTCGCTGAGACCTCCCTTCGAAGTCAAAATCTCCCGCTGATATGTATTCTCTTTGTCGCTAGTCAGTGAGACATAAGGATCTCGCCATGACCCTTCGCCGAAGAAAAAATCCTATGCCGATGGGAAGCTCCTAGTTGCTGGGACTCTGATTGATGTCTTGCCGATTGATGCCTGCACATGAATTTCACTCACTGTGACATCTCTAGGGTCTTGCCGACCCTTGCCTTAGCTGATTTTTATGACCAACTGGATTGGGGAATGCATTCCAACTGAGCTCCCTTGGAAAATATCATCACGTGTAGGATTTAATCCTGCAAAACAAATGCTTCCATTAGTCCCCAAAGCATATGAAATATATTAAAATAAACTATCCTATTGCTTATGATTATTTCATTGAATACTTGGCAAGAAGGAAACCAACTCAAGTTGAGATAGAACCAAGATTTAAATTAGGCAGAATAGAAGACAAGCTCGGTAGAAAACAGAAGCACCTCCAAGAGGAAAGTAAGCAACCAAAAGCAAAAGAAACCAAAAAGAGAAAGGGGGACCCATTTTGTTTTCAAAATAAAATGGGGTGGTTATGCAAGGCATAACAAATGGTGACTCGGCTGGAAAAATGGTTTAACCATTTTCAAGAAGCTGAAGGATTCAACTACCCAGAACTCCTGGTTCATGAATATCACAACTCCAGTTGGGTCAGTTATAACAACCAAGGTTGAGCTAGAATCTCAAATGTAAATCAACACTAGCTACCTCTGAATCTATGTGTGTGCTTGAATCAAAGGTTTGGCTGTTGTGCAATGATATCTCCGGCATTGCTCCGTTGCCAGTGAGAAGTCCATAGCCCCAATGGAGATACCTCTAGTTTCCTCACAACATTGCTGTACTACCAGTCAGGCATCCATAGCCCCGGTAGAGATACTGGAATCACCTGTTCATATTGAATTCCTTTTTCTTTAGATAATTATTTTCTCTTTCTCTTTCTCTTTCTCTTTTTTTTTTGTTTTCTCATAGAGTTTCAGATGTTTCATTTAGCTCTTTTTCAATATGTTAGATGTTTAACATCTGATCTGGGATGAAAACTACCATGGACCTCATAACAGCACTTGGGAGATTGGATTTTTCACTCAAATCTTACAACACTATCACCTTAGGACAAATATACCAATCCAAAGGAGATGATCTTAATGATTTGTGATAGATTCAAGGGAGCTGATGAAGGCTACTTACTTGGTACCTTATTTTCAAGACCTTCCACAACCTTTATTGACAATGGACATGAAACAAAGAGTTTAGGACAAAATCATCCAATCAGAAAGCCTGAAAATACCTAAACCATTTTTCTCCTTGTGACCATAGCATACTTTAGATAACAACCCACAGTTACAAATGGAAAGGACAGATCAACCCCAAAGAACAAAACAAAACAAAAAACAAAGAACAAGGGAAACAAAAAGACAAATAGGAAAGATTGACAAATAGACAACAAATTATTTACAAACAAAGAGCGAATTATCTACACAAAGAGTAGCAGATTATTTACAAGCAGAAACACATAAACTATTTACATAAATACAACTTATTTACAAGCAAGAGACAAACAAATTATTTGCATAAAGAACAATGAATTATCTACATGAAAAATGGAAATTAACAAGCTTTATGACTCAAAATAGTGCTTGAGAAACTATCCATTAACAGACAATGGGATAGGAGAATCCTGCAAATTTGATCAAAGGACAGTTGATGAACAGTCGTGCAAATTTGATCCCCAAATGGGACACATATCGCCCGCCCACGATATCGCGATCCTATAATTCCCAATCATGGGATGGCGGGAAACCGTTGATCTTGAAGGCATTTTGATCGACGACAGCATGAATTTCATCCTTTTGAAAAATAAAACATTCATTAAAGGAAAAGGGGACATTACTAGGTGGATAGAAAATTTTCTTGGGC
>VDFB02193867.1:531442991-531453576 GCA_007258455.2 Sequoia sempervirens
AAAGCCAATGAAAAGAAGGGCAACCACCAAAAATTTAACAAACTCTGGCTAGGTCCTTATCAAATTGTTGAGATCCTAGGGGAAAATACTTTCAAACTAAGTACTCTAAATGGCACTACTGAATTTGACACCATTTTCTGACTGCAGTTCGTCGGTCACTCGACAAATCTTTGTCGAAAGAGCGACAAAATGGCGAAAATCTTTCCATCGCTATTTTTTTGTCGAACGTCTGATGACGAATTAAACGTTGAAGTAACGACAAAGAATCATCGGTCGACAGCATTGTGAAATGCCTTGGACATCCATCAGAATATCGATGAAAACTTTTTGTTTCCACCGACAAATTACACCAGAAGTTCGTCTCCAGTTTGATGAAATGGGCAAGGAGTAGTGTTGAAACAACACCAAACGTTCATCGAATGTGTGACGAAATATCTAAGTAGTAGCATTGAAACAACACCAAGAGTTCATTGACTTTGCGAAGAAAATAGCAAGGAGTAGCGTCGGAAGAACACCAAAAGTTTGTTGTAATTGCGACAAAATGTGCAAGGAGTGGCGTGGTAGCAACGCTGAAAGATTGTTGAAATTGCGATGAAATGTGCAAGGAGTTACAATGAAATCTTCGTCGTAGCTATAGCAACTTCGCCGAGCCTTTCTGTTGATTCGTCAGTGGTTTTCGTCGGTGGTTGGCGTCGAAATTGTGATGAAGAAGCAAATTTTAAAAAAAAATTATTTGTGGAAATGTACCATTGCAGAGACTGATGACTGATCATACATACAAACTGCATATTGGTCAGATAATGTGATGTATGCATAGGAAGATCGTGATGGACACTTGTACCAACCTCTTACCGCAGCTACCAAAGGAATTCACCGCTGCCAGGAGCATCATGAGGAGGAAAATAACCCTATAAAAACAACACATATTTTAGTTCATGACATAAAAGAGTACAAAATATAAAACCATGAATGAACTTATGCTATAATTAAAGACCTCATGACAACTTACTTGCAAGTTTTGTAATCTCTCTGTCAATACTTTAACCCTCTCTCTTATCTCATCTGTTTGAGGCATTTTGAACATCAACTAAGTCATTTCTTCATTGCATATTTTCATGAGCTTCTTTATCGTATCGAAAGGGTTTGCCGAATAAGCCATGTCATCATCAGAAAATATTGACTGCACCTCACTATGGATGCTCTCTACCGCTGTACTCTTTCCCCATCAATCACTGACTTAACAAGAATATACAAAACAATATCGAAATTAACTCCAAAAACTTATGAAAAACACATAATAATAAAACATTTTTCTCGTATCTAATTTGTACAATTACAATGAGGTAAACCTGTTGGGTAGAAGTGCCTGAAGATACATCACGATCTATGCTCTAGGCCAGATCCTTCTCCATATGATCAATGTCCCCTATGACTAAAAATTAAATATAAAAAAACATTACCAAAATGAAACCAATAGATTCTAAGGAAAAAAAACATAAGAATGTTCGGTATATTGGATCATTAATTGAGGTTGGGTAAAATGGTACATAGTACATACCACCCCCATAGTAATTCATATATGTTTGTAACTGCTGCATTCAAATTGTAATCGACAGCAACTCTTCCCTCAGCTTATTGATTTTATCGCACATACAAAAACACGGTTTCCCTCACGTGCCTCGAATATACAATTGGGTTCCTTATTTGTTGACCCAGGTCATGTTTTGTTTATAAACTCTACAATATTCCCTGATGGTTTTGGCCTTCCATCAATGTACATAGCCACTTCTTTATTTTGATCCTTATCTTTTAGTTGTATATACTCTGTCGGACAAGCAGCATACCTATGCATACTTCTCAGGTATATCAACCAGTTGCATCCAATGCTTGTAACTGTAACAGGGTCCAACCTACTTCATCAATTCAGTAACTTTGTCGTAATAGACCTTTATTCGTCCATGCAAAATAGGCCCAAACCATGTAATGATGATGGTGTTATGCAATATATCCTCTCGTTGACACAAAAATCGGTGTTTATTGGAGGAAGTTCCTTGGGTACCCATTTTTTACGTAGATGTTTGTACCTCAAGGGCACCTCGACATTGCCTATGCTCTCATCATCATAAGAACATGACCCCCTTTCAGCAAGAAAAAATTCCATGTGTTTACAGAATTTTCTTCTAATCTTTTGACCTCTAGTTGATCTCCCTCTTTTAGACATACTACATGTCTCGCTTTCCTCTTCTCTTCCTAAATTTCCGCCGAGGAAGATAGATTCGACAAATACCTATTTGGTGGTACTCGCGACTTGTAAGATGTTGGATGAAGTTCTTTCATGGTGATGCATCCAAGGTGACATTATGATTAATCTATCATTTCATTGCTAGAATTTCATGTTATAAGGTAATCAAGTCTGATAGATTGCAAGCTATTGTTACTACCATCCAAATGTGTCCATCACAAATCAAATCTACTTTAACGCTTTTAACTCCCAAACTTTGTAACAAGTGTTAAATGTGACTATGGTCCACCAACACACAACCAAGGCCTCAAATGTATTCTCTAATTGTAATCAAAGGACTTTTTCTCTTCATTCAAGTAAATAAACTGAAGGGAAACACCACCAAGTGGTTTATTGACACCTACATGACTAAAAAATAGAAGAAAATTAACATTTAATTTCCATATGTCTAAGTGGTTAACGGGAGCCAGTGTGTACTCAGGGCCCGTTATCATAAGTTTATGCTTTGGCAATAAATTTTTTAAGTCATATTAAATCTTCCTATGTCTAATTGGCTAGGAGATTTTGGTATGTTTTTAAGTAGGATGATTGATGAAAGAGCCCAAAGACTATCCTTTCTCCATGGTATCCAGGTACACATAGCAGCGGTCTTCTCTTATATGGTTGGACATGATTTAAAGAACTTAGCTAGGAATGATTCATTTAACCTAAGGTTTTCTCATAATGCCATCATTGGAAAAGTATGATCAAATTCTTCTATTATGAAGAATTGGTCTATGTGCCTCTAGTAATCCCTATAAATGTTTGTAAGGATAAAATGACTAATTGCATCAAGTAGGAGAGAGTCAACTTTGAGTTCTTCAAAGATTATATTCCTCTATTCATAATTTTTAAGGGTTGTGTGTAGAGGAGGTTATCACTACCAAGAAGGGAGGAGACCTTTCCTTATATTCTTTTATAATTTTCATTATTCTTATTTATTTTACACCTACATTTACAAATACACATACATATGCATTTACTGTTTTCATTTATTTCTCATGTAGTTTAATAGTTGGATCTGATGGAGCCTCAAATTTAAGTCCTTGGTTTCCTTTTGTTACTAGTTTGTCTTGATTATTCAGAAGGTACCTAGGGCTGGAATTTTGCTTTGCTTCCATGAAACCTTGGTGTTCTATCTTTGGGTTGGGTCTTTTCTGTTGTTACCTTTAGAGGAGGGGTTCTAAAAACAACTTATGTCCCATTGAATCGTCTAGGCTAGGCCCCTTTTTAATAAAAATGCTAAATATTTTGCCTGCCCCTTTTATTTATTAAAGTCTGGGTCGGTCTGTGCCTCACGCTTTTAAAACAACATTGAGTCATCGACTGTCATTGCCCTAGGTGGTGTCCCTTTCCCCTTATTTTCTTCTAAGTATTTTTAATGTTTTGCAGGGGTTATTTTGATGATCGTCGATTTCCTTATGGTTGATTTTGACCGTTCCCCGCAATCTTGCGATGACACCTCTGCTGGCTGTTTGGTGATTGCAATATCACGGGCGGGTGCGATGTGTCCCAATTTGTCGATGCTGAAAAGAGTAAAAAAGAAGTGTTTAATATGTGTGTCAGACTTTAGTGCATTATGGAGTAGGTTACTAAACCACATGTGAGATGCACGTGCTCATGATCAACAGTGATGTTTTAACCTTGTTGAAAAAAGTTGCTCGACGGATAGGTATTGATGCTACTCCCTATTATGTATGATTGTGATCATCGATGAAGGGAATCAACGGTTGCCCACTATCACGTGATCCCAAATTGAAGGGAGTTTAATGATTGTGATATTGCAGGCGGGCGCCATGTGTATTTTTTTGGCATTTCATATTATGGTGAGTCCTTGATAATGACGTGGAGATGTTGTCAGCTTCTTTGAAGGTGACTATTCGATAATCTGACAGAAACAAGAGATCGACGGTGAAGATTTAAATTTTTGTCAAATACAATCGAAGTCGTTGGCGCGGCGTGCAAGTAAGCTTTAATGGCAGACAAGATGTCTTTTGGCCATTTCTCATAAATTCTAAGTATTTAATTTCAGGCTATCTTCACCACAAGGGCATTCAAGTGTTTTCGAAGCGGTCCAAAGCCAAAGATAGAGTTTTTTCAAAGTAATTACAGCAAGGTTTGATTTTCTGCAGGGCACGAAATCCCGTGAGTTACTTTCTTTATCACTGTTTCTGTTTGAATGTGATTCTTGTGGAGGGTTGTTTTGTGTTGGTCAATGATTTTCTGGATTAAGGTTCTAGGGTTACTGGTTCTTTTGAATTTTGGGAAATTGCAAAATTCTACTGTAATTTCGTTTTGGGTAGCCCTAGTTTGTTTACAAATTTGATCTTAGGAGAAGCCTTGGTTGTTTAAAATGGCGCCACTAAAGCAACATTTTGGCCTTATTGATTATTTGCAAAGGAATCTATACAACAATTTCCTTGACCAATTCCCTTTGTCAACAAATGACAAGAAGAGGGGTTTGATCTTAATAAATGGGATAGCCTTAGGTGAGGGATTAAGATATAAAACCTATAACATTGCGGATGCTAGGGTACAAATGATGGCCTTGGAAATGTTTAGGAGATGGTATGGGTAGCGAAATATGTCTCATACTTTTTCAAATGGTTGGAGATATGATATGGGAAAACTTGTGGTGCCGAATGTATTTCTTGATGTTGACCTACTTAGGGCAGTGGCTACACGATATGATCCGTCACAAGGATTATCAGGGATAATGATGGTAGGGTTTTACTGAATATAAATGTAGATGAGATTCGGCAGATTTTTGATTTAAGTGAATATAGCTCATTCTTGGTTTGGATAGACCTTGATGAAATGAAGCAGGAATATGCTAGGGAACAACCTCTTTTCAGATTAAAGTTGCTTCCTCCTCATCTAGCCAAGGAGGGCAGTTCAAAGATTCACATCAACCCAACTGACCGGGAACCTTTCAGGTTGAGTTGTTTTGCTGATCATTTCTTGGCAACTTTTAATTCACTTTGCCAAATTTTAGCTTTCGGCCCTAATACCATGATGCCCATTGCTTATATGTTTATGGTGGCTCAAATTCAGCATCCTAACTTTTATGTAGTGTACAACTATGCTTCTTTCCTTACTGAAAGGACACATGAGAGTTTGTTGAACTTGTATGTGGGGGACACTGGTACTCCTTTCTTTTGGTACTCCTTATTAATGCATATGTTCTTGTACAAGAATTTTGATTTCTTCTCAGAGAAAATGGAGTTGAGGTAGGAGATGAATGAAGAAAAATTACCAGTGCAGGCTTGGAGTGTAGACTTGTCTTACAACAAGGGAGATGCCACTTTTGTGTAGTTTGATAACTGCTTTGCTTCCAGGCTCAGAGCTAGACTGATGGTGAATGTGCCAAGGATTCCTAAGGATTTGCATGACTTCCTCTGACCCAAAGTGAGGAAGCCTGATTTGAAGGTGTGTCCTAATTGGGGTGACATCATTCTATACCCTGTAAGCATTGTCCTAAGGGTTTATAGTTTCCAGGGAGCTCCTCATATTCTCCCATATAATGTACCATCAAGAATGGGATTTGCAGAGGTCATGTGGCAACTAGGTTGCATTCATGAAGATAATTTGATAGGAAAAGGAAAAGGGACTTTGTTCCCTGATTATACTGTTGTTTCAGACTTTGTTTTTTCCAAGGGAGGATGGGTTCACTTTGACAGATATTTTGATGACTACCATTTGAAGAGTGGATGTAGGAGGCAGCATGACCCTGAGGGATTCTTTGCCCTATTTAGGCAAAGAATTAAGGGTGGCAAGTTTTGCTCATGTTTTCAATTTTTTCTGAGGATTTGATTAGAAATGAGTTCGATTTGAGCCAGCAGGAATTAAATAAAGAGAAGTGGATTGCTTATGAGAAAATGTTGGCCATGGTGCATAAACTGGATCCAAAATATGATCCACTAATGGAGTTCACTCCATTTCATAAAAGAATTGATTTCTTGATGAATAATTTCAAAGAAATCATGAGCACCCTGAGAACCAAGAAAATAAACTTGGAACTGGACTGAGGAATTCAAGGATTAGAGGTGAGGCCTGAAGAAACAAGGCCAACCTATCAGCCACCAGTGGACAGACCTCTATATAGGAGGAAGAGAGATAATAGCAATGATGAAGAAGGAGGAGATAAAAAAGGGAAAAAAATAATGAAAACATCATCACAACCGGGTCATGGGATTAGGAAACCTGGGGGGATAAAGATTGTGGATCTAGATTCACCACCTAGAAATGACCCTATAGAGCTGCCATCATAGCCAAGCCTTAAGAGGCAAAGAGTTGAGGAGTCACAAGAGGCTCTGGTGGATGAAATAATTGTAACTGATCAAGGCATGCAATTTGGTATCCCCTCCCCTCCTAGATCAGCACAATTGGTGCTAACCGATATGGATATAAAGGGGCAGTATGTACAAGACGCCAAGATGGTAGCTTGCAAGGCGTTCTTGGATGATGATACCTTCGTGAAAACTCATGTGTTCTTGTAGTTGATCTAGAGGATGAAACTTGAAGAATATTAGGATAAATGCAAGACCATGAGGAAATCAAGACCTGATAGGTCTGACCAGGAGAATGATGATGAAGTCAAAGCTAAATTAATGGAGCAATTCAAAAGCATCACTCCTGATGAAGGAAGGAAACTTGTATCTCAGGCTGGTGTCTTACTCCTCCCTGAATGGGACATAGCTGATGTTGTAGCATTCAATGCTATTATGCAGTCTAGGCAACATATGCAAAACAATGAAGAAGAAGTCAAGGCAGCTCTACAAGACTCTACTTTTAGTGAGGAATATAAAACTTTAGCCATATGGGCACTAGCACCTCAAGGTAGAAAACCAAATGTGGCTAATATTAGCCCAAGTCTAAGGGGCGGGCTCATTATCAAGAGATTTTCTGAAACCTCAACAACAGAAGCCACAAGCCTGACATTGAATGTGGCCAAATTGGCCTAGAAGACAGCTAAAAGAGATGAAGCTGAAAAGAAAAGCCTTATGGAAAAGTACAATGCAATAATTGGGGAGTATAGTAGAATGTAGCAGAAAAATGTTGAGCTATAGTCTGAAGTAGATAGATTGAGATACGAGCAGGTGGGAGAATCCTCTAGTGCCTCTGCTATCAGAGCATTACCTACTACTTCGGGGTCATTGCCCCTATTATGCCAATCATTTCTACTCTTGGATCCCCAATTTAGACACCTACTAATAGCCCTACACCAGGGCCAGTCGAAGAGGAAGATGAGTATTCTGCAAATCCTACCAAAAAGTAGATGATGAATAAAATCATAGAATTACAGGTAGCCCTAAGGGCGAGTGAGGATGGTGCTATGGCTAAACACAATGAGGTGGTTGACACTGTTTTGAGGCATTTAAATGAGAAGGTTGATTCTAGATTGTCAGCTATACATTCTTTATATTCTTTATTCTTGGGTGGAATACAAAACATTAATAGAGATCGGGAAGTGGTTCTACCTCTGGTTGAGAAGTGGATCCCTTGGGCCACTGATTTAGATGTTATGTTTAAGGCTTCCAGATTTGATGTAAATAACAAGCCCCAGTCATTAAAGCCTACTCAAATCTTTGTGAAATCATTGAAGGGATTCCAGGCCCTGCCTGATGACTTGAGTAGGAAAATTAGAGAACTAGTAAAGAGTTTTGATGATTGGAATGACACTTTTCTGTCAGATGTAATAGATGCACAAGGAAATATTAAGACACTGCAGCAATGGAAAGATAGGGTAGAAGAGGTTATTAATGCACAAATCAAATTGATTTGTGATGACTCAGACCATGACTTGTTGGTAAGCAGCATGGATAAAATGATTAATACCAGCATGTTCTTAGAGTCATTTGAGAGGGAGGCCAACCAGGTTGCGGTGAAATTCACACCTTACAATACCAAGGTGAGGGAGGTAGTGAATTTTAATTGGCCAACGGATGAGGAATATCAGAATTGGGTGGACAAGTACTTAACCAAAGAGGAGTGAAACGGTGTCTATTACTGGCAACTGACAGCTTAGCAGTTATATTATAACTGATTATGGTTTTTTTCCATGACGGCTTTAGGCATAGGTTCCGAGGTGTAACAAATGTTGCAGCTATTGTGTAATGAGTAGAAATCAATGAAAAGATGCTCCGAGACTTGGTGGTTTTGATCATAGTTTTGAATTGGCACATAGCGGTCCAATTGACCGGTGACGTGTAATTTCTGGCTCGATGCTTGTTGCTCCTTCATTTTCTATAAGAAGGATTTCAAGGCCAGAAATAAGGGTTGGCAAGTCATATATTTTGAAGGTCGAGTCTAGGTATAGTTGCAGAGTAAATTGTAAGAACCTTTTTGAATGTTAAGGCAATTTAGGTTTGGGGTTATCTTGTAATGGGTTTTAAAGTTATGGAGATTTGATGTTTCATAAGCAGCACTAGCATTTGAGCTATGATGTTATATCTGGAGCTCATGTCTCTCCTCTATACAAACATTTCATAATTTTGAATAGAATAATCAAGGATTATGATGTTCATCTCATTGCTCTGATGTGTGTGTTTTTTGTTTTGGCTTTAATTCAAAGAATTAATTAAAGTGCTTGGATGGAATCATGGATGGGTATGTTTGTAGAGGGATTTAGTAATAAGTATTGGGTTCCAGGATAGGAATTGACACTATTGTAATGCAATATTGTTAGGTATCATGCGTGCTAAGTATTTAAATCTATTGTTGAATCATGAATGTTTGTGAATTTGACTCCCCAATGGTATATGGCACTGATCTAAATTGTATGAATTTGTGAAACTCTGTGTCTGTATGTCTTTGCTTAGGGCTTGCCACCAAATTGCAAATAAAATGACTATCATAAGTTACAAAATAATGTTGTAATCATCTCATGCTCCAAGTAGTTGATATTATTGGTGAAAGGCCAATTCATTTTAGTGGTATCCTATTATGTTGAGCTATTTGTGGGATTATCTGTGAATCAAGCACGATTTTATGAGCTTGGTGTAGAGACTACAAACACATTATAGGGACTGCCCTCCCGGTCTCTATGAGCCCAAAGTGTAGGAGGTTATTATTAAAATCCTCTTCAGTTGGTCCAATTCCTTCGAGCTACCTTTGATTGGAATTGGCAATTCCATAGGTAGATTAGAAGACCAACCTGGTTTACAGGAAAAAGCACCAGCATGATTGATTTCATATTATATGTGTTGAAGACTTTAGAATTTCAATTACATTAATTTATGGATATGTTGTATCTATAACACTACAAAACCATATGCTCTTTGCATTTACACTTGCATTTAGAAATACACATTTATATACATAGATATATTTCCTTTTTAATGATATACGTACTTTATTGTTCTAGGAGAGCATCTAGTAATTGCATTTACATTTACATTTAAAATACATATACATATATGTGTGTGTGTGTGTATGTATATCATTTATATTCAATGTTCGTAAACAAACCAATAGGGTTTGCACATGGATAAAAATTCATAAAATCATATCTCCCACATGTTTTGTTGAAACCTACAATCTCTATTCATGCATCCTACAATTACAATAGTATCCATGGGGCCTCTTACACAAGTTATAGTAATCACAAAAAAGTGTAAGAGCCCCTTTATATCATGTTTGGACTACAAACCCTCAAAAATAGGGTAACTTAGATTATGATTTGTTGGTGTGAGTTGTATGGATTAAATCATTAGCACCAGCTCATTCTGGAGTCTTTTGAAAGAGAAGCCAACGTGGCGCTTAAGTACAAACCTTATAGTGTCAAGGTGAATGAGGTGATAAATTTTGGATTTGGCCAACTAATGAAGAGCATAAGGCATCTAATCTGGTCAGACATCGGTGCTTTCTAGTCTCGGAGCGATTGTTTGCTCCTCCATTTTCTATAAGAAGGATTTGAAGGCCAGAAGTACAGGTTAGCAAGTTAGATATTTTGGTCGAGTCTAGATGAAGTTGCAGAGCAAATTGTAAAGTCTGATGGTTTTAGGGAAAATGCAATTTAGGTTTTGAGTCATTCTGTAGTAGGTTTTGAATTCATGGGGATTTGATGTTTTATGACAGTACTGGCATTTGAATTGATATGATTAATTCAAACTCATGTCTCTCCATTGTACAAGCATAGCTGAATTTTCAATAAAATGATCAAGGGTTGTTTTGTTCATCTCACCGTTGTGGTGTGTATGATTCTTGTTTTAGGTTTAATTCATGAATTAATTAAAATGCTTTGTGCTGGGATTGTAGGTGGATATGTTCATATAAAGCTATTTTATTTTTTCTATCTTATCT